>JZKD02S1674601.1:316742-337608 GCA_000966675.3 Picea glauca | reverse complement strand
TCTCCTATATATACCAAGGAGACATTTTCATTTTGAATCATCTTGTACTTGAACATTTAAGTGGGGTAAAAGGAGGTTTCCCCCTTAAAGAGGCTTATTATCTGAAATTATCTTTTTTTCAAGGCATTGAGTACTTTTCTGATGTTTTTCTAGGCTATATTGATATTTGGTTCTTAACAACTTCCCTTCTAGGGATGCAATATAGATCAGATAGGAAGTATCTGAGATGTCACTCCAAAAACTCCACTTGCCAAAATGGATTCTTGCACACCTATATACAAATATATATTCAATTTTCCTCAAAATTTGAAAAACATTGAAGTTACTCCTCCCGCATGGTCTCCTCGTGCTCCTACATGACATATTCAGAAACATAGTAGGTCCATTGAACCTTTCATAGGAAGATGGTTTTGTTCTTGAGCACTTTGACTTTTTGGTTGAGGATGCACACTAGATCCACTGAAATTCCCCTTCATGCTCCACCTGGATCACATTCCAAACAATTACGTGGTTAGGATCAAGTACATATTTCTTCAATAAAGATGCATGACACATTATGGCTTCTCATGGATGCACACAATACAATATTTTATGAAACTAGGCCTATCTTATATAGAACTTCAAATGAACCACAATATCTCACTACCAACATTCAACAACTTCCCAATTTTAGTGAGATTCTTTTAGACTTTACTTTTAAAAACAAATGCTAACCCACTTTGAGTTATATATATTTCCCAATTTTAACTGTATAACTCTTTTTCTTGTCTTGTGAAACCTTGAAAATTTTCATGATCTTTACCATCTTCTCTTCCATTTCCCTTAGAAACTATGGCCCAATAATTTTTCTATCTATTGGTTTGTCCCTTCTTACTGACATATTGTATTTCCTTCCATACAAGGATTCAAATTGGCTCATTTTGAATTCTTCAATATACCTATTATTGTAATCAAATTCAACCAGATGAAGTCAATCTTCCCACTTGGAAGGATTTTCCATTACATGCATTCTCAATATATTTTAAATTATTTGATTGGTCATCTAAGTCTATCCATATGAATCTAGATGATATGTTGTACTAAAATTCAATTTAGTCCCAAATCCCTTAAACAACACCTTCCAAAAGTTATAAGTGAACTTGGGATCTTTATCTGACACTATTTCTTTACACACACGATGTAGTCTGGTAATCTCCTTCATGTAAATATATGGAATATTGGTATACTTGTGAGTCATTTTCACTGGGATAAAATGTGAATCCTTTATAACCTTTTCCACCACAACCATGATGGATTCATGTTTCCTTGTTTTTCTTGGAAAATTGGTCGTAAAATATATAGTAATTGTTGATGTTGGTAACATCAAACGAGTATTTATGCACAAGTCTAAGTGTTTAGACATGTGGAATTTTCCCAAAGCTTTCTACCTTGAGACTTTAATTTAATTAAAGGAAATATTAAAGTAAATTTATTTTATTAATTAGTTGAGTTATTTAAGGAAATGATAAAATTAATTAGCATTTAATCTTATCCATTGATCTCAAGTGAGGTAAAAAGTAATCTCAACCATCAATCACTTTGGAGATTAGGGTTAGGCCATAACTCAAGATTATAAAAGAAAGGATAGGGTGAAGGAGGAGTATAGTTGACACTTGTGTGTGAGACTTGGTTGGATCATGAAGGACTGTGATTCAAGGAGATCTTGGATAGGTGGAGAAGGACTTCCATCTAGATATCAGGTCGATGAGAAGAGAGAACAATGGTACTCGCAAGTGGGTCTCAATGTATTGAAGCCACATGAAAGGGTTGATCCATACAAAGTTTGTTTTATAGCCCTTGAGGTCATGTAAATAGTTTGGCTTAAGTAAAGGCATGTACACCTCAAATATCATGTCATATCTAGGTCATACAATAAATATGACTTTTCCAGGTTTGTCTATAGTTGTATTTCTCTCAATGGGTCATTATACATGTTACGGGAGCCCTAATTTTATCCTATTAAAATCATCTCAATATTGTTTTTCCCTCTGGGGTTTTTCCAGGGGTATATACCCAAAAATATCATTGTTTATGTGTGCATGATTTGATTTCTAGTATTTTTTTTTTTGTCTTTAATTGAGTTGAATATTCCAACATTTTTTGTTTTGTTTTGTGAGCTTCTAATTTGATTTGTAGTAAGGAAATCAATAGATAAAAATATACCTATGTGCCATAGTAACGAGATTTCAACATGGTATCGGATAATTTTCTTTGAGAGGAAGCCATATCTCATATCCATAGCAATTGACAACAAAGCTATTAGATTTGAGTGACCATGATATAGATCTAGTTCAAATTTATGGTTAAATCAATAGATCTATTGGATCGAGAGTGTCATGGTGGGTGTTTGAAGTAATAAGCAAAAATCCATTATATTTTTTAGTATATTGATCATATATGCTAGAGATATTAGTAGATCCATAATAAATATGCATAAATCAAAGGAAGTGTTTTAGGGAAATAATCATACTGAAGTAGAACTAGGGTTGTGTATTCATACAGAGTTGTACACAGATTACAAAAGGAACAATTGTGTAAATATGCAGGTTTCTTTGCAGACATTTGCGTATACGTGGGTTGCGGTGGTGATAGGTTCATATATGTGGGTTACAATGGTGACAAGTGCATACATGTTCATACAGGTCAGTACAAGGGAAGTTTCAACATCATGTTATTTCCAGGGAAGTTTATTAGATCTAAGGGATGGCATCAACACTTATGAGAGTTAAAGATAAATTGGATGGAGCATCAAACTTCCTCTCTTGGAAAGAAAGAGTAAATTTGGCATTAAAGGAGTATGACCTTTGCTATTTAGTGGAAAAAGTACTTGTTCCACCGACATATCTAGTATCTTTGGAAGTTCACGAGAAGAAGGAGATCAAAGCTAAGAGGGTTATCTTGGATTTAGTGAAGGATAGTCCAATCCCTCACCTGTCTGAGAAGAAGATGACCAAAGAGATGTTTGATGCATTGGTATGGTTATTGTAGAGAACTAACATGAATAAGAAAATGATCTTGAGAAATAAACTTAGATCAATGTACATGTCTAGATATGAAAATGTTTCCATCTATTTCATGGGGATCACTTAGGTATGTGATCAAATTAAAACCATAAGGGAGAAAAAGAAAGAATGAAAAACTCATAATTGTGGCATTGGATTGTCTTCCTAAGTCATGGGAACCATTTTTCAGGGGATTCTGCGCTTGGGAACATCTCCCATATTAGCAGATACTTTGGGATGATTGCATCCATGAAGAAACTCAAGAGGAGCCTAAGAGCTCAAGAAGGGAAGTAGTGATGAGAACTTCACTCTTTTTAGTAAGACAAAGAAGGGAAAAGGAAAGAGTTATAGAAATAAGGGTAACAATGATGGAGGATCATCGTAGCCAGGGAAGAAGAAGGAATTTAGTAAAATAAAGTGCTTATCATTTCATAAGAATGGACATTATGAATCTCAATTTCCAAATAAGAACAAGGGAAAAGGAAAGTTGTATACAACAACATCATCAAAGATGTAGCTATATGTGTTTGTAGTGATGTTTGAGGAGGATTTCTCACTAGTTTCTTTCCTTTCCACCAGCACACCTACTAGGAGTACATGGTACTTGGAAAATGGTGCATGTCATCATATGATAAAATAAAATTATATATTTAATAGTATAATTAATAGGGACTTATAATTTCATATGGAGATTGGTGATGACGCCAACTATGCGGTGAAGGGATCGAGGGAATAATTACATTCTAGCTTCACTCAGGAGGTTTGTTGGATGCCTAGGATGTGCTTTATATACCAGGGTTGAAGAATAATTTTATTTCAGTATCAACTATGAAGGACAAGGGTTTTTCCATTAATTTTCAGAGAGGGAAAGTACTCATACATCTAGATAATTCTATCTCAGACACAACGTTGCTCGTTGGGGTTAGAGAGGAAAATTTATACAGGTTGCAGGTAAATCCTATTAATTCTTTGGTACACAATAGTGACATCTTATGTCAGTTATGAAACATGAGGTTGGAACACCTACACTATAGAGCATTGTTGATTATGAGGGGGATTGTTACAAGTCTTCTAGAGTTCAGTATTGAGAAGCAAGGTGTGTGCAGAGGGTGTGCACTTCGAAATAATGCCAAGGATCCTTTTCCAAGCAGTGAGAGTAGGTAAAAATGGATCTTGGTGTTATCCATTCAGATGTGAGTTGGGTGATATTAGTAGCATCACTGTAGGTATTTTACTACTATATGACGATCATTGATGAGTTTTCCACGAAAACTTGGATCTTCTTTATGAAGACCAAGGATGAGGTCTTCAATCGGTTTCAGAAGTTTATAGCTCATGTGAAGAACTATATAGGGAAGAAGATCAAGGTATTGAGGTCAGATAATGGGGGAGAGTACACCTCAAATGACTTAAATTATTTTTTCAAGGAGGCACGGATCAAGAGGGAGATAACCTCATACAACCCTCAGCAAAAAGGGGTTGTGGAGAGAAAGAATCGGTATATCATCATTTCTTCAAGGTCTATGATACATGACTAGGTGTTCTGAGAAATCCTACCCTACAGACAATATAATCTCCCCTTTGGACCAAGAGCCCTTCTTTGGTCCAAAGACAAAAGTAAACAAATGGTTTCTACTTTCCCTTTAAATCTAACTCAACCAATCAAAAAAGAAAGAGGAAAAATTTGGAGTACCTTATTGCAATGTTCATCCTCGGTGCTCCAATCCTTGGGCTTGATATCTGAGCTCCTTAACGCAATTGAAGTCCTGCAAAGACTAGCAAATGAACTCTTCCTCCTACTTTATGTCATTATATAAAGCATATCTATCTACAAAGATTGGAATGACATTAGACAAGCAAATGTAGAACATGTTATCACTATAACAATTTTTACATGGAATCCATGTTTCGGGACTTACCGAGAGGCTAAAATGGTATAGAGGCACGATAAACTAGAGAATGAGGCCATATCTAGTGGAAGAAGGATAAATCTAGCGGAAGTGTGGAGTTGATGGGACCCGATGGGCCACAAATCTCAGGCGCCGCAGATCAATGGTCAGCGACCATATCGGGCGGAGAACTAGCATAGAGGTTAATTTTTTAAAGAGGGTCGATAAAAATACCATGGTTTTTACTCGGGACCACATGGCACCACCGAATGCATTTTGGGGAGAAAATCATTCTACCCCAAACCTCTTTTCCTCATCCCCGGAATTGGGAAGCGTATATAAAGGGGAGACCCTTGTCATTATTTTATGTTTATTCAAATCATTGGAACATTAAAAGTGGCGCAACCACTCCATTCGAACCCAAGCTCAATTGTGTGCCAAACACATGCATCTTCTGCTCATTCACAAGTATTTTTCACCACCACCATGGACCCTGTAATTTTTTCTATAGCAGAGAAAGATCCCCCACCGAACGAAGAAGCTCTAATTGACAGAGATTTTGATGTGTTCGACAACGAAATAACTGTCTCACCTGCCTCTGTGTACAGAGCCAATTTGTCAGATAATGTATGGAAATAGATACCCTTTCTTGAAGCAGTCCAAGCCTCCATAGTCCCTTATGCCATCGAGGTCGCATTCCCTTTCCAAGAATTCATAGGTTGGTGCGCAGATCAATACTCACAGGAAGAGAGAGTCATATTAAATAAATTAGGGTCGGAGATTTTGTGTAGAGTAGATATCCCGTCAATTCGATATTCCCTCAGCATACCAAAGTTCCTCTTTGCAGTTTCTGTACCATTTGAAGAGGAAAGGTTAATCATGGTTTATCGAGAATGTCCCTCTGAAGTCAAAAACCTATTTTTATAGACAATTGTCAAACCCGAGAATTATTCTGAGAGTATGTCCCTGGTAATGAATGTAAATGTCATGGTTATTGAAATCCAATGGGTTTGTTCCATATTGAGCCATATTTTAGGTATGTATAACCACAGATATGTGGTCAAGGTCATGTTAGGTTTTCTGTTAGTGTTTTTTCATTCAAATTCCAGTCAGTCGGTTTGCATCGA
The DNA here is from genome assembly GCA_000966675.3 of Picea glauca. Classification (NCBI taxonomy): domain Eukaryota; kingdom Viridiplantae; phylum Streptophyta; class Pinopsida; order Pinales; family Pinaceae; genus Picea; species Picea glauca. Next base: position 331,551 of record JZKD02S1674601.1, on the reverse strand, counting down.
CTTTGATAAATTCATAGCTGATAATGTACAAAAACAACTAGTGAATTTCTAGTTACTAAGGAACTTTAGGTATTACACATACTTGTTGAAGATGTTCCCAGAGACAAACAAAAAAGAGTTCCTTGAAGCAACATTCGTCTCAATTGAATGCAAAATAATAACAATGTTCATTTTCATAAATATGATCATGTCTAGAGTTTATAGCCTTATCTTCAACACTAGCCTGCCAAGAGTCTTGGAAGACATGAAAAGTTATTTGTAGCCAAATCCAGAAAACTGAGTGGGAGATTGGGTGTTTTTCATGCATTCTAAAGTAATTTGGATATATGGTTGTTAAGAGGACCCTTACCTTATGCCTATTTTTCTGACACCCATAGTATTTTCCCTAGAGTTCATCAGGCAAAGAATCATCTCAGAGACATAACATTTCCTGAAAATGCACAAGGTGTCCAACCTGAAATTTCCTTTGATCATAGGACCCTTTATTGTGAAGACTAGATCATGGTTATCTTAGATCCAGACCAAACTCAAGGATTTTGGATTTGCACATCTACAAGGGAGAAGATATGATCCACATCAGGTCATATCTAAAAGAAGATTGATGAGAAAACATGGCCCTTATAAACATGAGTATGTTGAAGGTTTTGGCAAATTAGCAAATTTAGAAACCTGTGCTCATATGGAAGCCATCTTGCAGCCTCCTCAAACAAAACAAGTAGGTCAAACTCCACAACAGACCTCTCAAAAGCTGATAATCCAAGTTTCCAAAGTAGGTTTCTACACCAAGAGAAACAGTTCATAGGCCCTAGGCACCAATATTTAGCAAGCTCCTCCCAAGAAAATAAAAATCATAGAGTCCCCATAAATGGTAGATCTGGAGGAAGAAGAGCCTAAAGAGAAATTCAGTATAGATATGGTGGAGAGTAGCACCATCAAGGAATAATCTGGTAAAAGAAGTATGCCCCAAAGTTAAAGCATCTCAAGAGCTTTCAGCAACAAAAAACATATTTTTGATAAAGCACCTGGAGTTGTCTATCAATCTAAAGAAGATTTAGCAAAGAAATATGTTGTGAAAGGAAGACTGGCCATGAGTGTAACAAGAGAGTTGATACCTGAGGTAGAAAGGGTTTCTCAGCATAAGTATTCTTTGTTCTCAATCAGGGATATAGATAAGAAGACACTCAACATAGTATTTGCAGATGAGGATAAAGTGTCTGAGGTTAAGTTGCATTATGAAAACATTGGTGCCCCAAACAAGGTAAAATTCCACAAAAACACCAGTGACATGTTGTATTCGAACTACCTAGCTCGAAGCTTGAATATTTCAAGGTTGAAAACTCATGCACTTAAGTTGGAGGGACAATTGAGACAAGAGAAATCATCCAACAGAGCTTGGCAGACTCAAGTCAAGATATTAGAATTTGAAGTCCCTCAGGGAGTGAAAATTTCCTTTGAAGAGAAAGACGAGTTGATTCAAAGCTTGAAGAAAAAACTAAATATGTCTACCACCAAGCATCCACAAACAACAGAGCTAGATGCTTTGGAGAAAGATAAAGAGGCATTTCAACAGGAAGCATTGAATTATAAGGCCAAAGTATTGCAGTTGGAGAAAGAAAAGGTAAATTGGTCACAAGGACAGACATAAGTATCAAACATGGTTGTAGTTGTACCTTGTACTACAGAAACTGGGCCAAACGCCAAAGGACTTGTCCAGGCTATGTCACAAGTTATCCTGAAGGCAAGGGAAATCAAGATCCTTAAGGGAGATATAGAAAAGTTGCAACAAGAAATGAGAATAAAGGATGAGAAGATGGCCCAATTTGAGAAAGAAATCAATCTTTGCAGGAATAAGTGGACAAGATGAAAAAAAGATTGAAAGCCAAAGGACTATTGTAGGGGGCCAAACACGACATCTAGGACTCCATTTCTGTTGAAGCTGCCAAGTTCAGGGTGTACCTAAATTTCATAAATAATAAAGATAACATATCCATAATAGCCAGAAGCTGGTGCACTATTGTGAATGAGACACTAGAGAAACAACCCTTAGAGTGGGCCCATAATACTATAAATCTGATGAATTCCATCCCCACCTCTGAAATTCAGACCATTGGGTCAAGGACATGACTACATTGATCATTTGGGCTAGGAGAGTCATTGCCAAGCATAACCTGCTGAAATTAGTCCAGACCAAGGCAATACAGATGGAGCAGAGTATACATGATTTTAAGGATCTGTTTGAAGAGTTGTTCATCAAAGGCCTCCCACCATTTTGGGATGGCAAAGTAAAATTGTATGATCAAGAAGAATAAAACTCTCACCTCACCCAATGCAGAATGGATCACTCCAAGTTTGAAAGCATGGAGAAAAACTTGAAGGGAACAAATCTAGTGGAGTATTTGACCATGGATTTTGAGATATTGAATCAGTTCAAGACAATAAAGATCGGGTTGCCAACCATGAATTGTGCCTCTTCCATTGACCTAGAGATCCTGATCAAGGAAATGATGGAATACGAGATCCCTTCTGACTTGTAGTGGAAGGAGATACTGCGGCTGAGCAAGACAAAATGTAGTTTTCTAGGAACCAACAAATAGACTCCAAGTGTCACCAAATTGGCAAGCTCGACAGAGGACCGAAGCAGGAGAGATGGTGAGGAAAGAAGTTGAGAAGTCAGAGAAATCGACCATTAGTTTGTGAAACATTTTTTATTAATTATTGTAAATCGGTTCATATACCGATACTGTCATTTGAAATTATTGTAGTCAGTTTTAGAAGATGAAACATTTCAATTCATCTATTGTAATCAGTTTCTAATTGAAAGGAACTTAAATTGTATAAATACTAGTAGTTCTGAATGTATTAATGTTGGCAAAAGTTAAAGGGCACCTCTTAGTTATTTTCTGAACTCAATAGTAAATTTATGGAATTGAATTGAATACATATGAAGAAGCTTTTGAAGTCTCTATGAAAAGATTATAATGGTGGTGAGATGAGTTTTGTCTCCTCTCATTGTATGTATTTCCTATGTTCTTTAATTCCATTTTCATTTTCTTATGTTTATATTGGATAGTTAAAATCTCAGAATTCATCTTGTGATTCTCTCGGCTTAAGAAATTTAAAGTGTGTAATTTTCTTCCTAACTAATTCATAATTCATCTCAATAATGCTCTGATATAGTTACTTGTTTTCTCCTTCTTCTTACACTCTGCTTAAATACAAATTTACAACTCAGATTCATTTTCGCATTTAGCCTTTATCCTATGGATAGTTCTACCGTCCATTCATTGATTTCATTCGCTTTCAAAATTTTGAATCCATAGCGCTAAGTGTCCCTCCCCTTCCTTGCCAACAATTTTATAAAAAAAAACCCCAAAAAACTAAAATCTAGCCATTGATTTCCAAAGAAACATCAAGTGACATGAGAGAGCCCTCTCTAAGATGATCATGCTAGTGCCCAAATCTAAAGCTAGTTGAAACAATTACCTCTGTTATTTGTCTATCAGCCAGACAAAATTTACAGAGTGCTAACATTTTGGCACCGTTGTCGGGGACGAAAGAGAAATCTTCCCTGGAAAAAGAATGACTTAACGATTTAGTTTTTATTCTTGAGGGTAACAGTGAATCAAATACCTTATTGGTTGAGATTATTTTTTTCCCTGCCGACTCCATTACCAAGAGACCAAATGCACCAAGCAGTTTGAGCTAGAAATACTGGCTCCCAAGAGAATTCACACCAGGAGAAACCCAAACCTAGAAGCTGCAATCCCCATGTTTGATCCTGAAAAGCTTGTACACAAAAGGAAAGAAAGGCAACTAAGCCCAGTTTTTCGCTTAGAAATATATCTATCCTTTCCCAAAGATGAAGTAACAAGCATTGAAGATATTGAGTTTGATGTAAAATTTGAACAAACTCCGTTCATAACTAAATCTGAATCTTGTTTGAACAAGGTCATATTTGACGAAAAAAGATTCCAAGATTTAATTTTAGTTGCATCTGCAAATTCTTTAGTGATTCACACTCAGAATCAACAACCACTCCAACCCCTCATAGCAGCCATGGGAGCTATATTTTCTCCTCTTGTAATTCCTTATTAGTTACATGATCTACGTCAAGAGTATCATCTAAGGATCAAACTGTATGATGTTGAAGGTAGTGTGTCAACCCAAAAACATCTAGACTGGTTCAATGATTTTATAGACTTGGAAGAAGTAGATTTTGAAGTTGCGAAAATGAGGTTGTTTGCACAAATTCTTGTAGGGGAAGTGAGGAAGTAGTTCAAATATCTTCCTACAACTAGTATCATAAATTTTGAGGCCTTTGAAATCAATTTCCTTGCAAAATGGGGTGACAAGAAAAACCCCCTTCAGTTGTTAACTCAGTATAAAAACATGAGGAGATTACCTGATGAAACAATGTAGGAGTTTTCAGCCAAATTTGTAAAGGTCTATAATCTGATTCCTGCTGAGGTAACCCCCCCCCTCTAAAGTTGCTCAACTAAGATATGTTGATTCTTTTGAAAGTGATTTTTCTTTGTTATTGAGGGAATAAATATTTTCTTCATTAGATGATATGATGACTGATGCCATAGAAGTTTAGGTAAATCTAATGGCTTAAGGAAATATCAAATCTAACTCTAACAGGGACATGAACAAAGCTCAAGATAAGGCACAACCTTCAAACTCACAAACGTCAGAAGAAGGTTTGAAACGATGATGATAACCATGGATAGAATGATGGAGAGAATGGATTTATATAATAGGCCTAACACCAGAGAAATGGATTATGGTGCACCCAGAAATTAGTGAAGAACAACAATCCCACAAATCATAGAAAGAGAACAAGGAAATCAGGGAAATCAGGGGAATCAAGGAAATTAGGTAAACCAAGGAAATTGGGGAAATCAGGGGGACTAACAAATAGGGCTTCCTTTTCAACATAATTATGTGAATGAAAATTATGATGGATATTTTGAATACAACATGAACTGTTGTGATGATAAAGAAACAAAGGTGTTTTTGACTAAAGAAGAACTTGACCAGTTCATGGATGCAAATGTGATCTTCATGCAAGATGAGGAGGAAAGGTTAACAGTAGAAAGTGAATATTAACAAGTAGGATTGTAGAATTCCATCATGCAATTCCAGAGACAATACAATCTTCGAAATCCGAAAGTGATTGAAAACCCCCCAAAGGGAAATCCTCCAAAAGGAAACCCCATAAAAGAAGCTCAGAGTAACGTACCCTTTTCAGGTAAGCCCAAAAGAGACTCTACTACAAAACATGCCATGGAAGAAGGAAAACAGAAAGAAGAGCCCCAAAAGAAAATACTAGAATCAAGGAAAGAAACAGTCACCAAAGAGGTAGAGAAAACCTCATCCTCCTTTAATTTTGAAAGTGAGATGGACATAATTAAAATTTATGTACCATTCAATGAGTTGATCAAGAACAGTGAACGTAGAAATCAGATCATCAATATGATTAAGATGGAACAAACATATGACACTTTAAACATACAAGATTATCACTCAACCATCTTATTTGGCCCACGATTGGAGGAAAATAGTGATGTCGAAGAAGTCCCCCCTTTCTATGTCAGCCTGAAAATCCATGATATGACTCTGCACAATGACATGTTGGATTCAGGAGAATCCCATAACCTAATGCCCAAGGTGGTCATGGACCAACTAAGCCTTGACATCACGAGGCCTTAAATATACCTCTTCTCTTTTGATTCGAGGAAGGTGAAGTGCCTAGGTCTTATCAAAGATCTGGTGGTGTATTTAGCCCAAATCACAACAAAGAATATGGTCATGGATGTAGTGGTTGCTTATATTCCTCCCAAGTTTGCCATGTTGTTATCCAGGTCATGGGATGAAAAATTGAAGGGAACTCTCCATATGGACATGTCATATGCCACCATCTGTGTCTTTGGTCAATATAGGAGATTGTATAGAGAGGTTTTGCTCAAATACATGGTCAAAAACAAGTCACAACCGAGTAATCATACCATCTATGTTCTGGAAACTAAGTTGGGGTATTCTATTTTCTTCAATGATCTATGTTTTGACGAGGAAAAACCAGAGATTGACATGGTTACCAAAGATCAATCTGACGAAAAGATTGAGAAGTATTCAAAGCAGCAGGATGATGCAGAAGATCATATGTGGAACATGAGTTTCGATGGAGCTTCCAACAGAGAGGGAGCAGGGGATGGCGTATGGATTAATTACCCAAAGGAAATTCAAAAATGTGTTCTTACAAACTTGCCTTTGATTGCACAAATAACATGGAAAAATATGAAGAATTAGTGTTGGGATTGAAGGTTTTTAAAGAGATAGGTGCCAAAAGAATAGTTGTACATGAATATTCTGAGCTAATTATCAATCAAATAAAAGGTATATACCAAGCAAAACATCCCAGACTAAGGGAATATAGGAACCTAGTGCTAGATCTTCTTGAGAAATTTCCAGATTATAATCTTTTAGTAATTCCAAGAGGGTAGAATCAGATTGATGATGCCTTGGCTACTTCAGCATCGGTCTTCAAAATTTTAATTTTCCCTAACAGAAAATATGAGATTGAGGTCTAGCACAGGTGAGCAGTACCAGATAATATTAAGTACCAGTAGGTTTTTGAAGATGCCAAACAAGTAGAAAGCCTCCTCAATATGGAGAATGAATTTGAGAATCTGAAGATTGATGAATAATACTGTGATGAAGAGGTAGAAGCGGCTTCCTTCACAAAGGATGGTTACTTCGAAAATCAATCTCAGGAAAAGATATAGTTCAGCTGAAGAGCAATATCATTCCCAAGGGTTTGGTCCCATTGGAGAAACTCTTTGATAATAATGACGTGGCCAGGAGTCCAAAAATTACTGTAAATGAAGGAGATGTTGAAGATCGCAATATTGGGACTCAGGAGGATCCCAAGATCATTAATATGTCTAGAACCCTCAACCCTAAATTCAAGGATAAATATATCAATTTAATGAAAGAGTTTCCTGATGTTTTTGCTTGGAGCTATGAAGACCTGAAAGTTTATGACACCAATATAATTCAACATTTGATCCCAATCAAAGAAGATCACAAACCTTTCAAACATAAATTAAGAAGGATAAACCATTTGTTGCTACCCTTGATTGAGAAATAGGTTAAGAAGCTATTTGAAGCCAAGATCATAGTATCCCTGAGGTTTTCTAAATCATTGGCAAATCTGGTGCTAGTTAGAAAAAAGAGTGGAGAAATCAGGTTGTGTGTGGATTTCAGAAATCAGAATAGGGTGTCTCTAAAGGAAAATTACCCACTACCTAATATGGATCACATTTTACAGAAAGTGGTAGGTTCTCAGAAAATGTCAATGTTAGATGGTTTCTCTAGATACAATCAGATCATGGTGCACCCTGATGATCAGGAAAAGACAACATTCACAACACCATGGGGAACCTTCATGTATGCCAAGACTCCTTTGGGGCTCATGAATACAGGGGAAACATTTCAAAGAGCTATGGAAATAGATTTTGTTGATGAAAAAGAAAAAATCATTGTTATCTAACTAGATGATATCACTTTATATTCTATTTCAGATGAAGAACACCTCAAGCATCTAAGAAGGGAATTTCAAAAGTGTAGAAAGTTTGGTATCTCTTTGAACCCCAAGAAATCAAATTTCTCCATGGAAGAAGGAAATATGTTGGGACACATTATTTCAAAAGAGGGGATAAAGGTAGATCCCAACAGAGTTGAGGGAATCTTAAAAATTGGCATACCTAGAAGTAAAAAAGAGGTGAAATCTTTTGTGGGAAAAGTGAATTTTCTAAGAAGGTTTATCCCTAACCTAGCTAAAATAATAAAGTATATTACTAACATCCTCAAGAAAGGAAATTAAATAAAGTGGACCCTCGAAGCCAGAAAATATTTTGAAGACATTAAAGTGGCATTGACTAAGGCTCCAGTACTGGCCAGTCCTAATTTTGAAAAGGACTTCATATTGTTCTCTTTTTCCTAAGAGCACACAATTGCTGGTGTTTTGTTACAAAAGGATTAGCAGAATTTTGAGAAGCCCATAAATTATTACAACAAGACATTGAGGGATTCCCCCATGAAGTATGATATCATGGAGAAGCAAGCATATGCACTAGTCAAGGTCTTGAAAAAATTCAAGGTTTACATATTGCATTCCCATACTACTGATTATGTGCCCAATAGTTATGTGAAATACATCTTAACCCAGCCTGATATTGAAGGAAAAAGGGGTAAATGGATAGTTGTGCTGTTAGAATACGACCTTGAGATCAAACCTAAAAAGTTGATCAAGGGACATGGGTTTGCAAATCTAATGTCACAGACCAATTGTGAACTCTTAGGAATAAATTTCATGGATGACTTGTCAATAGGTGCAGAGGAAGAGAGAGCTCCTCAGATATCCCAAAGATTCCTTGACTCCCCATGGTATGCATATATCATTTATGTGTTGAGAAATTTGCAGGCTCCTCCTGAATTGAGTAAAACGAAGGCCAAATTATTGAAGTTGAAAGAAACAATTTTTTGTATAGTAAATCAATCTCTATATTGGAAGGATCCAAGGGGAATTTTTTTGAGATGTTTTCTCGAAGAAGAATCAGAGAAGACCATAAAAGAGTTCCATAAGGGTGAATGTGGAGGCCACCATTATTGGAAAACCACTGTGCACAAGATTTTGAGGGCTGGGTTCTATTGGTCTAGATTTGTTTACGATGTATATAAAGAGGTTTCAAGATGTCATGAATGTCAAATTTTTGATGGGAAAATAAAATTGCAGCCTCTTGCTTTGAAACCCATCTCTATTGAAGCACCTTTCAGGTAGTGGGGCCTTGATTTTATAGGATAAATACAATAACAATCCTTAGCTCAACACAAGTGGATTCTAACAACAATAGATTACTTCACTAAGTGGATTGAAGTAGTTCCCACCAGGTAGGTGACATATGTTGTTATCATCCAGTTTTTGGAAGAAAATATTTTTTTCGGGTTCGGATGTCTAATCAAAATCATTATAGACAATGCAAAAACATTTAAGTCCAAAAAGATGGAGAAAATTTGTAATGTATACACCATAACTCTTGGCCATTCCACCTCTTATTACCCTCAAGGCAATGGGTTGGTTGAGTCATCAAACAAGAGCTTGAACAAAATTATAAAAAGGTTGTTGCAAGATAACAAAAAGGTTTGGCACAAAAATCTCATCCATGCACTATAGGATGACATAATCACTCCGAAAAGATATATTTCCACTTCATATTTTCATATCATTTATGATACAGAGGAAATATTTACTACCACATTGGGGTTGCTAGTGATGAGGATGTTGCAGGAACATGATGCTGAGACAGATGCCACTCGAAGAAGGAAAGATGAATTGATCAATGTACAACAAACAAGATAAAACGCCTTCAATAATTCTTAGATGCACCAAGACAAGATCAAAAAATATTTTGACAACCATACCAAGGAGGATGACTTCAAACCGAGAGAATCAGTATTGAGATGGGATGCCTGAAATGAATATAAGGGAAAGCATGGGAAATTTGACCGTCTATGGCTGGGACTGTTCAAGATTGCAACACACCATGGAAATAATGCCTATCTGATAGAGGAAAGTAATGGAGACATCGTTGGAGGAGGGTGTGTGAATGGAAGGTTCCTCAAGCATTATATCGTTTAAGCAATAATCACCCCTTCCATTCATTGTACATAATGATTTTCATTTTTTGCATGAAAGAATTGAAATAAAAGCATCATAAATGAAGTCTGAGGTGAAGTCCCTGAGTTATGTTGAGTACATTTTGAATTTTATGAATAAAGTTTGCTAGATTCAGATTGCAGGAATAAATCATATCCCAATGGGTAGGAACTCGGTCTACCATTATTTGCTACCTCGTAGGGAGGATAGCATCCCCAGTTGGATCCCATGTTATCACAATAGAAATTTTTATATGGAATCCAAGTTTCAGGACTTATCGAGAGGATAAAATGGTATAGAGGCGCAATAAATTGGAGAATGGGGCCATATCTAATGGAAGAAGGTTAAATCCATCAGAAGTGGAGTTTTGATGGGACCCAGCAAGCCACAAATCTCAGGTGCCATAGATCAACACTCAGGGACCATATCGGGCGGAGAACTAGCACGAAGGTTAATTTTTGAAAGTGGGCTGATAAAAATAATGTGGTTTTGACTCGGGACCATGTGGCGCTACCAGATGCATTTTTGGGAGAAAATAATTCTACCCCAAACCGCTTTACCTCATCCTCGAAATTGGGAAGCGTAGATAAAGGGGGAACCCTTGTCATTATTTTATGTTTTCTCAAATCATTGGAACATTAAAAGTGGTGCGACTGCTCCATTCGAACCCAAGCTCAATTGTGTGACAAACACACACATCCTCTGCTCATTCACAGGTATTTTTCACCGCCATCATGGACCCCATAATTTTGTCTGTAGCAGAGAAAGATCCCCCGTCGAATGAAGAATCCCTAATTGATCTAGATTATGATGTGTTCGACACCAAAATAACTATCTCACCTGTCTCTGTATCCAGAGCCAATTTGTCAGATAATGTAGGGAAATATATACCCTTTCTTGAAGTAGTCCAAGCCTCCATAGTCCCTTATGCCATCAAGGTTGCATTCCCTTTCCTAGAATTCATAGGTTGGTGCACAGATCAATACTCACAGGAAGAGAGAGTCGTATTAAATAAATTATGGTTGGAGGTCATGTGTAGAGTAGATAGCCCGTCAATTCGATATGCCCTCAGCATACCAGAGTTCCCCTTTGCAGTGTCAGAACCATTTGAAGAGGAAAATTTAATCACGGTTTATCGGGAATGTCCCTCTGAAGTCAAAAAACTATTTTTATAGACAATTGTCAAACCCGAGCATTATTTTGAGAGTCTATCCCTGCCAATGAATCTAAATGTCATGGTTATAGAAATCCAATGGGTATGTTCCATATTGATTCATATTTTAGGTCTATATAACGACATATATGTGGTCAAGGTCATGTTAGGTTTTCTTTCAGTGTTTTTTCAGTCAGAGTCTAGTAAGTGAGTTTGCATCAGCTTTGATAAACTCATAGATGATAATGTACACAAACAACTAGTGAATTTCCAGTCGCTAAGGCACTTCAGGTATTACACATACTTGCTAAAGATGTTCTTGGAGACAAACAAAAAAGAGTTCCCTGAAGAAGCATTCATCTCAACTGAATGCAAAAGAATCACAATGCTCATTTTCATAAATAAGATCATGTCCAGATTTTACATCCCGATATTCAACACCATCATGCCACGAGTCTTGGAAGACATGAAAATTTATTTGCAGCCAAATCGATAAAACAATGTGGGGATTGGGTGTTGTTCATGAATTCTACAGTAATTTGGATGTATGGTTGTCAAGAGGCCCCTTACCTTCATCCTATTTTTCTGACACCCAGAGCTTTTTCCCTAGAGTTCATCAGGTAAAGAATCCTCTCAGAGACAAAACATTTCCTAAAAATGCACAAGGTATCCAACCTGAAATTTCCTTTCATCATAGGACCCTTTTTTGTGAAGACTAGATCCTGCTTATCTTAGATCCAGGCAAAACTCAAGGAGTTTGGATTTTCATAGCTACAAGGGAGAATATATGATCCACATCAGGTCATATCTAAAATAATATTGATGAGCAAACAGGGCCCTTATGAACATGAGTATGTTGAATATTTTGAAAAATTAGCAAATTTAGAAACCTGTGCTGATATGGAAGCTATCTTCCAGCCTTCTCAAACACAAAAAGCAGGGACAAACCCACAATAAAACTCTTAGAAGATAATACTCCAAGTTCCCAAAGTAAGTGTCTACACCAAGAGAAGCAGTTCAGAGGCCCTAGTCACCAGTAGTTAGCAGGTTGCTCCCAAGAAAATAAAAATCACACAATCCCCATAGACATTAGATCTGGAGGAAGAAGATCCTAAAGAGTAGGTAAGTATGGATATGGTGGAGAGTGAAAACAACAAGGAAGAAGTTGGTAAAATAAGTATGCCCCAAAGTGAAAGCATCTCAAGAGATTTCAGCAGCAAAAAACATATTTTTGATAAAGCACCTGGAGTCGTCTATCAATCTAAAGAATATTTATCAAAGCAATATGTTGTGAAAGGAAGCTTGGCCATGAGGGAAATAAGAGATTTGATACCTGAGGTAGAAAGGAGTTTTCAACATAATTCCTCTATGTTCTCAGTCAGGGATATAGATAAGAAGACACTCAACATAGTAGTTGGAGATGAGGATAAAGTGTCTAAGGTTAAACTACATTATTAAAACATCAGTGACCCAAACAAGGTGAAATTCCACAGAAACACCAGTGACATGTTGTATTCAGATTACCTGGGTCTTCTCTTTAATATTTCAAGGTTGAAAACTCATGCACTTAAGTTGGAGGGACAATTGAGACAAGAGAAATCATCCAATAGAGCTTGGTAGACTCAAGTCAAGAGATCAGAATCTGAAGGCCCTCAGGGAGTGAAAACTTACTTAGAAGAGAAAGACAAGATGATTCAAAGCTTAAAGAAAAAACTAAAGATATCTTCCACCGAGCATCCACAAACAATAGAGCTGGTTTCTATGGAGCAAGAGAAAGAGGCATTTTAGTAGAAAGCATTGAATTACAAGGCCAAAGTATTGCAATTGGAGAAAGAAAAGGTAAATTGGTCACAAGGAAAGACAAAAGTATCAAACATGGTTGTAATTCTATCTTGTAATATAGAATTTGGGCCAAGTTTTAAAGGACTTGTCCAGGATATGTCGCAAGTTATCCCGAAGGTAGGGGAAATCAAGAGCCTTAAGACAGATATAGAAACGATGCAACAAGAAATGAGAATAGAGGATGAGAAGATGGCCCATTTCCAGAAAGAGAATCAATATTTGCAGGAAAGAGTGGACAAGCTCAAAACAATATTGAAAGGTAAAGGATTGTTACAGGGGGCCAAACACATCATCTGGGACTCCATTGTTCTTGAATCTTCCAAGTTCAGGGTGTACCTAAATTTCATAAATGACAAAGATAGCATAGCCATCACAACTAGAAGTAGGTGCACTATTGTGAATGATACATTGGCCAAAAAACCCTCAGAGTGGGCCCAAAATGCTATAAATATGTTGAATTTCATCCCCACCTCTGAACTTCAGACCATTGGGGTCAAGGACAGGACTAAATTGATCATCTGGGATAGGAGAGTCATTGCCAAGCATAACCTGCTGAAATCAGTCCAGACCAAGGCCATACAAATGGAGCAAAGTATACAAGAATTTAAGGATCTGTTTGAAGATTTGTTCATCAAAGGCCTCCCACCATTTTGTGATGGAAAAGGAAAATTGTATGATCAAGAATAATACAACTCTCACCTCGCCCAATGTAGAATGGATCACTCCAAATTTGAAATCCTGGAGGAAAAATTGAAGGGAACAAATCTGGTGGAGTATTTGACCACAGATTTTGAGATCTTGAATCAGTTCAAGACACTAAAGTTCAGGCTACCAACCATGAATTACACCTCTTGAATTGACCTGGAGATCCTGATCAAGGAAATGATGTACTACGATATCCCTTCTGACTTGCAGTGGAAGGAGTTAGTGCGGCTGCGCAAGACAAAATGTAGTTTTCCAAGAACCAACAAATAACCTCCAAGTGTCACCAAATTGGCAAGTTAGATAGAGGACCGAAGTAGGACAAATGGCGAGGACAGAATTCAAGTAGTCAGAGAAATCGACCGTTAGTTTATGAAACGTTTTTTATTAATCATTGTAAATCAGTTCACATACCGAGACTGTCAGTTGAAATTATTGTAGTCAGTTGTAGAGGCTGAAACATTTCGGTTCAACTATTTTAATTGTTTTAAAATTGAAAGGAACTTAAATTTTATAAATACTAGTAGTTTTGAATGTATTAATGTTGGTAGAAGTGCAAGGGAACCTCTTAGTTGTTTTCTGAACTCAATTGTAAATTTATGGAACTGAATTGAATGCATATGCAGAAGCTTTTGAAGTCTCTATGAAACGATTCTAATGGTGGTGATATGAGTTTTGTCTCCTCTCATTATATGTATTTCCTGTGTTCTTTAATTCCATTTTCATTTTCTTCTATTTATATTGGATAGTTCAAATCTCAAAATTCATCTTGTGATGCTCTCAGCTTAAGAAATTTAAACTGTGTAATTTTCTTCCTAACTATTTCAGAATTCATTTCAGTAATGCTTTGATATAGTTACTTGTTTTCTCCTTATTCTTACACTCTTCTTAAATACAAATTTACAACTTAGATTCATTGCCTCATTTAGCCTTTATCCTCTGGAGAGTTATACCATCCAGTCATTCTTTTCATTCTCTTTCATAATTTCGAATCCATATCCCTAAGTGCCCCTCCCCTTCGTTGCAATCAAATTTATAAAAAAAACCCCAAACAAACTAAAATATATCCATTGATTTACAAATAAACATCAAGTGACACAAGAGATCCCTCTATGAGTTGTGCAGTCTAGTGCCTAGCTCTAAATATGGTTGAAACAATTACCTATGTCATTTGTGTATCAGCCAGACAAAATTTACAGAGTGATAACAAAACACATGAGCTTGAAGGTAATAGGCCAAGTTTATATTAATTGGAAATCCAATGGAAAATAGTTACAAATTGTTAAGCCCTAATATTGGCTCATTACCCCTTAATTGGGGCATATTATAATAGTAATGTTATTTTATTTATGTCGGCTTTAGGCCATTAGTTGTAATTATACCTCCTAGTCTCC
>JZKD02S1674601.1:278324-292897 GCA_000966675.3 Picea glauca | reverse complement strand
CCATGATTGGTGAGTACCTCTTTTTTTTAACGATATTGAGGAGCATAACAAATGCTCGGTATAGCTCATGTTGAATGAGCACCTCAACATATGTTTAATGAACCTGAATAAGGAGGGGTGCAGTACTGTATGGGTCCTAGATATTGAACTCAAACAGGTCCTTCAATGCATAGTTTTAAGAGCCCAAAGAAGGTTGATGGTTTTTCACATTTAGAGAGTATGAAAATAACTTTAAGATGACTCCATGGGTGAATTTTTCGTAAATTTAGTCCCGCAAGCCCCAAAAAAGTGTAAAAAAATACAAGGGAGAACTCTTCTAGTCATGCTTGACTAGAGAATTCTTTTTTCCTAATTAGTCCTGTGAGGATGAAAAAGAGATAAAATACCACTCGAAAGAATCCCGTTCGAACCTTTTAACAATTATGAATGGAAAAAATGTCACTCGACAATATTTTCATGTTTAGGTAGTCTGAAAAGAGATTAAAGGAGACTCCAAAGAGTTCATTTTTGTATATATTTTATGATTCCAAAAAAGAGATAAAAGTATACTCGATAACCTATTCTTATGTATTAATGAGAACAATAAAGAACAAACAATGAGATCGATAATATATTATCATATATTTATGAGCATGAGAAAGAACAAATACTAAGCTCGTTTTAGAAAAAAACTACCATGTTACGATGGGAACAACCCCCGAGAGAGGATCACTCCTAGAAGCATGTCTCTCTAAAGGTATTTTCCCCCATCTCGCGTGGTAGAAGTTAGTGGATTCAGTCCATCACGATGTCCAGAGGCTAAAGACCTGCCCCCCAAGCATTGTTTCCTCCATCAACTCTTTTTCTTTCCTCGTTTAGACTTCTGGTTACTAATAGGAATATTTTAAATAGGCGGAGGAAAACAAGGTTCAAGTATTTTATTCCTAGGAAGAATTGGTTTGAATGGAGGGGGGTTTGTTTCATTTTTTAATGATCTTGACAGAGGAAAATAACTATGCTCATTAATACTAGGTACTAACAAAGGATCAACTGAATCTAGGGATTTTTGCACTTGAGTTAAAATCATATTTAACGTGGAAACTTGTGGGGTTTCAGGAGAAAGAAAAGGAAAAAACCCCATGAGCGAGGAATCCTTAAGAATACCTAATCCTATACCCTCAAGACTTGATTTTCCTAGAAAAGGGACATCATTCACTGCAGAATTGTGGAGATCTAAAGTGATATAGTCAAGTTGGTCAATAGTGACAGTTTTCCCTTGAAGGGGAAATTATAAAATGTGAAACATTGAAGATGTGATGAAAGTCATCACATAGAACCAACTATGACCAAGTAACAAATTGTAATCGAGGGGCGTGCCAACCACTTCGATATCGACCAAAACAATTTTACCATTAAATTTCACAATGAAATATGGCAAGAGTTTGTAAGGTTGGAAATCACGTCCATCAAACACTTTTAGTGTGGTAGGAGAATGGATACGTTTAGGAGAAACAATGTCTATATAGAAAGGAAAACAAATGACATAAGTGGAGGTTTCTCCATCCAAAACAGTGCGATGGACGTTATTTCCACCAACCAAAATTTGAATTTGGAATGCTAAGTGGTGTGAGATCCTCTCTTTAAAATATTCTATATTAAACATAATAATATTTGATTTCTCTAGATTCACAATGCCAATATATGACAACAAGTTTCTACATTGACTTGGATAGTTCTGTAGTACTTCGAGGGATTAAATAGCATAAGGAACTTGTGCCAAATATTCAATGATATTGTCATTTTGTGCGGCGCAGGAACTTGGATTAAATGTCTCTTTTTGAATTGTTCCCTTTGGTGGGAACAACACTGTGTTAGAAATTGTCTTCTGAATTTGAAGATGAGTGGAAGATGGAGGAGGAGTGGATGTGGAGGGTTGATCGATAGCCTTTCCATTGGCATGATCACCTGGAGTTGTGTTATAAGTCTTTTCTTGAGACATTACATTAACCGCCTTAAAAATATATACCTCATAGGCACTTGAGGAATCATTCCCATGGTGGGAATGACCTGCATTTCCCCCTTGTGGAGGGGAATGATTTGTGCAACTAGATGTTACTGTTGAATCAGGAAAGGGACAATTAACATTGTAGGTTGGGAGGTAACCTTCAAATATTTAGCGACTTACTCACGGAGAGGGAAATATTTCATGTAGTGGTCTTCCTCACAAATCATGAAATGAAAAGTATCCTTCCTATTCGTTTGAGTATCAATAGTATTTTCAGTATCCTGTTGGTTAGAATATTTCTTGGATTTACCCTTGTTTTTATTTTTACCTCCTAGTTTCTAAGATGAACTAGATTGAACCACATTCACCTTAAAGGTTTGAGCAGGAGAAGAGGTAGTGTTGGCATTGTAAATGAAACTTGGTTCCAGAAGGACTCCAAGGAGTGGCTTTCCCCTAGTCTTGTTGATGTTGCAACCACATAGGTTTCCCCCCAACAAAATGTTTCCCTCTAGCTGAAGGTTCCCCCCAGCTAAAGGTTGGATTCCCATTAAAGATTGACCTCCAATGTAGGGTGTACTCATATGTAAGGTTTGAGATGGAGGCTGAGTAGCTTGTGTAACCGTGGTTGTGTGAAAAAATTGGTTGTCGGCCATATGAACGATGGGATGACCAGGTAAGGCACATGGTGTGTGAATGTCCAAAAATAGTGAGGAATGAATATTACTTGACCCATGTGCAAAGGGAGATGTATTCATAAGGGGTTGTGTCAGGTTTAACTGGGTCACCGATATTCCCAGTAAAGAAGAAGCACTAGCAATATTAACTACAACAATTGTGGATAAATATAAATTTCCAAGTCCTTCAAGAAAACCAAAAGATGATGGATTCATGCCAAAATATTGTGTAGTGGTCGAATTGAGCAGTAAATTGTAAGAATAATAAGCATCAAAATATCTCATGGATGGTGGATCAATGAGTGGTTGGATGAGTGGATCAATAAAAAGAGGATTCTTGTAAGATGAAAGTATTTCTACGAAGGTCATGATCGATTCTTATACATGTTCGACACTTTTAGGAGCTACAATCTCGGTCTCAAAAGTTTGATCTTCTATCATTCCTTCGAAATAAACATTGTGTTGAGGTTCTTGAACTTCAGGATCCATACCTTGTATACTGTGAGATCTTTGATCCTAAGGATGACTACAAAATTCAAAGAAACACACTCCTAAGAAAAATAAAATAATTTAACCAAGAAATAATAGGTTCAAGGATCTTCCGAAGATAGGATGTCAAGATGGCAACAAAGAAATGAGAAAAAATTACCCTGACCTCCATGTAACATCCCTTCTCAGTGCAAGAAACCCTCTCTTTCGTGGGATCACCCTCCAAGGGTATTGATGTCTTCCCCAGGTAGTGCGGGAATCCCCCCATAGTGACCTCTATAGATACATAGGAAAGACCACTAAGGATAACAACTTGCCTTCAACCTCCAGGAGGGTACAATGGACAGTTAGGACCGAACATGTGGGCAGGATATCAAAGTCCAAAATTTTTCTAGAGGAATGAAGTCAAGTGGATCGGTAAAACTTCTGATGACATCGAATGGATTCGGTATTCATGAATAATTGAGACCAAATCAAACCAGTCACACTTCAAGAAAAACCCCCAGTATACGCTCTTTTTGCTACAATTGGTTAGTCTTTGGAAGGGTAATCTTTGCTTCTCTTCCACACATGACCTCCTATTTAGCCCCTATGTTAGAGGGGGTTCCTAGCTATGCTTATATGAAATTTGGATTTGTTCACTCTTTATTGTTCTATAATCTGTTTAGTAGTCATGGACAATTTACTCACTTTCCTAGGGTGTGATAAAACAAAACAAAAAATCAATTTGATTTTATTAGTGCGTGGTTGATTTTAATGGATTTTAATTAGAAGGTTCACATATATGAAACTGATGATGTGTGAGAATCGACTCCAATAGAATGCAAAAGAATGAGATGCAATTCATTATTTTCGATGAATTTTGTGTATGGTAAGGAGAAGAATTATATTCTTTTTAACACAAACAAGTACTCAAAACTATGGAACTTTCAATTTATGGGATCAAGATGATGCCAATCTACCAAGCAAATGTTTTTGAAATCCAAAATCCACATGAAAAACTAGCTCCTTTTCCGAACATGTACCATTAATTTTGTTTTCCTAAAGAATGAAGAAATTTCTTTGTTCGATCATGTATGCAATGAGATATGCAAACTTTTATGCTTCTTAACTTTCAAATGAAATGAAATATATCAATGTTTGACACAAATAAATATGAGGAAAAAAAGAAATCAAACAAAGCACACTCAAAAAATGATGATAACTGAAAGAAACAAACTGTGAGATAACTCGTTCAATCAAGGACTCAAATATGTAAAAGAAAAGGAAGACATTCACCATGAAAATGCTAAAAAAATGAGCAACAAGTGCCAAGAAAGGACATTCAAGGTTGGGTTGCGGTAAAGAAGAGAGTCATAATCGCTTTGAAAGGAAGATGTTTCAAACAAAGACAAAAAGGCTCAATACCAAACAACATTTACAAACTCTAGTTGATGAAAAATCCTAAATAGTTAAGCAATCTAAAAACTTTGTGCGACAAAGATCATATAAATAAAAGGTAGGATGAACCAGGGGATATTTTTAACCCAAGGGGATCATACAATTTCATAGCTAGGATAAATTTGTAAAACTCAAAAAAGGAAATAAAATGAGTAATAAATGTCAATTTATCAAGAAAACAAAGTCACAAACATATCAGGAGACTCTGGGATAAAATCCTCTTAATAACATATTGAGAAGAACTAAGCAAAAACTTGTAAATTCACCTAAAAGAGAAGTCTGGTACCGCTATTAACAAAGTAAAATATCACTATGGTGCTCTCTATGAGGCTTAGGGGGAGCGCCAATCAAGCCAGTGGTGCCCTGATATCAATTGCAAGGGAGTGTTGGTCCTGAAAAATCTTGAAAATGGATTCCAAAAGATAAAAATCAGTAGAGACTCAGTCAAGGAATTTGTAAAATATTCAATCAAGAATAGGGAATGGGAAATCACTCAAAATAAAGCATCAAAAAATTAAAATCTTAATCACAAGAAAGGATTCACGACAAACCAAACAAAAAACTAGTCAAAGACCTTCCTGGGAGAGTCGCCATTTTTATGTTATGAGAAATCTTACCCTGTGGACTGGTTAATCTCCCCTTTGGACTAAAACCCCTTCTTTGGTCAAAATATAGAAATAAAAAAATGGTTTCTATTTCACCTTTAAATATAAATCAACCAATCAAGCAAGAGAGAATAATAATGTGGTGTACCTTATTGTGATGTTCGTCCTCGGTGCTCCAATCCTTGGGCTTGATATCCAAGATCCTAATTATCGTAAATGAATTCCTTCAAAGACTAGAAAAGGAGCTCTTCTTCCTAGTCTATGTGATTATACAAAGTAAACCTATCTACAAATATTGAAACGACAATAGACAAGCAAATGTAGAACACATGAACTTGAAGGGAATAGGCCAAGTTTATATTAATTGGAAAGCCAATGGAAAATACTTACAAATCATGTTTGACATTGCAATAACTTCACCAAGATCTCCTCGTCCGACCCCTTGCATGAATATTTTGAGATCAAAATGTTGATTCTTTCTCCCAAGACCAAAGGTTTGGAACCTAAAATCTTCCCCCTTTCACCTTGGAAATGTCTTCAATTTATAGGATTGGGAGGCTAAACCAGCATGAGATAATATGGGAAATGGTTGAGGATATGGACCCATGAGTTGGGATTTGATCCTAATATAGTTACCTAGGATAGGATTCGAACCAAAACAACCTCCTCCTTTAAGATTTGTCCCTTAAGAATATTCAAGATGTGCCATATTTCTCTCTAACCACACTGGCACCCCCTTTGAGTGAGAGATAGATCACCAATGGAACCCCCTAATAAAGGAATGGGTAGTGTTGGCACTCCCTCAACATGATAAAGGGAGTGCCAGCCTTCATAAACTCCCAAAAATAGTCAAAATTTCCAAGGAAAAAGTGTGATTCTGGACCCCAAATGGTTGGTTTTCTCTTCCAAATTGATTTATGGATTGTGACAAATGTATTTCATGGTGTCAACAGGTTGCAACACTTAGAAAATATAATGTGACACTTAGTAATGTGCATAATAAACTTGTGACAATTCATGCAACACTTAACAAGGTGCATACGTCACTTTGTGACACTTGCGACACTTAAGTGTGACATTTTGATGTGTAACACTAGTAATTGCCTATGTTTCTTTGGGAAGATGCATGTAACATGATATTGTATGTGCAAAAAAGGAACCCTCATAGGATATTTGGGGACAATAATCTAGAGGAGGAATTCTTAGGAGTGAAGTCAAAGATAGGACATTTGAGGATATTTAGTTTTCCACTCTACATCCATGTGCCTATGGAGACGAGGATGAATATGGAGCCTTCAATACATAAGGTTATATTTGTGGTGTATAATGAGACATAAAAGTCATACAAGATCTTTATTAAAGTCTAGTGAAATATAATTGTGAACAACGATGTTCATTTCGAGGAGAAATTAGCATCTAGGAGATCCCAAGAGTCATCAGCAGTGGCAGAGGACGAGGAGTAGCAAGATATGAATGATGATTACCATTCAACAACTCAGAATTTAGGTGGGGAGGATGATATAAACCCTTCTAGTCCTTTCAAGAGACCCAGGTGGCTATTATATACATTGGGGGATGTTGCGAGGCTCCAAGGAGTGTGTTCAGAGAGCGCAATCCTTCAAGGAAGTTTATGAAATATATGGTTCTTATGAGTAGCATCATTGATGTTGATCCTTCCATTTTTGAGGAAGAAATATATCAGAAAGTATGGAGGGATGCCATGGTAGAGGAATACACCTCTGTTATGAGGAATGGTGTTTGGGATGTAGTGTCGAGACTAGAGGGGAAGTTAGTTGTGAGTTCTAGGCAGCTCCACAATATCAAACATGTTGAATATGGTAGCATCGAGAAGTTAAAGGAGAGGTTTGTGGTGAGAGGGTTCTCCCAGAAAGAGGGAGTGGTCTATGAGGAGACATTTTCTCCAGTTGCTATGAATTCTTCTATTTGAGTTGTTATTTGTATTGCTTCAATTATGAGGTGGAAGATACATCATATGGATGAGAAAACAACTTTTTTCAACAATATCATTTAGGAGGAAGTATGCATAGAGAAACCTTAGGTATTTGAGGTACATGGGAGGGAGTCTCATGTGTGTAGGATTAAGAAATCCTTGTACAAACAGGCACTTGGGCATGGTATTTGAGGATCGAAAGATGATTGTAGAGTATGGGCTTTACCAAGAGTGAGGCATATCCTAACTTGTACTTCATACTTGTTGGGGTTGATCCACTCATCTCGGTTTTGTACATAGATGATTTGTTTCTCACATGTGCGGAGAATCTTATTTCATGGTGAAAATCATATTTATCTATTGAGTTTAAGATGAAGGACATCGGTAGGGAAGTACAGAGTTGATATGTTGAGGAGATTTAGGAAGGAGAACTATAGACCAATGCCTACACCTATGATTACCAATATGAATAAGGTGATCACTTCATATTCAGATTTGTTGTATCCCAAGATATACAGGAAATTGATAGGTTACTTGAAGTATTTGGTCAATACCAAGATAGGTATATGTTTTGTTGTGAAAAACTTGAGTCAATTCATGGTGAAGTTGAGGTAGGTGCATTGGATAGCAACGAAGCATGATCTAAGTTACTTTAGAGGTACAATGGATTATGGATTGATGTATCTTGGAGGATATTCAGTGAATTTATAGGGATATATAGACTCAAATTGGTTAGGGAGTGCCATAGACAGAAATAGCACATCAGGGTGCTACTTCAACTTATGATCAACAATGATTACTTGGTTCAAAAGGAAGCATACTTTTGTAGCAATCAATTCAACAAAGAAAGAGTATATGGTAGTGAATATGGTTATCTGTGAAGCCATTTGGATTTTCATATTGATTACAAGTTTATTTGAGTAGGAGTTGGATTCTATAGTGATATACTGCAATAATCATAGTTGTATCAAACTCTCAGAGAATATATTATTACATGATAGTTTTAAACATCTTGAGATCAGATACCACTTCATTCAATATAGGATTGATAATGGAGCAGTGAAGCTTCGATATATTTCCACATATGAGCAGGCTGCATATATTCAGAACTAAATCTCGGTCAAAGGGAATTTTGTGTTCTTCATATAAAAACTTGCAGTGGTGAAAAATACCTTCCTCACTAAGAGGGAGTTTTGATGTTGGTAGAATCAAACAAGTATTTCCACATAGATCTAAGTGTCTAGATGTGCGGAATTCATCCAAATCATTCTACCTTTAGAATTTGCATTAATTAAAGGAATTATTAAAGTAAAGTGATTTTATTAATTACTTGAGTTATTTAAGGAAATGATAAAAATAATTATCATTTAATATTAGCCATTGATATCAAGTGAGGTGAGAAGTAATATCAACCATCAATCACTTTCAAGATTAGGGTTAGGTCATAACTTAAGATTATAAAAGAAATCCTAGGATGAAGGAGGACTATACTTGACACCTATGTGTGAGACAAGTTTGCATAAAAAAGGATTTTGATTCAAGGAGATATTGGATAGGTGGATAAGGACTTCCATCTAGAGATCAGGTCAAGGAGAAGAGAGAACATAGGCAGTTGCAAGTGGGTTTCAGCAGAGCAAAGACACATGAAAGGGTCGAGCCTTATAGATTTTTCCATACATTCATTGAGGTCATGTACATGAGTTTCACTAGAGGCAGGAATATATATGTAAGTTTTCTTAAGGAAAGGAGTGTACACCTTGAAAATCATGGTAGATCTGGGTCATACAATAGAGTATTTTTTTCAGGTTTGTATGTAGTTGTATTTCTCTCAATGGCCCATTATCCCTGTTATGGGAGACTTGAATTTATCCTAGTAAAATCATATTAATATTGGTTTTACCTATGGGGTTTTTCTAGGGGTATCTACCCATGAATATTGGTGTTTATGTGTGCATGATTTGGTTTCCAGTTTTACTTCTCATATCTTTATTTGAGTGGAATATTCTAGTAGTGTAGTTTTGTTTTGTTAGTTTCTAAACTGTTTTTCGATAAGGACATCACTAGATAACAATATACCTAGGTTCCAGAGTAAGGGGATTCCAATAATAACTATCTCCCATTTCCATTCAACAATGGGAAATGGTTGTAATGGTCTCACTAGATTCATATGTTCAGTCTTAACCTTCTAACATTCCATGCACCTAGATATGTAATCATCCACATATTTATTCATTCCATGCTAGAAATACTGCCATATTACGACTACAATTTTCTTATGGTAACCTGCATGACCATCATATGGTACATTGTGCATCTCTTTTAGCACCATATTTCTCAAATCTTGAGTGTTAGTTATGTAAACTTTGTCCCTAAACAACAAGATTCAATACTCTTCCAACATATAGTATTTAAACTTTAGTGGTATATTTTCATGTTGTAAGACTTCAGTAACTTGTGCATAATGTTGATGTAATTATACAAATTCTAGAATTATGCTTTTTAAATCTAAACAATACATGTTAATGGATACAACATGCATTTATTTCACCCTCTTGTTGAGTGCATCATCAACCTTGGTCTTTTTTCCCTCAATGTGCTTGATGTCGAAGTTGTATTCACTAAGAAATTCCATCCATCTAGTTTTTCTAGAATTTAGTGTTCGATTCTCAAACAAGTGTTTCAAACAATTATAATATGTCTTTAGATAAAAAAATGTTGTCGATGAAATAATGCCTCCACATTTTTAAGGCATGAACTATGGATTTCAACTCTAAGTCATGGGTAGAATAATTTATTGCATGTTATTTAATATTCCTTGACTCATAACATTTTACATACCAATTTTGATAAGCAATCCCCCGAGCCCTTCCTTGCATGCATCTGTGCACAGGATAAAATATTCATCTGGATATGCATCTTTAGAATATGTGCACTAGTCAATAATTTCTTCAAATTTTGGAAACCTTCTTCATATTTGGTGGTCCACTCAAACTGTGTTCCCTTCTTTTGCAATGAGTTGATCAAATGCGAGACCTTAGATAAACCTTCAATGAATAGCCTATAATATCCATATAATCCCATAAATGATATCACTTCTGAAATATTATTTGGTGTTGACCAACTTTTGATTGATTCAATCTTCTCAAGGTCCATTGTTATGCCATGATCTAAGGCAATGTGGCCCAAATAATGGATTTCCCTTTGATAGAAAGTGTAGTTTCTTAAATTACCATACAATTGGTGTTCTCTCAACACCCATAATATCATCCTCAAATGTTTCTCATGCTCTTCCTCTATTTTGGAGAAGATTTAAGAATATCATCCAAGAAGATGATGAAAAATTTGTCTAGGTAATCTATAAACAGGATCTAGGTGGATATTTGTGGCCACCCACCTATTCTAACTGGATCAAAATAGTTTGTTGGAGATTTACTATTTTTATTAGTTTTTCAACTCCTAAACTTGTGAGGCCATTTTGAGGGGCTAAACGATGTTTTTTCATGATTGAGAACCTCAATGATATCTAAAGGCTTTCATTGATCTCGAAATATAAATTTCCTCATTGATACCTTTCCAAAGAACTATCGTTCTCCCCAAATGGAGATCATATGCCAAAGTTACACCCTCGAGAAGTTGATACACAAAACTACCCAAAACGGGGTCCACAAAACTGTTGGATTTTCATATTCCGTGGTTAGGTTTTTGGATTTTATTTATGTTAAAAAGGCCTTTAGAGCCTCATTGTAAGAATCATCTTCTTGCGAATGTGAGTATACATCACATATCTTCTCATACATAAGCTTTCACCATTCTACCGAGTCTTTCACTCTATATTTTTCTATAGTTTTGTACATTTCTCTCATTAATAGAAATTGTGTATTACTGTATCTCTATGTTTATGCTTATATATAATATATATTTTTTATATAATTGTATATTTGATATATCTATGTACATTTCTTTATTATATCTCTACTCTCATTTCATGCCGAAAATAATCCTGATCAGTGGTATTAGAGCAAAATACTCTTGGTTGTTTTTAGTGCATGTCCACGATGAGGTTTGAGCATAGAAATTTGGGTCTTGATATTTTCTCTCTTGAGGAAAATCTCTCTCTCACACCTAAGAAACCCTGGATGCCGAAAGAAAATAAAACGACGAAGAAAAATATTCTATTAATTTGTTGCTTGACAAACTCTCACGTGAAAAAGGGATGAAATGATGGAGATTTTTTCCCACATCCTTCAATGCCTACCAATAAAAATAGACGCATCTTCATCAAGAAGCCACTTTGGAGGCACCTCACCTTCCAAGGTACAAGTTAATTTTTATATTACCTTATTTGAAGGAGAGATGTATGTGGATGCCCTAGAAAAATGGTTAAATCAGCTAGAAGGTTGTTTCTCTCTTCACAAATTCTTCAACAGGGAAAAGATCACCTTCATAGTCCTGAAGGCTCTCCCCCATGTCAAACATTGGTGGGAAAATTAGTGGGAGAAAATTTACATAGAGGAGTCTAGAATATATGGGGTTGATCCCACTTGGGAGTTTTTTGTGGATGTAGTCAAGGAACAATATTACCCTGTTGATAACTATGACAACCAATACATGAGATGGACCACACTATGGCAAGAGAGGGGCCAAACAGTGTTGGAGTTGACAAATAATTTTCATACCTTTCACACCAAGCTAGGTATAAAATGCTCTGAGTGACATATGGTTCAAAAATACCATGGGACTCTTTGACTAAATACATCCAAACCGAAATGGATTTCTTGGACATCTCATCATTTGGATTTTCCTATTGATATGTTGTCAAAATCAAGCAGAAATTTAAGAACCATAGAAAAGTATAGTTCGGTTCTGCAAATCCATAACAACCAAAGTATAATAATGATGACCCTAACAAACACCCTCTCGAAAACCCGTCCAAGACACATGAAAGGACATGTAACAGAAAGATGAAGAAGGACACTATATCGTGGTGTGATTTCCACAAAATACATTGGCACAACACTGATGAATGCCACTCAAAACAATCATTCGTGACCGAGATCAAATAAAAGGAGTCGAACCCTGATTCAAAATTTGATTCAAAAAATAATGGAATAAGACAGATCATCGACACAAACCCCACTGCAACTATTGCGACCACAAAATTTCAACCAAAAGAACCAACATAACCTGAATATGGGGAGCACCTTTTTCATTCATGGTTGTGGATGA
The DNA here is from genome assembly GCA_000966675.3 of Picea glauca. NCBI lineage: Eukaryota > Viridiplantae > Streptophyta > Pinopsida > Pinales > Pinaceae > Picea > Picea glauca. The sequence continues at coordinate 280,528 of JZKD02S1674601.1, read as the reverse complement.
AGGGGACCCTGCTGCATTTTGTTGTTGATAACGAAAGATAGAAGAACCTCATTTCAGTAGAGGTCGTCAAGAAGTTGGTATTGTCGAAAACACCACATCCCCAAACATACAACATCAGGTGGATTCTCTAGGGAAAATATCTCTTTGTCATTTAGTAGTGTCGATTGTCTTACGACATCCAACCCTTCAACGATGAGGTATCATGTGATGATACCCTACCGGATGTTTGTGATGTTATTTTGGGCCAGCCATATATGTGGAAGTGCCATGCTATTTATGATTCTTGACCCCGTAGTTTCATTATTACTCTGGGTGGTCATCTCTACAGGATACTAGAGTTAGTTCTAAATACTCTCCCACCTAAACAATGTCGCAAGGTAGTATCTCATACTAAAAAATTAAGCTTCTTCACAATATGTTCAAAAGGTGACATAAGGACACTACAACCACTGCAGCCTTAGTCCAAGAACCTTCTATCCAACAAAAGCAGGTCGACAATATTGAATAAAATCACAAACATTCCTTGTGCACATATTCATCTCATCAAGTTCTCGACAACCTCCCACAAGCCAAGCAACACATCTTCTCCAACAAGGCAAGCAACTTACCAAGCTTTAGATTCAACAAATGATTTCCCCTCTACTCAGGGAACTGAATACAATGAAGACCATTTCTTCCTAAGGAGGGATTATTGATCCAGGTAGATATTGGTGGCCACCCACCTATTCCAACTGGCTCAAAATAGTTTGTTGGAAATTTACTAATTTTATCAGTTTTTTGATTCCTAAACTTCTGGGGCCATTTTGAGGGCCTAAACAACTCTCTTTCACGATCAGGAACCTCAATCATAGCCAAAGGATTTTATTGAGCCACCAAAATGAAGTTTCACATTGATACCTTTCCAAAGAGTTATTGTGGGGCCCAAACGGAGATCGTATGTCGAAGCTACACCCCCGGGAAGTTGATACACCAAACTACCCAAAACCGGGTCCACAAAATTGTTTTCTTTTCATCTTCCGAGGTTAGGGTTTTGGATTTTATTTATGTTAAAAATGTCATTGGAGCCTCATTGTAACAATCATATTCTTGTGAATGCGACTAGCTATCACATCTCTTCTCATAGATAAGTTTATGCCATTCTATCGAGTCTTTCACTCTGTATTTCTACAGTTTTGTATATTTCGTTGATTAATAGAAATTATGTATTACTGTATCTTTTTGTTTATGGTTATATATATGATATATCTCTGTTATATTATTGGATATTTGATATATCTTTGTACATTTATTTATTATATATCCTCTCTCATTTCGGGCCAAAAATAATCTGGATCAGTGGTATCAAAGAAGCTTGTTGTTGGTTTTTTTTTCAGTGCATGTCCTTGACGATGTCTGAGTATAGAAAGTGGGGTATCGAGATTGTCTCTCTTGAGGACAATTTCTCTCATACACCCAAGAAACCCTCCATGGTGTAAGAAAATAAAAACGAAAAAGAAGAATATTCTATTAATATGTTACTTGAGCAAGCTCTCACGCGATAGAGGGAAGAAATGATGTATATTTATTCCCACATCCTTCAACACCTACTAATAAAGATAGGCACATATTCATCAAGGGGCCACTTAGGAGGCACCTCTTGTTATCCACATTTTTGGTTATTGGGATGATAACATGATCATGTCATGGTGATAGAAGATCAAACTCTTCATTAAGAACATTTTCCAGAAGAAGGTTACATTTATCATTTTCTCAAAATCATATTTTAAGAAAGGTACGCAGGCTGCTTATATAATCTCCTGCGGAAATCCTTAATTTCCGCATGCTGCATTTAGCTGGACTGCGGACTTTCCGCACTGTGTTAATGATTAGGGTGTGGACATGTTTTTAAAGGAGAAAATGAATAAATTCTAGATTCTTCTAGAAGGAATCTTCTAGAAGGATGAGTTGGAGTTCGAATGGTTGGCAAAGTACTGACTTTCCAGATATCTTGGGATTATTTCCTATCCATGTAACTAATCAATCTTCTACTATATAATGAGGAGATTGCTTATGGAAAAGGTTAACAAGCAAACAAGGCAAGCAAGCTAGTTAGAGTTTGATGGGAGAACTGGTACAAGACTGTATGGAGGATTGAAGCTACAGCAACAAGACATTACAAATGATCATTTGTGGTTGAACTTCTTCATGCATGAGCAAGTGTGTGT
>JZKD02S1674601.1:250889-263026 GCA_000966675.3 Picea glauca | reverse complement strand
TGTAAGCATTCTTCAGTCATTTGTTATCAATGAAATAAAGTCTTACTTCCGCTGCATCTCTGTGTTTATGTGTATTTCTGTATTTCATTGTGTTCCTACATAAATCCGGATCATGTATAAAATTGTGGATGATGTGGAAATGAATCTATTAATAAGAAGGACCAGAATGGAAGCTGAAAGGAATGAATCAATGAAAGGGGATAGTTCCCCATTGTTGGACCATAAGCTGGACATAGTAATGAAAACCATGAGAAGAACGATAGAAAATTTCACAGTGCAAGATAAACTCATAGCTACAAAACAACAAATAAGATCGCCTCCTCAAGCAAATTTTGTAGAAGAAGAAGAAGTTGCTAGCCCAAATTGTTTTATTGTTAATTCATGTTGTCATAAGCTAGAAGCTGATAATTTTATGTATTTGCTTGTGGATAGTCCTGGAATTGGATTTATAGATCAGCATGAAAAATAACAGTTTTATTTATCAATGTTCATGGTTGATGGCGTTGCTCGTGAAGTTTATTTTCCTAAGTACAATGTATATGATGAGGATTTCGATCTTAATTTTTTAGAGCAACCAACAACCTTTTTTCAACAATCTAAGGAAGAAAATCAGCTTGCACATGTGATTTATGACATAGAGGATAAATTTGATGAAAGTTTTGAATCTGGTAAGCAGTTTTGAAGCTTTGACAGTGAACACAAAGAGAGTGATGAATTTGTTGATGGTAATTATTTACCTTTATGTTCTGTTGCATTTGAATTGATAAAGGAAAATTATGAACTCACCAAAGCAAAGAAGTTGTCTAAAGCTAGTTTAAACTGGAAAAAACCTTATTTGATTTTGAATTATTCAATATCTGATTATTTGGATGAGTTATGCAGTCCTAGTGGTCCTCCAATTGTTTGTGAGCCTGAAAATAGGGTTGAGGGATTTTTAATGCAACATCCTTGTCAATCTATATGTTGTCAAAGGTATGATCCTAGACATTCAATTTTGTTTTCAGTTCATTCTCTGTCTGATATTTTATGTCAAGAATAAACTCCTCAAGATCAGGTTGTTGAAAATCCATGCATACAAATTTTGAACAATGAGGTAACATGTGATGATTTTTTTTTATCTAGACAATATATTTTTTCTATTGAAAATCATAATGATGTTCTCCCGGTTAAAGTGCATGAAGGATCAAGTATACATGATGTTGATGTTCCTTGTGAAAGTTGTTATGAGCACCTGATCCCTATACTTAACATGGATGAAAATAAAGATGATTATGTTATTCACAATTTTCATTATCAAGATTCATTCTTTGAAATCCTTTTACTTCCCAAAGAAGAAGAGATATGGTCCTTTGATGCCATGATTAAGAAAGTTTTTTATGGATTTGCTTATACACAAGAGAGCATAATTGAAGTTTCCAATTATAATGATTTATTCATTGGTTGCTATGATGAAGAGAAAACCAATCATGTTTTTTTTTATCCCATAGTTATTTATATGGAGTAATTGTTTAATACGGGGTTTCAACCATATTTAAGCTATGATGACCAATTTTCATAAGACTTTGAAAATCAACCAATCAATCATATCTTCCACGGTCCCATGGTTGTTTATATGGAGGAATTGTTCACTACAAAGTTATGATTGTGTGTCTTCTATGAGACCAATTTTACAATCATTTTCCATTGCCATTACATGCTCCAGTTTTGATTCTTTTTAAGCACAGTCAAGGATCTCAGGTATTGGATCGACTCTTTTATTGGTTATATTAGAGATTTCATATTTCTTGAATAAAGCATTTGGTTCTCTGTTGTTAGGATAGATTGGTATGTAAATAAATAATCTTGTTGGGAAAGCATCTCTTTCAACATTCAGTTTGATTTTCCAGTTTGTTTCAGTTGCAAAGTGTATAGTTCAGTTTTCAAATTGCAGGTTTCATTTTCAAGATTGTAGCTGCAATGAATCCATCGCCCAATGGATAAGGCACTAGTCTAAGAATTTAGAGTTCTTGTGTTCTTGACACCTCCTACAGAGATGTATTCCCTGGTTGGAGCCAATGTTAGTGTCTGTCATTCCTTTCAGTCACCAGTGATCAAATGTAATCTCTCAAGGTTATTGATAGAGGTTTAGGTCAAATTGTTATATTTTCGAATGAATTTTCAGATAAAATTTGATCACTTGGCTTTTGTGTCTAGGTTAGTGATATTCTCTTCACTTTATCATGGTCTTCATCTATCATGGTAATTGTCATCATTTCATGTCATGAGTCATTAATTGAGTTAATGGGTCGTCATTAAAGTCATAATCCCATTTCCTCTGTTTTCCCAAGATTTACCTTATCCCTTTCTCCCTTATTAGACCATGGTTTTATATCATCCAAACTGAAACCATGGACACCTCGAGAAGCTCCTAAGGAAGGAAAACATAGACACCAAGCATCAGAGATAAAAAAATAAGGAGGTTATTGGCATGATTTTTAGGGTTTTGTGGTCATTTGTTGTACATAGGGACAGTTTTGCTTCAAAATAAGTTGTTGACCAAATGAATATGCATTTGATAAAAGTGAAAGAGGATGTTTTGAATAAATTCCCAAAATACAGTTGCTACACTTTTGGACAACCTTACTTCAAGTTAGTGTTTCAGGAGTTTGAAGAAAGGGTTTTCAATTATTGAGGACTCTATTGTGTAGTATACATATTCATATTTCCAACCATACCAATTTCAGACAAAAAATACTCTGGGAAGACCTCCAAACACCCTTTGCAAATGGCGTTGTGTTTTTGTTGTATGCTCTCTGCACTTCTGCAGTTTTTAGTGACAAAATTTAAACTTACAGTGTGAACAACTGGGAAATTATTTTTGACAAATGGAGGAGGTTTTGGTTCAAAACATACCAAAGAACACAAAACTCTATCATTTGTTCAAAATGAGTTATGTTTTAAGAGATATTTCTCTATCTTTGAGCCCTATTTTTGCAGAAATTCGGTGTGTTTTTGTGCAAAAACGTTGTGTTTCTGTCACTGAGTTGTTTTTCTAAGATTTTATGGTCCAAGTTGACTTACCATGATGTAATTTGTGAAAAGGGAACTCAAAATGATGTAATTAAATTTAAATTTTTTTTTAAAGGTCGAATTTATGTAAATTTCATGCTCCAAAAAGTTAAATGTACCAGTTTGAGCAAAACTGGGACTTTGTTGTAACAACCCTAGTCTTTATGTTTTGTTAGAGAATATCATGTAGTCAGTTCCTAGACTTAAGGATTCAAAACCTGAGAGTGGGGAAGATGTATTTTTGTCTATATGTATCCATGTTTCATTAGGAAAAGGGTTTGGACATCAGAGAGAGGAACTCTTGTAGCATGTACTTCATCTATTTATTTTGAAAATCAAAGGAGCAGTTGCAACTATTATCTAGGAATTCATGTGCAGTGAGTTTTTGATGATTTTTTTTCTCTATTATAGTTTTATATGAATAATATACATGTCTCCTTACAATATCTTCTTTCTTCAGTGATTTTCCTTAAAGGTTATAAGAAAAATTGTTTCCATGAAAGCTTTGTTTTGTTGGGAATGTCATTTTGTGTAATTTTCCTTATTGATTAATGAATACATGGGGAACATGCACATTAAGACCTTATTACTCTTTCAAACCCTATACTACACCTACAAAACCCTACAACCATAAAAAAATCATTGTTACCTTACTCCTCTATATATTTGTTGTTGTAACCCTTTGATACTCTGACCTAGTTACTTGAGTTTCATCCATGATCCAGCATCAAAACCCTAAAAACTCAAAACCCATCTGAGATGAAAATACCTAGCCTAAATCATTTTCATTCCAGTTAGATTGTTGACTATGATAATTGAGAGATACCTCTTTGGTTTGGTAGGGCTAGATACGAAACCAAAATATTGGTTTTTGGTTACATTTGTCAATGTCCTCCTCAGCCTTGGGAGAACTGGTGGAGTAATAATAGGTTATATATATTATATATCTTTGTTATATTATTGGATATATGATATATCTTTGTACATTTATTTATTATATCTCCTCTCACATTTCGTTTCAAAAATAGTCTAGATCAGTGGTATCAAAGAAGGTGCTCTTGGTCATTTTTCAGTGCATGTCCCTGACTAGTTATGAGTATATCAAGTTGGGTATCGATATTGTATCTCTTGAGGAAAATATCTCTCACATGCCCAAGAAACCCTCCATGACGAAAGAAAATAAAAATGAGAGAGCATAAGATTCTATTAATTTATTGCTTGAGCAAGCTCTCATGTGACAGAGGGACGAAATGATGTAGAATTTTTCCCACATACTTCAACACATACCGATTACAACAAATGCATCTTCATCAAGTGGAATCTTTGGAGGGACCTTGCCTTTCAAGGTACAAGTTAATTTTTATATTCCTATATTTGAAGGTTAGATAGATGCATATGCCTTAGAAAAGTGGTTAAATCTACTAGAAGGTTATTTCTATGTTGACAATTTCTCCGACAGGGAAAAGATCGTCATCGCACTCCTGAAGGCTCTCCCCCATGCCAAACATTGGTGGGAAATTTACTGGAATCATAGTTCCATCGAGGAGTATGGAATATATGGGGTCGAGCCCACTTCATATTTTTTTGTGGATGAGGTCAAGGAACAATATTACCCTGTTGGTAACTATGACGACCAATACATGAGATGGACCAAACTGCAGGAAGAGAGGGTCCAAACAATGTCGTATTTCAAAAATAATCTCCATACCTTGCACACCAAGATGGGTATCAAAAAATATGAGCAACATATGGTTCTGAAATACAATGAGGCTCTACATAGGTACATCCAAACCGAAATGGATTTCCGGTACATATCATCGTTGGGAGCATCCTATCGATATGATGTCTGAATCTAGCAAAAATTTAAGCACCAGAACAAATGGGAGTTTGGGTATACAAATACACAAAAACCAAAGCATGATAAATTCACCCCCTAACAAAGAACCTCCCAAAAACCTGTCCAAGCCATAGGAAAAAAAGGGTAACAGAAATATGAAGAACACTAGAAACTAGTGCGATTTCCAAAAAATCCCCTGGAACAATACTAATGAATGTCGCTTAAAACAATAATTGGTGTCAAATATTAAAGAAAAGGAGTGGAACTCTAATTCAGAAAATAATGGAAGAAAACAAATCATTGATGCAGACCCCACTACTATTGTTGTGATCACAACAATTCAACTGGCAGAACTAGCAGATCCTAAAGAGGGGGAGTGACTTTTTCATTTATAGATGTGGGTAAAGGGGACCTTGCTGCAGTTTATTGTTGATAGCAGAAGCTAGAAGAGCCTCATCTCAACAGAGGTCATCTAGCAGTTCGGATTGTCAAAAAAACCACACCCGCAACCATATACCATCAAGTGGATTTTCCACGGACGAGATCTTTGTGTCATACAATAGTTTTGATTTTCATATGAAATCCATCCCTTCAAGGATGAGGTATTATGTGATGTTTCATTGCTGGATGTTTGTTATGTTCTTTTGGACTAGACATATATGTGTAAGCATCATGTTATTTATGAGTCTTGACCCCGTAGTTTCATCATTACTCTAGGGTGTCATCCCTACAAGATACCAGAGATAGTTCCAACTAATTTCCCACCTAAACAATGTCACAAGGTAATATCTCATACTACAAAATTCAACTTCTTCACAATATGTTCAAAAGGTGAATAGAAGGAAACTGAAACCACTGCAGCCTTAGTCCAAGCACCTTCTATCCTGTAGAAGCAAGTCGATAAGATTGAAGCCAAGCACAAAGATTCCTTCTGCACACACTCATCTCATCAAATTATCAACAACCTCCCACAAGCAAAGAAACAAAACTTATCCAACAAAGCAAGAAACTCACCAAGATTCAGATTCAGGAAATGCTTTCCTTTCTCGCCCTGGAACTCAATTTACTATTTTTAGTAGTTTTTCGGTTCCTAAACTTCTGGGGCCATTTTGAGGGCATAAATGACATTTTTTCAAGATCATGAATGAAAAAATTAGATGAAGGATCTACTTGATCCCCCAAAATGAATCTCATCGTCGATACCTTTCCAACGAGCTATCGTGCATCCCAAACGAAGATCGTATGCCAAAGTTATGCCACTGGGAAGTTGATACACCAATCTACCCAAAACAGGGTCCACAAAAATGTTGGCTTTTCATCTTCTAGGGTTAGGGTTTTGTATTTTATTTATGTTAAAAATGTTTTTGTAGAATCATTGTAACAATCATTTTCTTGTGAATGTGAGTAGATGTCACATCTATTTTGATAGATAAGTTTCCACCATTCTAGCGAGTCTTTCACTCTATATTTCTATAGTTTTGTACATATCGATCATTAATAGAAATTGTGTATTACTGTATCTCTATATTTATGGTTATATATATGATATATCTGTTATATTATTGGATATTTTGATATATCTTTGTATATTTCTTTACTATATATCCTCTTTCATTTCGTGCCAAAAAAAATACGGATCAGGGGTATCAGAGCAAGCTACTCTTGGTCATTTTTTAGTGAATGTCCTCGATGAGGTATGAGTATAGCATGTTGGGTCTCGATATTGTATCTCTTAAGGAAAATTTCTATCACACGAGAAATAAACCCTCCGTGCCGGAATGAAATACAAATGACGTAGCATAATATTTTATTAATATGTTTCTTGACCAAGCTCTCACGCGATAGAGAGACGAAATGATGGAGAATTTTTCCCACATCCTTCAATGCCTCTCAATAACAATATGCACGTATTCATCAAGTGGCCACTTTGGAAAAACCTCACCTTTCAAGGTAAAATTTATTTTTGATATTACTGTATTTGAAGGATAGATAGATGTGAATTCCAAAGAAAAATGGTTAAATCTACTAGACGATTATTTCTTTGTTCACAATTTCTCCGACAGGGAAAAAATCACCTTCTCACTCCTTAAGGCTCTCTCCCATGTCAAACATTGGTGGTAAACTAACTCGAAGAAAAGTTCCACAGAGGAGTCATGAATATATGGGGTCGAGCCCACTTGGCATTTTTTTCCGGATGCGGTCAAGGAACAATATTACCCTGTTGGTAACTATGATTACCAATACCTGAGATGGACCACACTATAGAAAGAGAGGGGCCAAATAGTGTTGGAGTTCACAAATAATTTCCATACCTTTCACACCAAAATGGGTATCAAAGAATTTGAGCGACATCTGGTTCTAAAATATCATGGGGATTTACATAGGTACATCCAAACTGAAATGTTTTTCCTCGACATCTCATCATTGGGAGATGCCTATCGAAATGTTGTCAAAATCGAGCAGAAATTTAAGCAGCAGAACAAACACGAGTTCAAGTATGCAAATCCACAACAACCAAAGTATGATAAATATGGTCATAAAAATCAACCTTCTGAAAACCAGTTCAAGCCATAAGAAAAGAAGGGTAACAAAAATATGAAGGACACTAGAAAGTGGTGCGATTTCCAGAAAATCCCCTGGCACAACACTGATGAATGTCGCCCAAAACAATCATTGGTGGATGAGATCAAAGAAAAGGAGTTGAACCCTGATTCATAAAATTTATAAGAAAATAATGGAAGAATGCATATCAATGACGCATACCCCACTGCTATTGTCATGATCGCAATAATTCAATCAGAAGAACTAGCTGATACTGAAGAGGGGGAGCACCTTTTTCATTTACAGATGTGGGTTAAGAATACCCCACTGCATTTTATTGTTGATAATAGAAGCTAGAAGAAACTCATCTCAGCAGAGGTCTTCAAGCAGTTTGGATTGTTGAGAACACCACACCCATAACCATACAATATCAGGTGGTTTGTCCAAGGATTAGATCTCCGTGTCAACCAACAGTGTCGATTGGCATATGACATCCAACCCTTCAAGGATTAGGTATTATGTGATGTTTCCCTATTGAATGCCTATGATGTTGTTTTGGGCGATCCATACATGTGGAAACACCATGTTATTTATGAGTCTAACCTGATAGTATCATTGTTAATCTAGGGATTCATCTCTCTAGGATATCATAGGTAGTTCCAACTACTATCCCACCTAAACAGTGTCGCAAGTAAGTATCTCATACTACAAATTTCAACTTCTTCCCAATATGTTCAAAAGGTGAAAAGAAGGACACTACAACCACTAAAACCTTAGTCCAAGAACCTTCAATCTAGCAGAAGAATATCCACAATAGTCATCTTATTAGGTTCTCAACAACCTCCCACAAGCCACACAACACAACTTCTCCAGCAAGGCAAGAAACTCACCAAGATTCAGATTGGGAAAATGATTTCCCCTCTTCCCTGTGAACTGAACATAATGGAGACCATTTATTCCTAAGGAGGAAGGATTGATTCAGGTGGATATTACTGGCCACCCACCTATTCCAATTGGTTCAAAATAGTTTCTTGGAAATTTACTATTTTTAGCAATTTTTTGGTTCCTAAACTTTTGGGGCCATTTCGAGAGACTAAATGAGGTTTTATCTTTATATGGAACCTAAATTATGGTCAAGTTCTTCTATTTATCCCCCAAAATGAATCCCCTCATTGATACCTTTCCAACGAGCTATCGTTCACCCTAAACAGATATTGTATACCAAAGTTACGTCGTCGGGAAGTTGATACACTAAACTACGCAAAACAGGGTCCAAAAAATTGGTTCCTTTTCATCTTCCGAGGTTAGGGTTTTGTATTTTATTTACATTAAAAATTCCTTTGGAGCCTCATTGTAATAATAATTTTCTTGCGAATGTGAGTAGCTGTCACATCTCTTCTCAGAGGTAAGCTACCACCATTCTAGCTAGTCTTTCACTCTATATTTCGACAATTTTGTACATTTCCCCCATTAATAATAGAAATCATGTATTACTGTATATCTGTGTTTATGTTTATATCTCTGATATATCTTTGTTATATTATTGTATATCTTATATATCTGTGTACATTTCTTTTTTATATCTCCTCTCTCATTTCGTGCCTAAAATAATCTGTATCGGTGGTATCAGAGCAAGCTTCTCTTGGTTGTTTTTCAGTGCATGTCCCCGATGAGGTCTAAGTATATCATGTTAGGTCTCGATCTTGTCTCTCTTGAGTAAAATATCTCTTGTACACCCAAGAAACCCTCCATTGTGGAAGAAAATAAAAACAACGTAACAAAATGTTCTATTAATATGTTGCTTGAACAAGCTCTCACACGATAGAGGGACAAAATGATGGAGAATTTTTCCCACATCCTCCAACACATGTCGATAAAAACAAGTGAATATTCATCAAGAGACCAATTTGGAAGCACCTCACCGTTCAAGGTACAATTTAATTTTATATTCCCATATTTGAAGGACAAATAGATGCAGGTTATCTAGAAAAATGGTTAAATCTACTAAAAGCTTATTTTTTTGTTCACGATTTATCCAAGAGGAAACATATCACCTTCACACTCTTGAAGTCTATCCCCCATGTCAAACATTGTTGGGAAAATTACTGGGAGAAAAGTTCCATAGAGGAGTCTAGAATATATGGGGTCGAGCCCTCTTGATATTTTTTTGTGGATGTGGTCAAGGAACAATATTATCATGTTGGTAACTATGACGACCAATACATGAGATGGACCACACTACATAAAGAGTGGGGCGACACAGTTTCAAAGTTCACAAATAATTCCCATACCTTGCACACCAATATGGGTATCAAAGACTCCGAACAACATATGGTTCTTAAATACTGTGGGGATTTTCATAGGTACATCCAAATCAAAATGGATTTCCTGGACATCTAATCACTAGGAGTTGCCTATCGATATACTATCAAAATCAAGAAGAAATTTAAGCACTAAAACAAATGTGAGTTCAGTTATTCAAATACAAAACAAACAAAATATGATAAATACATACCTAACAAACAGCCTCCTGAAAACCCATCCAAGCCATAGAGAAAGAAGAGTAATGGACAAATGAAGAAGGACACTAGAAAGTGGTGCGATTTCCAAAAAATACCCTCACACAACACTGATGAATGTCTCTCAAAATAATAATTGGTTGTCTAGATCAAAGAAAAGGAGTCGAACCTTGATTCATAATCTGATTCATAACATAATGAAAGAATATAGATCATAGACGCGAACAACAATGTTATTGTCCCGATCACAACAATTCAACCAAAAGAACTAGCAGATCATGAAGAGGGGGAGAACCTTTTTCATTCAAAGATGTGGGTGAAGGGTACCCCACTGCATTTTAATGTTGATAGCGGAAGCAAAAAGAACCTCATCTCAGCAAAGGTTTTCAAGCAATTGGGATTGTTGAAAACACCACACCCCCAACCATACAACATTGAGTGACTTCTCCAAGGATGTGATCTTTGTGCCAGCCATCAGTGGCGATTGTCATACGATATCCAACCCTTCAAGGATGAGGTATTATGTGATGTTGCCCTGCTAGATGTCTGTGATGTTAATTTGGGTCAGCCATATATGTGGAAGCACCATGCTATTTATGATTCTCAACCCTATAATGTCATTTTTACTTTGGGGTGTCATCTCTATAGGATACCATAGGTATTTCCAACTACTATCCCACCTAAATAGTCCCGCAAAGTATTATCTCATACTAAAAAATTCAACTTCTTCACAATATGTTCAAAAAGTGAACAGAAGGACACTGTAACCAATGCAACCACATTCCAATAACCTTTGATCTAGTAGAAGAAGGTGGATAATATTGAGGAAAAGTGCAAATATTCTTTCTTCTCACAGTCATCTCATTGGGTTCTCGACAACCTCGCACAAGTCAAGCAACACAACTTCTCTAGCAAGGAAAGCAACTCACCAGGATTCAGATTCAACAAACACTTTCCCATATCCCCCAGATCTCAACACAATGGAGAAAATTTATTCCTAAGGAGGTAGGATTGATCCAAGTGGATATCTATGGCCACCCACCTATTCCAATTGGCTCAAAATAGTTTGTTGGAAATTTACTAATTTAGCAGTTTTTCGGTTCCTAAACTTTTGGGGCCATTTTGAGGGCCTAAATGATGTTTTTTATCGATTGGGACATATTATATCAGTAATGTTATTTTATTTATGTTGTCTTTAGTCCATTAGTTGTAATTATACCTCCTAGTCTCCTATATATACCAAGGAGACATTTTCATTTTGAATCATCATGTACTTGAACATTTAAGTGGGGTAAAAGGAGGTTGCCCCCTCGAAGAGGCTTATTATCTGAAATTATCTCTTTTTCAAGGTGTTGAGTACTTTTTCTGAAGTTTTTCTATTCTATATTGATATTTGGTTCTTAACATATGGTATCAGAGCTCATGGTCTTGGGGTTTCGCTGCTACATTTGAGACACCTTGGAATTTTCGCTATAACTATTTTTCTACAATTATTTAGAAGGAACGGCTTGGAGGATATTTATTACATGGAGCCAGGTATGTTTTGTTCAAAATTCAGCTCCTTAGTCCTTATACTTTCGGAGATATAGCCTGTACAAGATAAGGTTCTGGAATCATCCCGAACTGAGTCATTGCGGAAGTTTCGCTATAAAACCTTTTTTGTAACGTTTCAGACCTTAAACTCCAAAGGATATTCACATAAATTAGAAATGTATCATTGGTAACAAATTCAACTTCTAGGTCATGTTAAATTTGTAAATACACCCTGTGTAAGATAGGGTATCTGACAAGTCCTATTGACTAGTCTCAAGAAGGTGTTCCAGTTAAAAAAATCATAACTTCTTCCTAGAGTATCCAAATTGAGTGGCACTTGTTTCATTGGATTTTTGATAGTCAATAGTATTTTTGGTGCGAGTTTCAGAATTTTATATCAATTATGTTGTGTGGGGCACGCTATACAAGTGAGATCTCCTAGAAAGGTAAAAAATTGACAAGTTGTGGGGAAGTTACCGTAAATTCTACTTGGCACATCCAATTTTGATCATACCTGTGGCATTGCAGAGAAGAAATGTCATATAACTACATAAAAGAAAGTTTCATACCCAGAAGGGCCAAAACTTGGGAGATACAATAGAAGAAAGATTGTCTAGCAGAACCACCTCAAAATCAAGGTTCAAAAGTGATACTTGGCC
>JZKD02S1674601.1:221047-236817 GCA_000966675.3 Picea glauca | reverse complement strand
CAGATGTCCCTCAAGCAAGCCAAGAAGGATAATAAATTATCACCAAATTACTATGGCCCTTATAAGGTGTTGCAAAAGATTGGTACTATGGCATACAAATTGGAGTTGCCTGCATTTTCATGAGTACACCCAGTTTTCCATGTTTCATGCTTAAATAAGGTTATAGGCGACAAGATCCTAGTTCAAACTATATTTCTAGAACTTGGCAAGGAAGGAAAAAATATATTGGAGACTGAAGCCATCACTGACACAAGAATTTGCCAGTTGAGGAATAGATCCATTTTAGAGTATCTCATTAAATGGAGGAAACTATCGACTGAAGATTCCACTTGGGAAGATGAGTATTTTATATAAAAGCATCCAGAGTTACTCAAGTGTTGTGGACAACACTTGTCTCCAAGGGAGGGGCATGTTAATCCCAAATATTGGCTCATTACACCTTAATTGGGGCATATTATATTAGTAATGTTATTTTATTTATGTTGGCTTTAGGCCATTAGTTGTAATTATACCTCCTAGTCTCCTATATATACCAAGGAGACATTTTCATTTTGAATCATCTTGTACTTGAAAATTTAAGTGGGGTAAAAGGAGCTTGCCCCCTTGAAAAGGCTTATTATCTGAAATTATCTATTTTTCAAGGCGTTGAGTACTTTTTCTGAGGTTTTTCTATGCTATATTGATATTTGGTTCTTAACATTTTCTACTTATTTGTAATTGTGGGTTATGTTAGCAACAATTCTTGTCTTGGGCTTGAGAGCATCTAGGTCTACAGGTTGCATGAAGAACACCCAAGCGTATCACATAAAGCCCTGTTTCAGGTTAAAAATCAAGTGAGTGGGCAAAATTATGTTGTCAACGGCCTAGATCCATCCATAGGAGCAGATCGACGGTCGGCGGGAAATCAGAGTTAGCGGAGTTGCACCGGGATTAGCGTGATAGGTAGCGTATATATACATTCATGAAGGATCTCGACCGTCCATCCAAAAGGACACGTGGTGCACGATCATGTCATGTAGGCATTTGGGGATTCGAGGGGTAAGAGCTCCTCGTCAATTTACATCTCAAAACCCCGAACCTTGAAATGTCGATAAGCGCCCTTCAAAGCCGAGCCCACGGTCATAGTGCTAGGTCATGTTAAGTGAGCTCGGGAATGGAGTTAGCCCCCTTTTAATGACAAATCCATCTCGGTCGTTCATTTGAAGGACACGCGGCGTAGATCTAAGCCACAGGTGGGGCCTTTCAGGATTTTCCTAGCGAAAGCGCCGAAGTCATCTTAGATGTCCATCCTTCGATGAAACTCCGGTGCATTGGACTTAAATGGGGCATGGATCTGGGTGGCCAGGATCTATGCGCTCAGATCTACAGTTAAGAGAGTATTGCGGAGGCCCCCTTCCATTCTACCTTTAAGCGGAGGGGGGGGGTCCAAAATTGAGCGCGCAGCTCTCTAATGGCCAGGATCGGGGCACCTAAATCAACGACTGAGGCTTGATTCCAGACCCCACTTACCTTTCTGCCTTTAATCGGGGCCCCTTGCTTGACGTGTCACCTTTGGTATCATCCTCCCCATTTCCACCTATTTTCCACTTACTGCCTCCCTTTTCCCCTGTCATCTATCCAACTTCCCTCTCTCCATCCACATGGCACCTCCCCAGCTCGTCGTCCTCTCATCTCCTGCCATGTGTCCCTCTCATTCCCAGTCACCTCCTCCTGTACTCCCACACTCCATGCTCCTTCCTCCTTTGTCTTATTCAAACCGCGTGGAATTCCTCAACTGATGTCACAGCTCCCATTTCTCCTCCATCACCTCCATAGTGTTCACGCCTTTAACCCCCATCACACCCTCATCCACATCCACCATAGGAATCCCTCGCAACAGTCCAGTGAAGTAGCGTCCAAAGAAAGACTATTCGACTGATCCAGGTGGCACCATTAGGAGACCTCCATGTCCCAAAAGGCAGAGTTGACTGATAGTCCCAAGAATGCAGTTATGGCAGTTGTTGCTGGTGGTTGAACGTCATCTCCGCCATAAAGAGGAAGGTCCGACAAAGGACTAATTGACGTCGACTCACCTATAGAAGGACAGTCTGAAATCTAATGGCGTATGTCATAGGCGCACGATCGTCTAGAGTCTGCATGCGCAGACTGTTGGAAGACATGCAGACGCAATGTTTTAATTGCAGTGTCTCATTTTCACTGTCGTGTTTTGTTTTGAGTATATGTAGGCATTTTTGCCATTTTTGTAAGGATCGATGGTAGAGAGAATCTCCCGATTGTAAGGTTTTAACAGACTCTCTAGTTCTTTGGTTATGTATCGGTATGTAAGATTTCTTGTTTTATGACAGACAATCTTCTCACTCCATCTAGTTTTCATCTCATATTGAGAGATTTCGGGATCGACTGATTCGTACGAATGATTGCAATTATGTCATGATAAAGGATTTATCGTCTTATTGTTGTATTCTCCAGTTTTCTACATTTGAATGTAAGAAGATCCTGCATTTAGATGTTTTCCCCTACAGTCTGTTAGAAACCTGATGTTTACAACAGACCTTTCCTTTTCTCTTATACAAGTCTTCCCCCCTACTCACCCTTACTACAACTCACTGTCTGAAGTTATCTAAGACCTCACTTGTCCATGCATGCCTGGCCTAGTTTCAGAGTTAAAACCACATCGTTTTGAGTTAACTTCCATTCGATCACCCCATTAAACAAATCGTGACATAAACTGATGGGCATTGGGCTCTGCTCCTACTGCAATCCAAGGGTGACTTCTGACGCTAACATTTCTGGCGCCATTGCTGGGGATGAAGTTGAAGATTTTACCTGGGATTGAACGACAATGATTAACTGATTCTGAAGGTGCATTAGATATAAGAATTATCAAGATTTCTACTGTGCACTTGGCGACTCCACTATGGCGACTCCATTGTTTCCATTTCACTGTTTCAGTTGTGGTTACTGTTGGCACACCTGAAATCTGACCCAGAGGAGCTTTCTCGAGAAGGTTTCAGCAGTTGCTTTCTCAGCCTGAGAAGTTTCCTAGGGTAACAACAACGTAAGATCTAGCCTTTGATGGTGAACAAGGACCAGGCATATTCAAAGTTGTAAAGATTTCACTTGGCGACTCCATGATTCGAGGATCGATTGGTGACTCCACTGGTTTGATATGGAGAAAATCTTAGCTCAAAGGTTTGCTTTCTGTCACTTTTCTCAGATAGTTGGTTTTCCTAATGCACTTTCTGATAGAGACCAATGGGAAAATTTCGTCCCTGAATTTCTCACAACAATTTTGGACGTACCAGCTGAGCATTTACTGGACTTTCATGAGGTTATTCATCGACTTAATATCATGCATGAAGATGTCCAGATTAATCTGTTCAGGTATTCGTTGAAGGGAGCTTCTCTTGAATGGTGTCGGTCTCTTCCCGCTGCAAGCATCCGCTCTTTAACAGGTTTTCATACAGCTTTCAATTCATTTTGTAAATATTATTTTCCAGCTGATTGTTTGTATGAAAACTATTGTGAGGAGTTTTCTTCACTTCATGAAGCCTCTACTGGCCCTAAAGACCATGTCCATGATGAATCTTTTACTATGGAGGAAATCATTTTCCAGGAAAATATAGAGGTGGTGAATGATATTAATTGTGGTAGCCCTAGAACGGAAGCATATGACATCATACCAGATGCCTCTATTCTTTTAGATGTTCCTAATGATCAACATGCCTCTTGTAGAAATTGTGAGTTTATAGAGAAAATGTGGTCCATGGTAGATGACTCACCTAGATATTGGGTTGAGGCAGATGTTCCTAGCAGCTCTGCCCATGATGACGAAGACCCTCTCTTTTTAAAAGAGGGGTTAGTTGTGGAAGAGGATTCTTCTCTTTTCCTCCAGGGGGTTTCTCACGATATATTTTTACCTGGGATTAAAGAGAAAAAGCTTATGTATGAGTAGCTAGAACCAGCAGGTCCCACTATCCCTAAAATGGAAATTCTTTACGGGATCATTGTTCTGGAGAAGGATCATATCAATAAAGGACAACCCCTTTTTGATGTATATTATAGTGATGATGAGCAACAAGCTTATCCTACATTTGATCACTATAAATATATTGAAGAGCCAGTCAGCAAGCAAAACCACCCCATGGTCCCTATTTATGATGAATATGAATCAGACCTAGGGGAGACCCAAGAAGAAGAGCAGTAAGAACCAGTGGAACAGGTGACTTCCTGCCCAGAGCCCACCCATTCACCTATGAAAACTCATGAAGTTCATCCCAGTAGGAGTAGTTGTGGAGCAGAGAAGGCCTGCTGCTCCCCTTTTCACAGGGTTTTCCACTAATTCTATGATCCTATCAGCGAGTACATGGAGTGGAATGTCCTTTATGCCTTGGAGCCTCTCTATTCCATATCAACTTTAGCCAGTAAGGAGAAGTTGAAGAGTGTAGTCGTTCTGCTGTCACGGTTACACCATCTGCTGGTGTTCATCGACAGAAAGAAAGAGCTTCCCTTTAGGAAGTTACTTGATTGGCTATGGTGGAAGTTTTCTTTCACCTAACCCCATGTAAAGTGTTTTATTAGTTTAGGATTGTATATAAATAAGCTCCTTTGAGCATGTATCTTTATTTTGTTGCTTTTATTTTTCGGCCTATATTTTCAGCAACGGGATGTTTTGAGCCTGACTCCATAGCCCAACAGCAAGGCACTGAAGCTGTAGAATGAGTTCTTAGAGCATCACAGGGATGACTCTATCCCCCATGGAGCCTAATGTTAGCGACAATTCTTGTCTTGGGATCGAGAGCATCCAGGTCTGCAGGTTGCATGAAGAAGTCCCAAGTGTAGCATGTAAAGCCCCTTTTCAGGCTAAAAATCAAGTGAGCGGGCAAAATTATGTTCTCAACAGCCCAAATTCATCCATAGGGGCAGATCGACGGTCGGCGGGAAATCATGGTTAGCGGAGTTGCGCAAGGATTAGCGCAATAGGTAGCGTCTATATACATTCATGAAGGATCTCGACCATCCATCCAAAAAGACATATGGTGCGCGATCATGTCATGTCGGCATTTAGGGATTTAAGGCGTAAGAGCTCCTCATCATTTTACATCTCGAAAACCCGAACCCCGAAATGCCGATAAGCGCCCTTCAAAGTCGAGCCCACGGTCCTAGCGCTAGGTCACGTTAAGCGATCCCGTGAATGGAGGTAGCCCCCTTTTAATGACAAATCCATCTCAGTCATTCATATGAAGGACACGCAGCGCAGATCTGAGCCATAGGTGGGGCCTTTCGAGATTTTCCTAGCGAAAGCGTCAAAGTCATCTTAGCCATCCATCCATCGATGAAAATCGGGTATATTGGACTTAAAGGGGGCATGGATCTGGGTGGCCAGGATCTGTGCACTTAGATCTATGGTCAGGAGCAAATTTCGGAGCCCCCCCACCATTCTACCTTTAAGCAGAGGGGGGGGTCCAGAATTGAGTGTGCAACTCTCTAACGGCCAGGATCGGGGTGCCTAAATCAACGCATGATGCTTCATTCCAGACCCCCATTTCCTTTCTTCCTTTAATCGGGGGTGGGTGGGGATCCGGAATTGATGTGTTATTATTGTGGGGCCCATTGCCTGATGTGTCACCTTTGGTATCGTCCTCCCCGTTGCCACCTATTTTCCACTTACCACCTCCCTTTTCCCCTATCATCCATCAAAATTCCCTCTCTCCATCCACATGGAACCTCCCCAACTCGTCTTCCTCTCATCTCCTGCCATGTGTCCCTCTCATTCCCAGTCACCTCCTCCTGTACTTCCACACTCCATGCTCCTGCCTCTTCTGTCTTATTCAGACCACGTGGCATTCCTCAGCTGATGTCACAACTCCCAATTCTCCTCCATCACCTCCACAGTGTTCATGCCTTTAACCCCCATCACACCCTCGTCCACATCTGCCATAGGGATCCCTCGCAGCAGTCCAGTTAAGTAGCGTCCAAAGAAAGACCGTTCAGTTGATCCAGGTGGCACCATTAGGAGACCTCCATGTCCCAGAAGGCAGAGTTGATTGAGGACGTCCCTAGTCCCAAGAATGCAGTTATGGCAGTTGTTGTTGGTGGTTGAGCGTCATCTCCTCCATAAAGAGGAAGGTCCGGCAAAGGACTAATTGATGTCGCCTCACCTATAGAAGGACAGTTTGAAATCTGATGGTGTTTGTCATAGGCGCACGATCGTCCAGAGTCTGCATGCGCAGACTATCAGAAGACATGCAGACGTAATGTTTTAATTGCAGTGTCTCGTTTTCACTGTTGTGTTTTTTTTTAGTATATGTAGGCATTTTTTCCATTTTTGTAAGGATCGATGGTAGAGCGAACCTCCCGATTGTAAAGTTTTAACAGACTCTCTAGTTCTCTGGTTATGTATCGGTATGTAAGATTTCTTGTCTTATGACAAACAGTGTTTTCACTCCATCTAGTTTTCATCTCATACTGAGAGAGTTTGTGATCGACCGATTCATGCGAATGATTGCAATTATGTCATGATAAAGGATTTATCGTCGCATTTTTGTATTCTCTAGTTTTTTGCATTTGAATGTAAGAAGATCTTGTGTTTAGATGTTTTCCCCTACAGTCTGTTAGAAACCTGATGTTTACAAAAGACCTTTACTTTTCTCTTATACAAGTCTTCCCCCCTACTCACCCTTACTACAACTCACTATCTGAATTTATCTAAGACCTCACTTGCCCATGCATGCCTGGCCTAGTTTCGGAGTTAAAACCACATCTTTTTGAGTTAACTTCCATTTGATCATACCATTAAACAAATCGTGACATAAACTGATGGGTGTCGGCCTCTGCTCCTGCTACAATCCATAGGTGACTTCCATCGCTAACAGGTTATACACTTCTGGGGTTGTTTGAATCCCTAAACATCTTCCAGGTGGATACTGGTGGCCTCTCACCTAATCCAAATGGCTTATTTTGTATGTTTTCATGTTATCACATCTTGACGTACTTCCAGGGCCGTTTTGGATCCCTAAACAATATTTTTTTAGCTCTCCACAGTCAAACTGTAGATGTGGTCATATTTTGATGGACTAATGTGTAGTTCTATGAAATACCTTTCCAACAGGCTATCACGTTCCTAAAATAGAGGTCGTATGAAAAAGTTACAACCCCAGGAAGTTGAGATACCAGCTTACCCATAGGGAACCACATGACTTTTGGCATTTCACCTCCTAGGGTTAGGTTTTTGGATGTCTAGGGTTTTGGCATTCAAGAGTAATATTAAAAAGTCCTCTCGAGCCTCATTGCAATCATTCTACTCAGAGGAATGCACGTAGATACCAAATATTTTTTGAGAGATAGCTACCACCATTCGAGAAAGTGTTTCAGTTTTGCATTTTTACAGTTCCAGCCTATTTAATTTATTCAATAGAAGATATTGTTCACTGGATATATGTGTATGCTCTTAATTTATTTTTCTTCATGCATGTCTCCAACAATATCTGGGTATAAGAAGTTGGGACTCAAACCAATCGAGCCATTGCAATATCAGTCACATTGAACCCAAAAAAAACACATTGGGAATGAAAATAAATATTATGGATTAGTATATCCTATTAAAATGTTGCTCGAGGAAGACCTTGCACAACAGAGGAACGAAATGATGTAAAAATTTGTGCAGATCCTTCAACGACTGCCCACAAGAGAAGCATCTTCATCAAGCGACCATGAAACCCCCTTCAAGGTAAAATTAAATTTTTATATTCCATTATTTGAAGTACTGATAGATGTGGATGTTGTAGATAAATGGTTGAATCTGCTCGAAGGGTATTTTTCATTCCACAATTTTTTCGATAGGGAAAAGATTACTTTTTCTCTCCTCAAGGAAGTCCCCCATGTTAAGGATTGGTGGGATACTTATTCTGACTAAAGGGACGTAGAGGAATATGCAATATTTGTGGTTTCCCCTACATGGGTTTCCTTCTGAGATTCAATTAAAGAACAATACTACCCTGTTGGAAGCTACGAGGAATAATACACTAGATGGACCACCGTGCATCAAGAAAGGGATGAGACAGTACTAGATTTCACCAATATTTTCCATATCCTGTGCACCAAATTGGGTATCAAAGACTATAAGATACATATAGTGATTGAATACCATGGTTGTTTGCATAGATACATTCAAATGAAAATGGAGTTTTTGGACATCGCCTCATTAAAAACAACTTATAGATAATTTGTTAAGAGAAGAAATGTAAGAATAAGAGACTAGAGTTTGGATCTACAAACTCCTCACAGCTGAAGTAGTGAAAATTCATCCCCAACCCACACAGCAAGGGACCGAGCCAATATGGCCACTCTCAGGACAACTAGTCCAATTTGCAACACAAGAAGGGCAATGAGAATATGAAAAAGGACACGAGAAAATGGTGTGAGTACCATAAAATCCCTTGGCACAACACTGAAGAATGTCGCTCCAAGAAGTCACTCATGGCCGAGATGAATGCTACCGAGTCAAAGGCCGATTGTTATTCTGAATCAAATCTAGAAGGAGGGAGTCAGATTATCGACGCTGAACCTAGTGTCATTGTCACTACCACTAATGTCTAGCCAAGTGAACTAGAAGAACCAGAGGAATGGGAACACCTCTTTCACTCACAAATGTGGATAAAGGGGACTCTACTTCATTTCATTGTCGATAGTGGCAATCAAAAGAACTTGATCTCAACAGAGGTCATCAAGTAGTTGGACCTTCCAATGACACCACACCTACAACCCTACACCATCAGTTGGCTTTGCCAAGGGAGAGATCTTCGTGTTAGCCAATAATGTCGTCTTCCCTATGACATCAAGCCTTTCAAATATGAGGTATTGTGTGATCTTTATCACCTTGAAGTTTGTGATTTTATTTTAGGACAACCATATTTGTGGAAGAACCATGTTGTGTATGAGCCTAGACTCCGCAATGTTATTATTACTTTGGGTAGACAAGTTTACAGGATACCATAGGTAGCGTTTCCTACCACTATTTCTTTAATCTCTTCTAAGAAATGCAGTAAGGTCATTTCACAGACCAAGAAGTTCATATTCTTTGTGATCTGTGCTCATAGTAAGTAAAAGGTCTCTACCACATCTATGGCCTCTAAATAGAGCCTCTCCTTGCAACATAATAAAGTGGAAGGGATCGTGGAAGAATGCAAAGACATCTTCTCCTCACCTAGTGGGGTACCAATGCACTACCAAGTCAAGTAACCAATTGATCTGACCATCGTTGCACCTCTACCTAATGGACCAGTCTATCGTCTCTCATTGATGGAAAATGATGAAATCAGACATCATATCCTATAGCTTCTTCAAAAGGGGCACATCATACCTGATTGTGCTAGTGCAGAAGAAGGATGGGACTTGGCAACTCTACATTGATTACAAAGCCTTAAAAAAAATCACAATCAGGAAGCGATACCCAATTCCCAGGATTGATCACCTTCTTGACCAACTTAAGGGGGAAAAGTTCTTCAACAATATTGACCTAAACCTTGGATACCACTACGTTCCCATCGAACCAACTCATGTATGGAAGACAGCCTTCAAAAATAAAGAAGGTCTCTTCGAATGGTTGGTCATGCCCTTTGGCTTAACAAATGCACCAACAAATTTCACGAGATTGATGGATGATGTATTGAGACCCTTCACCAACTCTTTTGTGGTGGTATATTTGGATGAAATCCTCATCTTCAACATAACTTAGGAGGAGCACATGCAACATATTCAGTAGGTTTTGAGCACTCTACAACAACACAAGCTATATGCCAACTTGGAAAAATTCTCTTTTGGCATCAACAAGGTCTAATACTTGGGATACATTGTTTATGAGAATGTGGGATACTAGCCAACTTCTACCGATGGTTCATGTTGGGATTCTCCCATATTTCATGGTCCCTCAGTTAGGTAACCATGGGCAGTGGCAGGGAAAATTTCATTTGGGGGAAGGAACAACAATGAGAATTCGATGATCTGAAGCATCACTTTTGCTCTCTCCAATACTCTCCTTGCCTGATGTACAACAATTGTTCTAGATTAAGACTGATGCATCTGACTATGTTGTAGGAAGAGTTATCACTCTGCATGGTCATACGGTGGCATACCATAGTGAGACACTCTCAAATATTGTCTATAAATACTCTACATATGACAAGGAAATGTATTCCCATGTAAAGCCTGTTGTCAATGGAAACATTACATTCTATCAAAGGAGATGACCATCCACATTGATCACAAGCCTCTATAGTTCATACAAACATAGGGGAAATTGTAGAACGACCTCCATTAGAAGTGGTCCACCTACCTACAACAGTTCCATCTCAACATTAAGTATAAGAAAGGGATATCAAATCGTGTTGTTGAATTCTTCAGTTGACCTCTCGTGGTTTCACTCACCAATGTGCTCCATTCATGTGGACATGAGGCATCTGAGTGGCCCCAAATTTATGAGCAAAATCCAGACTTCACCACCACCTATCACCTCTTGGGTACAAGCGCGACTGTCACCGATTTTCACATTCAAGATGGACTATTATTCCATCTGGGCCATATTTGTGTTCCTACAAGCGTGTGTGCAAATCTTATTTGGGAAGCCCATTATAGTCGGATGGTAGGACATTTTGGTGTGGAGAAAACTGTGGACATTCTTTAGAAACATTTGTATTGGCCAAAACTTCGACATGACGCTAGAAAGTATATCAGATATTTCACTGCTTGTGCCATTTCCAAGCCATCCATCAAGAATCAAGGCTTATACACCCCTCTTCCTACTCCAAGGAAGCCTTGGGAATCCATCTCAATGGATTACATGTCTGGCCTTCCGTCCACCAAGCAAGGAAATGACTGCGTATTTTTGGTCGTTGATCGATTTTCGAATATGGACATCCTCACGACCTATAAGAAGAATATCATAGCGGTAGATACTACCAAGCTTTTATTCAAATGAGTGTGGGTCCTTTCGAGTAAAATATATGCTATATATTTCGACATTAAATTGACAACTCGAGGCTCGTAAGCTTCGAGGTGACAACAATGTATGTGTAGGTCTATAGATCTAATCTAGCCTAGTCTAGCCTAATCTAATCTAATTCCAATAAACTCAAAGAATGAAGGGATTTACTTTACTTTTACAGATTAATCTTCAATTATGAATGGTGAGCTCATTATTCTAAGTAATCAAATATTGAATAAGAACAAATCATCTTTCTTTTAATTCAATCTTTGATTATGGAAAGTGAACTAATCAAAGAAAACTATATTTCTTCAAAATCAATCTATGATTATTTGTAGTGAATTTAAGGAAAACTATCTCTTAAAATAAATTCTTTACCATACTTATTCAAAGAAATCTATTCTAAAAATACTTATTCAAAGACTCACAATTATATCTATCCTATGAGGAATGAACCCTACCTTTAAACTGATATCACTGATTAAAAATGAACAACACCATGATAACATTTAAATTAAAAACAAACAACAACATGATCTTCTAATTAACAAAGTATACAATCATTGTACAAAAGAGATTAAAAATCAACTATTATCCTATCACTCTAATACTGGAAAATACTCTGTATAGAAGTGATAATTCGTGTAAGACTATAAACTCATAACTAGTTCTAATTAAAAATCATAACCATGATATAATTAAAAAAATCATAATTCAAAATCAACTCTCATCCTAGCATTCTAATTCTAAAAATAAAGCGAACATTTTATGTAAATCTGCAAGAAGTAATTAAAATTCACAATTTAATAAAGTTGATGTAGCTGATATAAATCTTTCCTAAATAACCAAGCTGTGATGTAATCTATAGTTCATGAAACAGGGAAAGAAAGCTATGATTGTATAATGAGATTAATATGAACATATATCAATTAATAAAACACAACCTGCATGAAAATATAAAACAATATACACAGTAATATACGGAGTAATACATTTAAGCAAGTAACCTACAAATTAGATAAATAAATATACACGGTAATACACATATAATTCCAGGGAGAAATCTTCAATTTATGTAAAAAATATACATAGCAACACAATTTTAACAAGTAATTCAAAATTAGCAAGTGATGAAAGTAAAATATGAAAATATAAATATACAATGATATGAACAAGCTACCCAGACCACTGGTTGTCCCCCACATGGTCATGGCACTACTCAAATGTAAAAGGTAGTCACAGGATGAGCATAGAATTAGTATTAACATCAAAAACATATTTTTTACAGAGAAAATTGATATGATGGATGTGTGTATATGTAAAATCCATTTTTTTCCTAGCATAGACAACATGTATTTATAGAGTTTTTACATCGCTGAGAGGTCGACCTCTAATCCTCTCAGAATAGTATATGCATAAGAAAAGAAGGTACATCATTTAAAATAAAATTTTGTGGAGGAATATTCAGTAAATGCTTGAAACAGAGTGAGTAAGTATGCCATGGATCTCGGGCATATTCAATGGCTCGAAGCAAATTATGGTAGGACACCTAGAAAATAGGATCCCAAGGGAGAAAACCCCATGTGCTCGGATTTCATAATGGTGCCCCGAGATATGCGTAGCACCAACTCCTTTGTGCTTCGAGTGCCAGATGGAGTGTCGAATGGAGTATTGGAGTATTGGAGGGCCGGATCAAGGACCACAAACTTCTCTCAATCTATCCACAATTTTAAGAAATGAACAGCTTGGGGCATTATTGGGCAGAAAACCCATGTGTCAGACTTTTATGATTTGTATTCCTCTTTTCATAAATTTAGCTCGAAGTTCACTTCCTGGAACAATGTTGGGTGAAGGTCTGGATGGAAGAATGGATCACATTTTTGACCTATTGTAAGAAAACAAGAAATGTTAGATCAATGTAACCATTCAACTGAAGATGAATAAATCATAAAACCATAGAAAAATGATGACTACACATACCTCGTGTTATTCCATGACGAATTGATGCATAAAGGTTGATAATACCTTTAAAAATGTCTAAATAAGAGCATAGAATATATAATTGTCGTATGCACAAAAAGGATTTTTCCATTGGAAAAATAGTCAAAACATGAACCCAACAGATCCATTTTGGGATACCACAGAATGTAATCTCCGGTCGGGACAACATGTTCCTCAACACATTTTGGTCAAGTCTCGTGTCACTATTGGACACCAATCTCACTAAATCCACTTCTTTCCACCCCCAAACAAACGACCAAATAGAGTTCGTCAATCAGATGATTTTGCACATCATGTGCATGTACAAATCTAAGCATCAACATACATGGGATGAGATTTTCCCATATGTTCAACACAGTTACAATAGAGCTCTCCATAGCTCCATTAGCTATAGCCCATTTCAGGTGGGGATGGGATTCCAACCCTTGGGTCCCATTGATGTTGCACTACCTCTTTCCACAACATAGACAAACTATTCCCATGTTCAGTCTGAGACTGGAAAATCCAACAGATTCATTGAGTGGAATCAACACATTCCCCAACAGGTCCAAGAGATTTTATAGAAATACAACACTAAGTACAAGCAGCGCCATGATCAACATAGAATACCACACTAGTTTCAGGTTGGAGACAAAGTCTAGTTACATTTGCAGAAGGAACGTCTCACAGGGCCCCATCGAAAGCTCCACCCACTTTACTATGGGCCTTACACTAGCACCAAGGATGTGGGTAGAAATTCTTTTGAGCTCAACACTCCACCCTTCTTTGACCTACACCCAGTGTTCAATGTGGACCTCCTCCAACCATATTTTCCACCTTTGTTGGACACCTCATAGATCATAGAATAGATGACACCAACAAAGACCAACCCTAACTGCATGGAACAAGCATCCACTGATCAGATAGTGGACACAGAGGTCAAGGAAACTCGCCAGCAAGGGATCCAACTTTATCAGGTTTTCAAAGTAGGGAAGATCCTACACCAAGGCAAGTGGTTCACCCAGGGACAAATCCAACAGAAGTTTCCTCACTTTATAGGGGAACTCAACACAAAGGATACCATTTCTTCGTAAGGGGGGAGGATTAATCCAGGTGGATATTGGTGGCCACCCACCTATTCCAACTGGCTCTTCCTATCTATTTTTAGTTCCACGTATTCTTTTGTACTTCTTTGTAATTGTGTGTTATACAATTTTGTGGTTGTCTGAAGCCCTACACATATTCCAGGTGGATATTGGTGGCCTCTCACCTAATCCAACTGACTTATTTTGTATGTTTTCATGTCAACACATCTTGTTGTACTTACAGGGTTTTTTTCGATCCCTAAGTAATGTTTTTTTGGATCGAAACAGTCAAACTATAGATGGAGTCAGAGTTTGACAACGTAATGTGAATTTATGTGAAAGACCTTTCTAACGGCCTATCACGCACCTAAAATGGAGGTCGTATGCAAACATTACGACCCTGAGAATTTGAGGTACCAACTTACCCATAGGGGCCCACATGAATTTTGGTGTTTCACCTCCTAGGGTTAGGTTTTTGTATGTCTAGGGTTTTCAAATTCATGAGTAATATCAAAAAGGCCTTTGGAGCATCATTGTAATCATTCTTCTCAGACGGATGCACGTAGAAGCCACATCTCTTCTCAGAGATAGCTACCACCATTCAAGCAAGTGTTCCAGTTCTGCAGTTATATAATTTCAACCTATTTCATTTTATCAATAGAAGATATTATTCACTGGATATCTGTGTTGTTCTTCATATATATGTGTTTATGGTATTCAGTCAATTGATCAATCTGTTCCTCTCCTAAATCTGGATCAATTTCTTTATTATATCTCCGCTCTCATTTCATGCCAAAAATAATCCATATCGTTGGTATCAGAGCAGGCTTCTCTTGGTCATTTTTCAGTGCATGTCCCCGATGATGTCTGAGTATAGCAAGTTGGTTATCGATCTTGTCTCTCTTCAGGAAAATTTCTCTTGGAGGCCTAAGAAACCCTCAATGGCGGAAGAAAAAAAAATCGACGGAGTAGAAGATTCTGTTAATTTGTTGCTTGAGCAAGCTCTCACACGACAGAGGGACAGAATGATGGAGAATTTCTCCCACATCCTTCAAATCCTACCGATAATAATAGGAACGTCTTCATCAAGCGACCACTTTGGAGGCACCTCTCCTTTCAAGGGACAAGTTAATTTTTATATTCTCGTATTTGAAGGAAAAATAGATGCGTATGCTCTAGAAAAATGGTTAAATATGTTGGAAGGTTATTTCTCTGTTCACAATTTATATGACATGAAAAATATCACCTTCTCACTCCTAAAGGCTCTCCCCCATGTCAAACATTGGTGGGAAACTTACTGGGACCAAATTTCCACAGAGGATTCTGGAATATATGGGGCCGAGCCCACTAGATATTTTTTTGTGGATGTGGTCAAGGAACAATATTACCCTGTTGGTAATTATGATGACCAATACATGATATGGACCACACTACGAAAATAGAGGAGCCAAATAGTGTCGGAGTTCACAAATAATTTCCATACCTTGCATACCAATATTGGTATCAAATACTCCTAGAAACATCTGGTTCTAAAATACCATGGGGCTCTGCATAGGTACATCTAAACCGAAATCGATTTCCTGGACATCTCATAACTAGGAGTTGCCTATCGATATGTTGTTTAAATCGAGCAGAAATTTAAGCACTGAAACAAACAAGAGTTTGGGTCTGCAAATCCACAACAACAAAGTATGATAAAGATGGCCCTAACAAAAAACTTCCTG
>JZKD02S1674601.1:174810-204923 GCA_000966675.3 Picea glauca | reverse complement strand
ATCTGGCCAAGCACTTCTCCTTGTGGCTCTCCTATAGTCTTGGTTCCAAAGAAGGATGGGTCTTGGAGAATGTGCATTGACTACAGGGCCCTTAACAAAATCACCATTAAAAACATGTATCCTCTTCCTCGCATTGATGATTTTCTTGATCAGTTAAAACATGAAATTTATTTTACTAAATTGGATCTGCATAGTGGGTATCATCAAATCCGGGTTGCTGAACATGATGCTTGGAAAATAGCTTTTAAAACGAAATAGGGTTTGTATGAATGGCTTGTAATGCCTTTCGGGCTATGTAACGCACATGCTACTTTTATGCGGGTCATGAATGATGTTTTTCGCCCTTTTATTGATGATTTTGTAATTGTTTACCTGGATGATATCCTTGTATTTAGCAAGACTTGGAAGGAACACATTGTACATGTGAAGAAAGTTTTAGATGTACTGAGGAAGGAGAAGCTTTTTGTAAAAATGTCTAAATGTGAGTTTGGTAAAACTTCTTTAGTATATTTGGGCCATATTATTGGTCGAGGCCACCTGCGAGTGGACCTAGCCAAGGTTGTTGTCATTGTAAACTGGCCACGACCTAATACCATTACTGAAATCAGAAGTTTTTTGGGTGCGGTTCAGTATTGGAGGAAATTCATTTCTGGGTTTTCTTCCATTGCTGCCCCATTACATGCGTTGACAAGAATTAAAGAGATTTTCCAGTGGGGAGGCAAGCATCAGAAATCCTTTGACACTTGGAAGGAAAAGATTAACACAACGCCAGTTCTAACATTGCCAGATTTGCAGCAGCCATTCGAGATCGAAACAGATGCTAGCGGGTTTTCCATGGGAGTCGTTTTGTTGCAAGGGAGGAAGCCAGTCTGTTACCATTCAAAAACATTTTCTACTGCGGTAAGTAACTATCCGACTTATGACAAAGAATTATATGCTTTAGTACAGAGTGTGAAGAAGTGGAAACATTATATCATGGGTAAAGAAAAAATTATACATATTGATCATCAGCCACTTCAGTATTTACAATCTCAAACTAAAGTACAACAAAGTAGACATTTAAGATGGATGGGATTTTTACAGCAGTTTCATCTTGTAATTAAATACAAAAAAGGGATTCATAATAAGGTAGCAGACATGTTATTGAGGCCACCTACAAACACTTCAATCATTCTTCAGAATAGTTCATTAACACATGAAAGTTATATTGAACAGTATGCTGAAGATAAAGACTTTAAGAAAATATATGCATCACTAATACATGGTAAACAGGAAGAGAACTATTATGTGCATAATTAGCTCTTGTATCATCTTGGTAAACTTTGTATTCCATAAAAAGAGAGAGTACATGTGATCCGAGAAGCACATAATTCATTGATTGTAGGGCATTTTGGAGTAAGTAAAACATTGTTAGTATTGAAGAATCATTGTTATTGGCCTCAGATGCAAGAAACTGTAGCTAAATACATACGAGGATGTGTTATGTGTGCAACAAGTAAGCCTAGCAATAGGAAATTGGGTTTGTACACACCTCTCCCAGTTTCTTCTCGTCCTTGGGAAAGAATTTCTATGGAATTTGTAGGAGGACTACCTATGTCGAAGAAAGGGCATGATTACCTATATGTTGTTGTGGATAGATTCAACAAAATGTGTATCTTGATGCCATGTACCAAGCAGATCACTGCTGAACAAACAACTCATCTTTTCTTTCAGAATATTTGGGTACATTTTGGGCTGCCCATGTCTATTGTATCGGATCAGGATTCCCGGTTCTTGGGGGAATTTTGGTCAACATTATGGGAGCTTATGGATACTAAACTGAAGAAAAGTACAACTTTTCATCCACAGGATGATGTACAAACAGAGGTAGTGAATAGGACAGTGGTTTAGCTTCTCAGAGGATATTGTAGTAAACATGCTAAACTTTGGGATGAGTAGTTGCAGTATATACAACATGCTTACAATCATGCAGTTCATTCTTCCACGAAAATATATCCTTTTGAAACTTGTTTTGGTTATCTACCAAAAACACCTATGGACTTTTCTTTTGGCAAAGATGTAGTGGATAGACATCATGATGTAGATAAAGATTTAAATTTCATTCAGAGAATCCAAGCGGTGCAGCAAGTAGTTCAGGAACAATTGGAGAAGAGCCAGGCAAAGTACAAAGCCAAGCATGATAAGCATCGAGTTGATCATCAATTCCAGGTTGGTGACCGAGTTTGGTTACATATCACCAAAGAACGAATGAAAGGTGAAGGTAAAAATCTTAAGCCTATCAGGTATGGTCCTTTTGAGATCTTGGAAAAGATCGATACTAATGATTTTCGCTTGGAGTTACCTCCATACATGAAAATCTATTCAGTTATCAATGCTAAGAATCTAAAATTGTATGAGCCTCCTATGATCATGGATGAGGAAACTAACATGAAGATTCCTTCAGTTGATGATATGGCACCTGAATATATGAATGAGTTGCGGGATGATGTCATTCTTGATAGAAATGTAAGGACTTCACGAAGGGGGAATGTTGAGTACCTTCAAGTGGGGATTAAAGGTATGCATCCTAGCAAAGCAAGATGGATGGAGATTGGAAAAGTGAGGGAGCTATACCCTCACTTACTTGTAGAGTGATTCAAGCTTTTGGAGGTCCAAAAGCTCTCCAATAGGGAGGAATGATCCAGGGGGTCATTCGTCATGAAAGTTACACTGATCCAAATAAAGGAGAAAAATGGTACAATGGCAGTGAAGTGGCAATGCAATGATTGGGTAAGAAGCAAGATTTAACCATTTAAAGCATAAAGGGATGCATCACACCAACTAGACTTAGCATATGTTTTTCAACCACTATCCAATGTATAGCTAAACGGTTCTAATCCATTCAACAACATTCCACGTTACATAACATAGAGGCAGTGCAATGATTTATGACATGGATTGGTCGTTGTAACATTCCGATGAGTGGACACATCAAAGGGTTCACTGTACCATTGGCAACATATGTGAAATGTATGTGGCATAGTCATTGCTTTGTGCATGATTAAATGGCACTGTTTTGGCAGTTAGACAAGGGTGCGTAGTCATTTGGCGGGACATCAAATGTGGAGAAACATCTAATGGCTAGTCATAACCCTTATCCATTGTTTGGCGGAGTTCTATACAGTTGGCATGGTGAGAACGAATGTGATCACACAAGAACGTGTGTGTTTTTCTAGGAACACACACACGTTCCTAATGTGATGAGCTTGACAATCCACAAACCTCCATGGATGATGCCACATAGGTCATTGGTAGGAAAATGTGTGCATTCCTATGAACATGTGCATGTTCCTAGGAATGCATGCATGTTCTTAGGAACACTCACATGTTCCTGTTGATCCCAATAAAATGGCCCACGATGCGATTTTTTTCCAAATTGACCCCCACGCCTCACATTTTAGGATATATCGAAAACATTCAAGGGAGGAATGTTTCTCACCAAGTATCCACAAGATCCTAACACGGTCTCAGAGGCAAGACAAGTATTTATTTGTATTTAATTTCTTGTTTTTTTATTTTCTTAAACTATTTAATTGCGTGTTTTTTATTTATTTTTCAAGTTAATTAAAAAAACCAACCAAATTTATATAAAATCCCTTATTATATTTTATCATAATAATTAAGATGGAACCTGAACACAACCAAAACCCAACAACCACACAAATACATATAAAACCCCAACCCACAACCAACAAACATAAACACATAAATTAATGAAGGGTTGATATCGTTGAGATCATTTTTTAGTGAATTAAGGAGTACAAGGGATCCTAGACGTCTATCATTGGCCACTTCATTGTACGCCATTGTATCATCCATTGCAACTTACCAAGGGAAATTAACCAATATTTATGAATACAAGGCTAGGATGTTTGACTATTACAGGACTGACATCAATAACAACCAACTCAGAAACTTGAATATTACAAAACAAGATTTGATATCATTATTTATTGATCCTAGAACTAGACTATAACCACCATTCAATAAGAGACATATTTGTATGGATTAGAGCATCCAAAAACAATTTAAAGATAATTGAATGGATAAATGGTTCATGGTGTTCGACAAACCTCACTGCAATAAAAAGGAGGTGCCTCTATATTTCCTGAGGAAATTATGTGTATATTTTATTTTGGGTCATCGTGTCAACTAATTTGACATTGGTGAATTCCATGGAGTGAGTCTTGGGTTCGTACATGAAATCAAGTATGCTAGGCATGAGATTATGCTAGGTCCTTGTCCTCCTAAGCGAATTCCTAACCCCCCTACTCATCATCCTCCCATCATAGAAGGAATCCAACAAACATAGTTATCTATATCAGTGTTGACTTAGAGCCTAGTGCAACATGATATTTATTTATCACTATCTTTGCAAGAGGTGTCTAATGGTGACATTGGAAGAGGCACTAGATATTCAACCCATGGAGTATAGTTTAGCCAAGAAAGGAAACATGGATAGATTCATCATTCATGTGAGCCTCATAAATACTCGAGTTCAAGGAAGACTTGTTATGGGACGATGGAGGCTAGTAGACATCAAAGTTTCATGGAGTAGGTTAATATCTTAACCATCTCTATGTTCTTCATGATTATATATATCTATATCATATATTGTTCTATGTGTTTATTTCCATATCTTATTGTATGATGTTTTGTAGTTTCTACACCCCTATAATAGACCCTCTATGTCAATAGATGCAACAATGTCAGTTTCCACCACTGATGCAACAGTAGAGCCAACATGTTCATTCGGTGTACCACATACACATGTACGTGTCACATTTGATAAATTCACCATAGTGATTTGTTTATTTTCTAGCATCCTCAAATATAATTTTCTTGTGTTTATACAGGTTCTGATACCATATGGTGATGAACCATGTCCACCTAGGATGGAAAAGTCACCCCCTTCATAGGTATCATGTGTTGAGTTAAATTTTATTTAAATTTGAGATTTGTTATATTTATTTGGTTCAATTTTATTTTTTGGTACTAATGAAAATATTATAAATATGTATGTAGGTTGTTTCATCCATTGTTGGGTCATCCATACCACCACCATTTTATTCACCATCACTACCTACATTCCACCCATCATTTTCCCCCAATTATAAATCTAGTCCAGTCCAACCCTTGGCCACCCTGCCCTGGCTCTTGAGTTACCTCTTTCCATCCCAATGGTTTTACCATCCCTTGTACAACCCATGGGGATTTATCGCCAGTCACCCCCACCATATTTCATATCCCATCCATCCATAATGGCTGCACACATAGGCCACCCACCACCACCAACTTTTCCATCACATCCATCCATAGTGAATGAACTCGTATGATACCCACCCCCACCACCATTTCCATTTTTTCAATCCATTGAGGCTTCCATAATAGATGTTTCCTCAGAGAAAGTTTTACAACCGAGCGCTCCACTTGCCAATGACTCTCCTCCATTTCCCGAGTCATTCACAGTGAGATAATTTGTTAATGATCATTTTTTATGTATCATGAATGGCATTGATTTTATGCATTTTTGTTTAAATTTCATTATTTTACCCTTGTATCTGATGTAGGGTGGTATCACTAAGAGATTAGGGTCATAGAGGAGAGTAACATGCTCGCAATTTTCAGTATCTTTTGTGGTGAGTTGTCTTAGGTTAAATTACAAAGTATCATGTTGTGATTCTGTTAATTCATTGTTGAAAAAAACTTATAAGAAAGTTGTTTCTTTGTCCCGTATCTGAAGCAATGAACCACGTCCAGGTGAAAAATCACTCTTGGTGCTTCTTTGAGTAAGAGAAGAAAGATCAATTTCTTGGATGCTCCTTATAGTTGTGAGGGTGGTAGTTGTCAATGAGTGACCAATGAGTGTCATTTTGTTCAATTGGTCACTCATTTTGTTTCACTCAATGAGTAACAAAATATAATGAATTGGTCACTCATCTATTTTCACTCATTGAATTTGGACACTCATTGGTCATTTTGAAATATAATGAATAGCAGTGTTTGTTTATTTGATGTTGATGAATGTATGGTCCTTAACTAGATTTGGGTAAACATATGGATCTTTTTTTTCTTGTTACAGTCATGTGGAATCCATGGCATACAAACCATTGATATTATCAATCCTTCTTTCTCCCTTATTACATCACTCAAACCACTCAAAACATGTCTTGTAAAATTCAAGGTTATATATATCAAACTTAGGTATATCCACGTGCCCAAATTATTAAAATCATATCATACAAATGAGACATAGATATAAGTGTGACTTAGTGAAAGGATTATGAGAGAACTTGATAAACTTGTAAATATTTCAAAGAAAATTTTAAGGGATAAATATTTCCATTTGGATATTTTCCCACTTAATGTATTAAAGAAAAAACATTATTCACCAATTTCAGTTTTCTCCAAAAGTGTTTCGGCCAAATTTCTATAGGACAATATTATTTTATTTAAAGAATAAACAATTTTAAAAACTTTTTTGTAAAATCCATATAAGTTTGAATATTTTTACCAAAATTACATGAGACATTAACAATGGGCATTTTAAGAATTATTAAGACTTGTTAAAGTTTCTACAATTATAAGAGAAGCGTGGATCCAAAAAATTACCATGATGGAGATGGATGAAATTAGTGGACATTAATACAACTAATTTTATGTCATGTCTTAGGTCCAAATTTTGCACCGTTCATAGTATTAATTTTATAACATTCTTGCATTTCTTTTTTGGGATGGTTTTAGTGTCATTAATAGAGTAAATGTTAATTCCAAAAACAATTTCAACCATAATATACTAATGGAAACCTATATGGAAAAAATTACATCTTAATATGGTCATAATAATGTTGAAAAGTACATCCAAATAACTTTATTATAAATGATACATGAAAATGATATCTTTTTCCTTTTTACATTTTCCTCTTAATCATGCCATGTTCCAAAAACACACTACATTGGGTCTTGTGACACCTAGTTGACCTTGTCTTGTGTTTCCTTTTATTTCCTTGCATTTCCTTTCCTTGTATTTCCTTTCCTTGCATTTCCTTTCCTTGTATTTACTTTCCTCGCCTTGGCTTTCCTTCCCATGTCTAGCCTTGAATATCCTTTCCTTTCCTTACCTTTCCTTTACATTCCTTTATGTGCTTTTTCTTATGCCTTTCCTTGTCTTTCCTTTCCATGCCTTGCCTTGCCATACAATGCCCTGCCTTGCCACGTCTTTCCTTTCATTTCCTTGCCTTACCTTATCTTCCCTTTCCATGTCTTTCCTTTCCTTCCCTACCTTTCCATGTCTTTCCATGCCTTTCCATATCCTTCCTTGCCATGTATTGCCATGTCTTTACTTACCTTTCCTTTCCTTTCCTTGCATTTGCTTGTCATGTATTTCCTTTCCATGTATTTACATGCCTCACCTTGCCTGGCCTTTACTTTCCTTGTCTTT
Source organism: Picea glauca (assembly GCA_000966675.3). Classification (NCBI taxonomy): domain Eukaryota; kingdom Viridiplantae; phylum Streptophyta; class Pinopsida; order Pinales; family Pinaceae; genus Picea; species Picea glauca. The sequence goes on along the minus strand of JZKD02S1674601.1, from coordinate 197,443 downwards.
CCATGCCTTTTCTTTCCTTACCTTGCATTTCCTTGTCTTACCATGCCTTTCCTTTCCTGTTGGGAAAAATGTTCCAGTGGAATATCCATGACAATTTACATATAAAAATATTATAAGATTTGTTGTGACAAACTATTTGAGTGGAATATCCATGGAAGTTTATAGATCACCAGATGTGAAATTTCAAGAATATTATAGAAGGTTCAAAACCCTAACACTAATTGAGGGTTGATTCATGAAAATAACCTAACCCCAGATGACTATCGCACTATGTTAAATATTGGGCCACTTGGAAGAGAAGGGGTTCCATTCTTTAGTATATCCATTATTGCATGGTTGAGCAAAGAATCTAGGAGTGAGATCTCAAAACATAAAATAGGAGGAATAATATTCTACAATAGCCATTCAGGCCACAATGTCCAAGGAAACTCCATAGTGAGTTCCCATTTATTTATATTTTCATTTTCAAAACTGAAGAAAAGGGATCATAGCATAGGCCTTATTGTATAATTGGGTTTTCTACCATTTCAAGTTTCCTAGTGTGCATCTTGTGTTCATTTGTGTGGATGGTGTGTTCATTTTCTTCTTCTTACATTTTTGTATTTCAGGTATTTTCATAAGTTTGAGAAATAAGATAGTGATAATAATGATGATATCTAAGGAAATAAACCTACATAATAAATATTTCAACCTAATACAGTATCTATTGTGATGAACTGTTCCAGTGGAATATCCATGGAAATTTAGAGATCAGTCACTCCCAATGACGAGCATTGAGCCTCCATAGATAATGACGAGTGTTGGAATTTGTGTTATAAAACATATGAAGAGAGGAGATTTTAGAAATCCACATGAAAAAAAAAAGAGTGTGTTAGTGCTCTTGTTAATGTCCTTTTCCAATTTTACAATACTTCCAACTATTGTTAGTTGTAATATTACATAGGCATTCTTATCTGACTTGTGGTGACAACTATCTTTTGTAATCATTGGGACTCTTCCCATTTTTATATATATTAGGAATCCTCTTGTATTTAATATAACAAATATGCATATCTATTTTTCTATTAATGTTTTATTATGTGGAGTCTAGGCTCATTTAAGATCCAACTTAGAGGCGTATTTATACATGGCATCAAAGCAAGTGTATGCATTATATGAGGTCTTTCCTTATTGATGGAGAACCTCTTTGTCTCCCTTATATGAGATTGCCTTTGGCGGAGGATTGAAGTGGTGGAGGACCAGTTGGAAGGAACTTAGTTTCTTGGTTCTGAATTGTGCCGACACGGAAGTCTGTAATGTTTTCACTTATGCTGATCATTTATTAATAGAAATACTCCTTTCTCGTCCAATTGATATCTTGCAAATATATGTGTTATGATCCATGGGAATGTTTGTTTTGTATATTTATGGATTATGATATCTAATGTGCTAACCTTTTATATTATCATTATATTATTTCTTTTCTTGTTTGTTGAGAATTTGTTGTAGGTATAAAGCTTTGGGTCAAAGTGCTCAATGGTGGACATCATCAAATGTTTGGACGTGGTAGGCCTCTTTCTTATCTATCTTGCACATTAGTTTATATAGAATATGTTGGAATTGAGTTAATTTCTACAGTCATACCTGTCTGTTGTGGTTCACCCTATCCATAGAGATATTTTCCTTGTAACATAATTGGCGACCATACTAGGGATGAATATTATTTCTTAGGGTTTGAAGTACTTTTCTCCTTAGATTTCTCTCGTTTCTATTGTGGTTCTTGTCGTATCAGTTCTTGACAAATCCTCTTCACTCTGGGTTTAAGTTATCATCCTTTCTCCCTTGCCTGGCCTTGTTTCAAATCATATATGCACCTTTTTGCTTAACAATTGCACATACATGCAGGTTGTCTCACTGCAAGCTGTGTATATACGCTCGGTTTCCCCAAACAGATATGTACACATTTTTCCTTTCCTATTTTCTTGGTATGGTATGTTAGCACATATATTTGTAGGGAGGTGTTTCTCTAAGGAGCTAAGCCTTGGGTGAAAAAATGCAAGAAAAGGGGCTTAAAATCTCACCAAATAAATTTTAACCTAAGTCTATGGATGGGCTGATGGTTTGGGTGCATCATGCTAAGGAACACACAAATATGGGTGTTCAATATAGGTGGGCTCAGATCTACAGCCTAGATCTGATATCAGACCACCCTGACCTTCTGCCTTTAACGGGGGGGTCTGAGTTAGTGGTTTTTGGGTGTGGGCCCCCCACTAATGTGGTGCCTCCTCGTCAACTCGGAACCCCCCCTGAACTTTCCCACTTACCACTCCCCCCCTTTGAGTAGATCGATTACCGCTCACCCTTACCGCCTCCCGCTCTCCGGACACCTGTCTCCCACTCAATATCCCTCCTCTGTCTGTCACATCTCTCGCTCCCGATCCCCCTCTAACCTCCTGACATGTGTCTTCCACTTCCCCTCCATGTCACTTTCTTATGTTCCTTCCTCCCTTCGATTCCTCTCACCTCCCCACACTTGTTCCACTTCTCTCCATGTCACCTTCATCATGTCGTCGTGTCCCCCTTGACCAATCACACACTGTCACAACCACCCGCACCTTTACACCTCAGTTCCCATGCATAACCATTAGCCTGTCAGTCATGCCCATCGCCTCATCCTCATTATCTCCATCCACATCCTCCAGCCAGGTCCCTTTGCAAAGGTCCATAGAAATAGAAAACGACCAAGGAGAGGCCACCGCGTCTTCTAGTTGCTGAGTTTGACTTGGGTCATCCATGATCTCGATGAAGGAGTTATGAAGTCAGGGAGGTCATTGAAGTTTCGTCTCCCCCATGAATGGAAAGTCAAAATGATCTGACCGTGAAGGAATTCTGTTATCCCAGACAGTCCGAGATTGCATCTGACAACACGTTGGATGAGAATTCTGACTGAGGAGACTCAAAGGGACTGGAAAAGCCTAGATCACGTCTAACGGAAAAAGGGATGTGCGAAGAAGACTACAAGTGTAGTCTGACTAAGAAGACACAGTGCCATGGAAACTCGATCACGCCTCGGTTGTTGTTTACAAAATTTTTGAGTATATGTAGGAGTTCTATTATTTTTTCAAGGGGTATTTTGGTTGAGCAGAGATCCCAATCTATAATTTGTTTTTCCAGAGTTGTTCTCTGGTTATGTAATCAACTTAAGACTTTCATGTTAATAGAAGTCATATTCCTTTTTCTTTGATTTTGTCTATAAATCTATTTAAAACGCTTGGGCATGGATGATCCAGTTGAGGATCATTATGATGTTGTAATGGAGTTTTGACTATAGTGGTATCGTGGTCAGTTTTATTCATTTCCCTGTGTTCTCTTTCCACTCTCACATTGAATTGCTCGGGCATGGATGATCCAGTCGAAGCTATTGCAATTTCAGGATGATGGAGTTTTGATCATGCTGCAGTTGTAACTGTGTCCCTAGTAGACATATTTCAGTGTCTGAACTTGAGCTTAAGAAGGATCCTAAGTTTTCAATTCTCTTCCCAGAGCTGTTGGAAGGCCTGATGCCCAGAGCAGTCTCAGTCATATTTCTCTTAAGTCTTCCCTCTACTCTCGCTTTAACTCAATTTCCTAACTGAAGTTAGTGTGGACCTCACTTCCCTGTTCATTTCCTGTCCAGTCCTGTGTTGAACATCATTCATATTCTGAGTTTTCACCCATTTGACCTCTTTAAACCAACCTATGACACAAAAAATCTTATGGGTATTGGGTTTACCTCCCCTGTAATCAGGAGGTGACTTATGGTGCTAACATTTTTGGCGTCGTTGTTGGGGACAAATTGAATATTGCCCCTGGGATTGAAAGACAAATATTATTAGTTCTAAAGGTACATCATAACTTAGTACATCAAATATTTAAATTGTGAATTAGGTGACTCTAGTGAGGTGACTCCACTGTTTCAGTGTGGCTACTTCTGGCTACACCTGGTAGCCCTTGGGAGAACACAATGATCAGATCTGGTCTTTGATGGTGAACAAAGACCAAACAGACTCTTACTGTGCATCATCCACCTGGCGACTCCTTGGTTGAAGGATCGATTAGCGACTCCACTGGTCCAGAATGGACAAAATTCGGGCTCGAAGGTTTTCTTCTTTTAATTTTTCTGTTGTTCCTGGTTTTCCTAACGTTGTTCCTACTGTCGATGAGTGGGTTGATTTTTTTCCCATATTTAAAGAGCATAAAGAAGGCCACCATGCCTAACATCTTCGTAAGTTTCATGAACTCATGCACCAATGGGAGATACATCATGATTATGTTCATGTTCTCATTAACAGGAGATGCTTATTAGTGGTATCACTCCTTACCCCTTGCAAAAATTTCATGCAGTTTTCAATAGGCACTGTCAAAACTTGTATTCCTCTGAGTTTATTTGTCATAATTGTTGTGAGGAATATGAAGACCATGATCAATATATGGTTGTGTCTAATGAAGTCCATGAGGATGAGGACTGTGAGGAGGAACAAGATGTTTTAGGTAGGCTAATGGAGCTGGTAAAATCACTCTCTGTCGAGATAGAAAGGTTCAAATCTGAGGAAAGCGCAGAGGATTTTCCAGTCCTTGAAGAAGAGGTTTTTGGCGTCCCTACTGATGATGGTTAGGTTGAGGATTGCATAGCCATAGAGGCAACATATTCTTCCCCTCGTGCAGTTGTTGTCTCATATGTAAGTGAAGAAATAGTTGTGTATTCAGACGAAGAGCAGCAGAGCCCTATATCACATTTTAACAGCATGGGGAGCAGGAAGCCTGTGTATGACACCTACAAATCAAATTTTGAGCTGGAAATGCAGGATTTCCAAGAGCATACAACAGAGTCTTATCCTTTGTTCACTACAGGAAAATATTTTGAGGAAATAAACCACCCTTGGCCCACAGGAATCACTGAGCAGCAGATTAAAGAGCATAGCTCTTCTAATGGTCTTGTTTATGATGATTATGAATCTGACCCTTGGGAGAGCCAAGAAGAATAAGAGGAAGAATAGGAGGGGCAGATTATCTCCTGTCCAAATCCTATCAGTGAGCAACCATCACCCAGGATCAGTCAGCCTGCATCAGCCTCTCATTCACCTGTTCTTACCAAATATATTTAGCCATGTGTGAGCAGTTGTGGAGAAGATCAGGCTGTCTATTACAATGTTTTTGGAGTTTTCCACTCGTTTTATGAGCCTGCCAGCGAGTACATGGAGCTGCATTTCCTTCATGCCTTTGAGTCGCCTAGATTTATCTCAACTATTGCCTTTGGAGGCAAGTTGAAGGATGTAGCCATTCTGATGTCACAGTTGCATCATCTATTATCAATCGCTAACAGAGTAAAATAACTTCCAGTCAAGAAGTTACTTGAATGGCTATGGTGTAAATTTGATTTATCCTAGAACCATGTAAAAATCAATTAGTCTAGGACTGTATATAAATAAGCTCCTATGGATCCCATGTATGTTTGTTTTCATTTTTTATTAATTATCAGGTATTCCTTAGTAGGGTGTTTTGAGCTTGATGCCATATCCCAATGCAAAAGGTGACTAGAACTACAAAAGAGATTTTAGAGCCTCGCAGAGAGGACTCTATCCCCCATGGAGCCTAATGTTAGCAAATATATTTGTAGGGGGGTGTTTCCTTAAGGAGTTGAGCCTTGGGTGAAAATATGAGAGAAAAGGGGCTTAAAAACCCACCAAATACATTTTAACCTAAGTCTATGCATGGTCCGATGGTTTGGGCACGTCGTGTTGTTGGGCCCCAACAATTCCCCCTAAATTTTTACAAAATTTAAAGGCCCCCCATTAGAATCTTGATAATTATAATGAGCTACATAATCAACCTTTTCAAATAGTTTCATACCTTGGCTTGCTTTGAGACAAACTTAAGACATTCACTATAGTATGAGACATTCATTACAAGAGTATATGTCAAAATTTATAAAAGAGCATAAAAATCTCAATTTAAACAAAGATGTTAATTTTTACCAATTGTTTACTTTCGTTTAAATTATGATTATGTGTTCTTTCTTTTGTTCATTAGCAAGTTTGACTATTTTGAATAATGTGTTCAATACTTCATCAAATAATATCTTGGTTGATTTCTCATTTTCATAAAATCATTTGGTGATATTAATTAATTAAATTATTTTTTTCATTTTGCATCTCATAATAATAATAAAAAATAAAAAACAATTATCTATGATTTGTTTGATTTTGTAAAAAAACAAAATTAATATTTTTCTCTTCTCCATTAACTTGAAGCTTCTAGAATTTTAAGATCATATTTGAAAGGAAATTATAAACAATGTTTGTTTATAACTTATAGTTAGTTTAAATTCGTTTTTGATTTTATTGTTCTAGATTTTGTTTTATTCACAATTTTTAAGTTATTAATTTAGGTTTTTTTTTGTTTCACGGGTTTCTCTTATCAAATATTTGATATAGATCTGATCATGGCTTGATTTTATTATCCAAATACGTTCAAAATGATTGATCCAAAAATAATATTGGATTGCTACAAATAATTTTATGGGCAACAAGAGATAAAATTTGGAAAGGTGTCAAGATCAAACACACGATTTTGCAGAACAAATTACAGCCAAACCATGAAGAATTTGAAGAAAAGGTTGAATCAAATCCAGCGGGGATAGAGTATGTATACCTTGGTAGACTTTACCAATCAAATCCAGGGGAGGGTCCCACAAACAAAGAAGTCTCATACACCAATTTGATGTGCTGACTTGATCGTGACCATAAAAATAAATTATTATTATTATTATTATTATTATTATAATATATAGTTCCATTTTAAACAATATTCCAAAACAATTAGTTCCATTTTAAACTTTAGTTCCATATGGATGATAAGATGAATTGGTTACCAGTAGTCGTTCTCAAAGTAAACAAGTTAAAGTGTTTAAATGCACCAGTAGTCGTTCTCAAAGTAAACAAGTTAAAGTGTTTAAATGCAGAGCTTGACGCGCTTAATTGTGAGGAGTGTAATAAATGGAGAAAAATAATGATGTATAATAGTAAACCAAAATAATATAATTTTGGAGTAATATGTAAAATAGACTTGAAAGTTTTTTTTAAATTAATTATCAATTATAATAAATTTTACTACTTTGGCTGATTTTCACGTCGGCTCCAGGGTGCCTAATGAAGGATCAACAGCTGTAGAATAATGAAGGATCAACAGCTGTAGAATAGATATCAGAATGTACCGTAGAAGAAGTTGTTGTACTGTTAGTAAGACGTTGAGGTTGGTGAAGTGTTGCCACAGTGTCGAGATCTATGAAAACAGGCCTTGTCGGCGAAGAAAGATGTTCTCGCTCCCTGGTCAGCATGGACACCACGCGGGACATTGAAGGCCGCAATGTTGCAGCTCCTTGAGTGCACAGAAGACCAATTTTAATCACTCTAAGCCCTTCCTCAGACGAATAACTGCCCTCCAAATTCCAATGTGGGATCCATAACTTCTAATGTTTTTTCTTCATTATACAATCTCCATTTCTGGTAATTGACCAATATCAACAAAACATAAAACATTAGTTGGCAAGAATCGTAATTCTATGGACGTTTTAGAAAATTTCTACTTTAAAGATGAGATCGACATCAACCATACTGCTTCGAGGAGAAACTCAATGTGTTGAGGGAAACTCTGATTCTTTCTTGCGCTGATAACCTCAAGAACAAGTACTCCAAAACTGAATACATCTTCTTTCTCTATCAGCTGTCCGCGTAAGGCGTACTCAGGCGCCATGTTATGTTGGACCCATGTGGATACCGAGTTGTGGAGACCATGTCTAGAGAAAGAGCAGTGGAAGATTATAGTAACCTGTGTGAAAGACTCGCCCGGTGAACACGCAATCGATATAGGGAGTCCTCACAAATCCAATTGCGGTAGAGAAGCTCAGCTGTGAACCAGGATAAAGTGAAGTACTTTATTATAATTTTATTATAAATTTTAAAATGATGTATAAAGCCAAAGAGGAAGTGATTTTTAAGTTTAGGTCATCATTTAAAAAAACATAAAAACATAAAGTATTTTTCAAATTATAAAAGAGTTAATGTTTTAGAGCACGACATATTAAAAAAAAAAGCTACAAATAAGCAAGATCATCACCAGTTCTTAAAAGGAAAGAAGATCATCAAGATCATCACCAGTTCTTAAAAGGAAAGAAGATCATCATAAAGAAATAAAAAAACATAAAGTGTTTTTTGAATTATAAAAGAGTTAATGTTTTAGAGCACGACATATTAAAAAGAAAAGCTACAAAGGATTTGTGATTAAGCAAGATCATTGTCAGTTTTTAAAAGAAAAGAAGACCAATAAGGCATTAAAAATGGAATGGGATATTTCATGTGATATCGAATTGAGTGGACAAATATGGATTACCACTTGTAAATGTTATGGTTGGAAATGTCATGGTTGGAGTGGATTTGGATGAAATTTTCAAAATGATTGGGAACAGTTTGTTTGTTAAAAGTATGCTTAGTGTGTTGAATTGTTGCTTGTGTAAGTTGCTAAAGTTGTTAAAAATAACTTTAATATTTTGGTGTTATGAGAACATATTTGTGTTTTGGAAGAATGTATTGAATCTTATTGAGTCTAGCTAACTCAATATTGATATAGTTATTTTGTTAGAATTAGTGACTCTAACAAATGACAGGAGAATATGGAAATCCAAGATAAGGTAAATTCAAAAGAAAAAAGGAAAAACAAATGTGTAGCATGGTGATGAGATTTATTTTGGCATTTATAAAGAGAGTTGCAAAGAGATAAGAAGTTCAGTGAATCGAATAAGCATATTCCAGCTAAGCCAACAAAGTAGATAGATGAAGAAGAGTCGTCATGAAACGAAAATGAAGGATTGAGGCTTCCAGGAAGAAGAAGCCACAAGACAAGAGGGACAACATTTCCCCATTATTGAGCAGTAAAAACTGCTTGCAAAAAAAAACTCACCTCGAGAAAGAAAGGAAATTGAAAAGCCACAAAGAAGAAAGAAGAGTAGAGACATTAAGAAAGAGAGGAGAAGAGAATACAACAAAATACAAAATGTTTTGTTAAATTTTTGTTTTTTCATTCACCAACAAATATAAGAAGAAATGAATTGTTGTAATTTGAGGCATCCAAGTTCGGTTGTGCCCGACTAACTTGTTGTAATTTGACGGGTGCATGTTTGGTTGCACCCGACACCCAGACACTCCAGTAAGTTTTTTGGTCCCATTTGTAAGAAGTTGTGAGCTTTTCTATAGGCAATCTTTGTTCCCCATGTTTAGTAAGCCCTGATTGAACTAGGCCTACATAGGTCAGTATCTGATCATGTAGCATGTATCGTTGGTTTCGAGCAGCACGAAGTGTTCACCATGATACATTAAATCCACTTTGGTAGAGGAATGTGGTATTAAATCCACTTTGGTAGATACGAGGGTGTTTACTTATATGCTAAATTGATGATTGTATCAGATAATTTGAATCTTCAATTAACAGGGAAATGTGAGATATGTGAGATATTTATCTCAGAGTTGGTTAGGACCAAGTATTTTTTAAGGGAGAGTGTGAAGTCTAATGCATTGGTAGCTGGTGATAGTGATAATTTTTCTTGCATGTAATTAAGGGAGAGTGTTAAGAAAAATACCTATTTACATCCATAACTAGTTAATTAGTTAGTTTACCGTTATAGGAGTTGGTAACTCCTTAACTTCTTGTAACCATATTGTGTAACTATACATGTTCATATTAATAGAATAATGATGTTCATATTAATAGAATACACATCAATAGTGTAAAGTGTTGTATCAAATTCTATCTGTGAATAATCTTTTCAAAAGTTTAACTAAAGCAAAGTCTTTTATTTTAGGTCTATATTTGTTATCAAGTAAAATATCGCTTTCTTTGATATCTCTATGAATGATCCAAATCTCAACGTGCAGTTCCAACTATGATTTCATACCTCTTTCTCAAGCCAAGTAAATGCCACTTTGTTCCATCTGCACTTATTGCATGACAAGAAGTAAAAACATTTTGTTCAAGTTTTGCTACATTCAAAACTTGAACAAATCTAGGATCCATGCAGCGCTTAAGTAGTTAAATAGAGAAGCAATCGAATAGAATCTTGTCTAGACTATTGTTATGGAGGTATTTGTAAACTAGTAGCCTTTCTGAGATTTTAACGGAGCAACCAAGTAATTTCACTAGATTCTTGTGCTGAACACAACTATTCCTAAACTAGTAGCCTTCCTGAGCTTTTAACGGAGCAAACAAGTAATTTCACTAGATTCTTGTGCTCAACACGACTCATAAGATTTGCTTCATTCAGAAATTCAGTGTCTCCTTGCCTTGAAGTAATTATTAGTCGTTTAATTGGAACCTCTCTTTCATCAGGTAGAATCCCCAGATCAATGAACTTCAAAATTATTTCTATTCTTCATGGAAGCTACAGGTTCCAAATATCTAATTCGATAGAAAACAATGATATTAAGTGCTCACTTTAAAGACGGACCCAAAACCTCCCTCTCCAAGCCTGTTTCCTTCTTTAAAATTGGACACAGCCTCTCTAGTATGTTGTACTTGAATATAAGTTCTGGATTAGCTATACCTGCGAAAACATTTACAAGGTGTCTATTTATTTTTCGGTAAAGAAATAGATGAACAGTTCACAAGACACAAGGTTTCAGGTACACAATAATGATTATCCCAAGCACCTTAGATATTTTACCTCCTACAAATTTGCACATGAAGCCTTATTAATAAATTTGCACATGAAGCCCTATTAATTTGTCTATGTTTTATTTTAGAAAATGAACAAAACCACTATATCCCTTATCAATGTAAACTACTTATGTTAAAGAATATATTGGATGGCAGGGACGAAAAGCTATTACTCTTGTAACGCAAAAAGAAGTCCGTACTTAAGTAGCGTGCTCCCATAGCTCCAGTTTCGCATCCCTCGTCGGATATCATCGACCGACCGAGACAAGATAGAATTGATCGACTGACAACTAAGCACGATCGACAGTCTGTTTGGGATGGATTCCAACACTAGGGTAAGTTGTAGATTTCCCTCCCATTCACATAAGTGGTTTCTGATTTATCTGTAGCAAAAAGTGTGTGAGTCTGCACATTTTTTTCGATACGTTTTGAGAGTACTTCCTCTGTAGTAGTTATGAACTGCTCTGGCACTTCGCTATGCATTTCGTTGCAAAATTTCGTAAACTTGTTATTCTCACTATAATCGTTGTAAAAATTATGATTAACGTAACGTAAGAAGAAGTTGTCTACTTGAATAAAACTAGAAGTGTTGTGTAAGCTCCTAAGAAGCTTTTTTTTCTCCTCAGATGCCCACCCTCTGTAATCAGAGGAATTTAAATCTTCCTTGCACTGGACAAGCCCATAAGCAGTATTATTCTTTGTTTTCCCCCTCAACACGAGTATTGAATCTGCTCGTAGAAGCTCTAAGAACAACAGAGCGCAACACAGTGACAAAATATTGTGGGCCACAAACTTCGTTGTTGAATTTTGAGGACTTATCGCGCAGTTCACCGACTGCACATATATTATGTGTTGTGATATAACACTTAATCAAATGATTTATGGATGCAGAATAACACAGTGTTATCCTTAGCATATAAACTCATAAATACACATGACATTTTTCAACACACAAAATATTTGATATTAATAACTTTGGCTGAGTGTGCCAATACAAAATAGTATTGACGAGCTTCAGCTCCAGAAACCTCTAAACAACTTCTGCAACTTAAAACACATACACAAAGCTTAAGCTCTCAGTGTTCTTGGACTACCTTCACTTATTACTGCTCCTCTCAATTTGTTCTCTCTGCATTTGATCTCGACTAAATAACGACTCAGACATATAAATACTATGACTAAGACTTCCTGTAGAAGTAAAACCAACTCAACATTAAAGACTGCAATTAATTCAATTGAGTCTTCATTTATTTAACTGAACTCAAGAAAGATAAAGATCGACTCCATTTATAACTCCCCTACTTGCCGACTGACTTAGACTGAGATTGAGTAAACGTGTGACTTTGCATTTTCATACTCATAGGATGACTAAAAAATAAGTTGAGATGTGAGGATCTCACCCACTTATAATTACTATTTCCAACACTCCACCTTAATTATAAGTAGGTGGGATTACAAAAATGAGTTTACAATTTTACTGTCACTCTTTTGTTACTACGCAAACTCTAGACTGTTGCACAGATGCTGAAATTCATACGCTTTTAGCTACGACGTACTCTACTTCTTTTGAAGAAAGAGTCACTATGGGTTGATTATTTGATGCCCATGATACCAAACCTATTCCAAAATGAAATGTGTACCCAAAGGTATTTTTCCTATCATCTATGTTGCCTCCACAATCACTGTTAGTGTATCCAATAAGTCTGAAATCTTCTGAAGTAGAATATATAATGAAAAGATATTTTGTTCCATTCACATATCTTAGGATTCTATTTTCTTCCTTCCAATGTGATTATTTTGGAGTTTCCATGAACCTTGAAATTAGGCTCACTCCATACATAATATCAGGTCTTGTCGTTGTTAGATACATAATACTTCCTACTAATCTTTTAAACAATGTGGGATCCACTTTGGGCCCTTTATCCTCCTTGCTTAACTTCAATCATGTTATGACAGGTGTTGGGGATGATTTTGAATTTATCATATTGAATATTCTCAAAGTTTCATGCACATACTTGGACTATGAGATAAATATACCAATTTTGGACTCGTGAAATTCTATTCCCAGAAAATATCTCCTTAGCCCCAAATTAGTCATATCAAATTCATTTTTCATGACTGACTTGAATTCTTTTATACCAAAATCACCTATAAAAATCAAATCGTCTACATATAAGCAAATAATTAACATGTTACCTTGTTGATTTTCTTTGATGTAGAGTGTTGGATCACTTTTACTTCTTTGAAATCCATTATGTGTAATATAGGAATCTATTCGACTGTACCAAGCTATGGGAGTTTGCTTTAATCCATACAGTGCTTTCCTCAATCTGTACACTTTGTCTTCTTGTCCTGGAACCTCATAACCTTGTGGTTGTTCGACATATATTTATTTTTCTAAGTTTCCATTAAAAAATGTTGAATTTACATCCATCTCATAAACTGGCCACTTGTACTGCGCGGCAATGGATAACACAGTTCTGACTATGTCTATGCGGGAAACTGGTGCAAATGTTTCATTGAAATCAATTCCAGGTTGTTGTATAAAACCTCTTGCAGCTAACCTTTCCTAGTACTTTTGTACATTTCCATCTGCATCTTGCTTGGATTTGTAAATCCACTTCACACTAATCATATATTTATCTTTAGGTACATCTACAAGCGTTCATGTCCGATTATTCTCTATGCATCTAATTTCTTCATCCATGGCTTGAGGTCATATATCATCTTTGACAACTTCTTCAAAAGTTAATGGATAATCTATTTGTGAAAACAAAACAAAAACTGAGAATGAATTTATTGTGTCCTCATTATAGATGTCATGCAAATTTCTTGTCTTTCTTGGTAATAGACTTGCTAATGTTGGGTCTGGAGATATAGAACTACTCAAACTGCTTTTTGATGTTGGTTACGCTCTAGGTGTACACTGTGCACCTACTGTTCTTGTTGGACTATTTTGTGTTGTGATTTGCGTCGTAGTGTCAAGTGTAGAAGAGACCATATATTGTCCTGTGGTTGGTGCTTGAACCACTTCATCTCCTGTGTCATCATGCTCCATTGCATCAATAATTTTGACTATCTTTTCTATGCTTCCATCCCATGCTTCATTTTCCACGAACTAAACATCGCGGCTGATTATGAATTTTCTTGTGACAGGGTCATACAACTTGTATCCTTTTGTTTCTTTAGAATACCCAAAAAATATGCAGTTTTGTCCTTTGTTCTCCATCTTCCTTCTTAGCTCATATGGAACATGTGTGTATACAACAAAACCAAAAACTTTTTAAGTGTGCCACATTGTGCTTCATACATGTTCGAGCTTCTTGAGGAACTCTATTTTTCACACTCTTTGTCAGACATATGTTCCATATGTAAAATGCAGTTGATACTACCTCATCCCAATACTCATTTGACATATGTTTGGTTGCCAACATATTGCATGCCATTTCCATGATGGTTTTGTTCTTTCTCTCTATGACACCATTGTGTTGTGGTGTATACCGTGCGGTAAATTTCTTGTAGATGCCATGAAATTTACAAAAGTTCTGAAATTCTCTTGAAATGTATTCTCCACCTCTGTCAGTTCTTAGACATTTGATGTAACAACCACTCTGCTTCTCAACAAGTGATTTAAACTAGTGAAAACAACCCAATGCATCAGCTTTGTGCTTTAGAAAATAAATCCATGTCTTTCTTGAGAAATCATCAATGAATGTTAGAAAATATGTTTTGCCTCGTGTAGATGGAGTTTGCATTGCTACACAAATTTCTGAATGTATTGTTTCCAGTGGAGCTTTTTCTCTGTAAGACTTTCCAACTAGAAATGATTGTCTATGTTGCTTGCCAAATATGCATCCTTCACATATCCTTTTTGGTTTTTCAATCAATGGCAAACATTTGACCATATCCTTTGTGTGTAGCAGATTTAGACCTTCAAAGTTCAAATGTCCAAATCTGAAATTCCATAACCAAGAATCATCCTATACTTCAGATTGGAATGTTGTCTTCATTTATGTGCCACTTTCTCCTTTCTCAGTACTGTGTGCACTCTTTTCTTCATTGGAATTGTGCACACTTTCTGCTATAAATGCAATGTCTAACTGTGCATATTTTTCCTTACCAAAAACTAGCGATATATTATTATTCTTGGATGGATTCAATGTCAATGGAAACATTATGTTGCTTCTCATATGGATTCTTGCAATAAGTTGATTTCTTGGGCATTTATCTATGATCACACAGTGATTATCTTCCGTGTAGATTATGTATCATTTTTGTAGCAGTTGTCATGTGCTCATTAGATTATGCTTTAGACCATAAACATAATATACATCAGGCATAACTTTATGTTCTCCTTGCTTAGTTAAAATGTTTATAATGCCTTTGCCTAAGACAGTGACTTGGATATTTGTTCCAATTGTAACCTTGGTTTGGACTGACTCATCCAAACTAGAAAAAAATTGTATTTTTTTTGTCATGTGGTTAATACAGTCTGAATTTAAATACCATATGTCACATGGACTTTCTTGAGAAACATTGCATTCAACTGGAGATACTATAGACATTGCTTTAGCATGCACCATACACATAGGATTGGTTTGGTTATTTGCACTATATGATTGATCTTGACCTTGCTTGTTATGATTATACTATCTCTTTATGCATTCATATGCATAATGTCCATACTTTTTAATGTAATGGCACTAAATATTTGATTTGTTAGTTCTCTTACCACTTGGCTCACCGGTATTTGGGTTTCAACCTCTTCCACCAATATTTCCTAGATTGCTAGTGCGTCCACCTTTGAAAAAACTTCTTCATCTACCTCTAGACTAAGATCTCCCCCTTCCCCTTCCACATCTTATAGATGAATGTGCAAAAAATGCATTCTCTAATGACATACTTGAGTTATTTAATATTTATTCATGATTAATAAGGGAATCTTCTAGTTCATCTAGATTAAACTAACTCAAGTCCTTGCTCTCTTCTAGAGTCACAACAAGAGTATCATATTTAGGAGGAAGAATCCTAAGTACCTTCTCAACAAATTTTTTGTCTTCTATGGTTTCACCATGAGACTTAATCTGATTTATCAGGCCAATGACATGGGTATAAAAAGAATCTACTGAATATGTACCTTTCATTGACAAAGTTTCAAAATCTCTTCTAAGAGTTTGTAGTTTTGAAGTTTTGAATTTGTCCATACCTTGATAAGAGGTTTGTAATATGTCGCATGCCTCCTTATATTTATTTGTTGATGCAACTCTTGGAAGTATGCTCTAATGCATGGCTTGATGTATGTAAAACATCATCTTTCCATACTTCTTCCTTTGATCTTTCAAGACATCCTTCTCAGCTTGTGTGAGTGCATTATATGTTGTCTGATATGTTGGTTCCACATAACCATTCTCGACTATCTCCCATACATATTGGCCTAGGAAAAATTCCTTAATGTTCAAGGACCACATCTCATAATTCTTGCCTATAAAAGTGGGAGGTTGCATATTTTAGGTACAATCCATATTTCACTTTCCAGCAGAGTTTTTGCTCTGATAAAATTGTTCCAATGGAACCTTCTCTTGATCAAACTTTCTTTTGATCAACCTTCTCTGATACTAGATCTAAGAAAAACATCACGCAGGGAAACTATACGCAACGCAGTGACAAAATACTGTGTGCCACAAACTTCATCATTGAACTCTCAGGACTTATTGTGCAGTTCACAGACTGCACAATTTACTATCGTTGTGATATAACACTTAATATAATCATTTATGGATGAAGAATAACACAATGCTATCCTTAGCACATAAACTCAAAAATACACATGAAATTTGTCAACACACAAAATACTTGATATTAATAACTTCAACGTAGCGCTCGAATACAAAATAAGATAATTTGACGAGCTTCAGCTTGGGAAACCTCTAAACAAATTTTACAACTTAAAACACATACACAAAGCTTGAGCTCTCATTCTTCTTGGACTACCTTCCGTTGTTGTTGCTCCTCTCGATTTTTTCTCTCTGCATATGATCTAGACTAACTAACAACTTAGACATATAAATATTGTGATTGATACTTCATATAGAAGTAAAATTGACTCAACATTAAATACTACAATTAATTCAACTGACGCTTCATCTATTTAACTAAAATTGAGAAAGATAAAGATCAGCTTCATTTATAACTCCCTTGCTTGCCAACTGAATTAGACTGAGTTTGAGTAAATGTGTGACTTTTCATTTGCATACTGATTGACTGACTGACAATTCAGCTGACTCAAAAAACTACTGAAAAATTTACTAACTGAAAAATCGGTGGAGACGTCAGGATCTCACCGACTTGTAATTAATATTTCCAATAGAAGCATTCTCTACCAATGATTCCAAAACCTAGTTTAGATTACGCTGGAAATCATTACCATCTATATATTCACTATTCCAACAAACAAGACAAACATGATTACCTCTATCATTGTACTGAGCTACTAAGAGGTGCAAACACATCCATACAGTCACGATAAGTAACATCCAGTTGATTAATACTTTCATCTTCATCATCATCGCATGACAGGTCATGAGCTCAACGTTCTCTACTTGATCTTTTATAATATGATGAGGGGAGATTTGCCTACGATCATAAGGCATTGCTAAGTTGAGTTATGGCATTAATTTATTCATTTTCCAAACCCCATCATTTCTTCCATTGACTATGGAAAATAAAATCAAAGCGTGTGAAACTTGCATGTTCGTGGTTTTGATATTTATTTGAATATTCAATTTGACATATCGATATTCACTTTGTGACAGTTGTAGTGGTGATAATTTCATATTCTAATGGAGATATCAACATTCTATGAAAATCAAGTGTGTTCAATGGGAAGACAATTTTATTAAGGGGTCTTCCCAATGGACTTTGCCATTGACTATGAGAAAGAAAATTGAAAGCCTCGAAGACTTGCATGTTCACAGTTGTGATATTTAATTGACTTCAATTTGAGATATCGATACTCTATTTGTGACAATTGTGGAGGTGATATTTAAATTTTATTAAGGGAGATTCCCAATGGGATCTGTCATTGACTGTGAAAATAAAAATCAAAGCGTGAGAATCTTACATGTTTGCAGTTGTGAGATTTAATTGACTTCAATTTGAGATACCGATACTCTATTTATACAGTTTTGGTTGTGATATTTAATCTAATATTCCATTTGATATATCGACACTCTAGGACAATCAAGAGAATTCAGTCTGAATGCGATTTTAATAAGTGGTATTTACATTTAATTTTATTGAGAAATTGTTGGATCAATGAATTGTATAATTTGAGTGTTTTTGGATTTTTTAGAACTTCAAATTTATTTATGCATTTAGAAATTCAACTTAAACAAGTGTCACTGCAGTGGCTATGTCCCTACCTAATAATTTTCTTATAACCATTGTTTCTAGGACCTACAACACGATGACTATTCTACGTAGTGCAGTCTCAAATATTGCACGCCACAAAACTTTGTCACTGAACACTCGGGACTTACCACACAATGGGAAACCTACTAGACTTTCTGTGAGCTGTGATAAGATACTTAAAGTAACAATTCCTTCACAATGCACTAATCTTTAACACGTAAATTCATAAAAACAATAGAAGCTCAAAATTACATATAAATTGATCAGCAACAAAACTACTTGATGTATATATTAAATCTTGACGCTCTACGCACGGTTACAGAGTACAATATTGTGATGAGCCTTGGCACAAACAACTTCTTCTGCTGACTTCACAGACATGTAACTTGTGCTCATACTTCTTCGACTCCTTAGTTGTTGTTTTTCTTCTCTTCTTCGAGACTCTATTCTTTCTACCTCCTCTTCATGTTTATGTCTCTATCGATTAACTAAACACTCACACTTATATGGAATGTGACTGAGACTTCTTACAGAAGAAAAACCGACTCAACATTTAAGATATCAATAACTTTGACTGACTCTCAACTACTTAACTAGACTCGAGGAAGATAAAGATCGACTCCATTGATAACTCCCCTAATTTCCGATTGAATTAGACTGAGTTTGAGTAAACATGGCAATTCGTATTTGTAGATTGACGAATGACTGACTAACTCACAAAAAAATGGACTAACAATTCAACTGACTGGAAAATCGATGGAGATGTGATCTCACTGACTTGTAATTACTATTTCCAACACTCCCCCTTAATTATTAGTAGGTGGGATTACAAAAAAATTACATAAAAAGTTGAGTTTACATTTTACTTTCACTCATTTGTTACTGTGTAGACTCCCAGACTACTGCGCATATGTTGAAATGCATCTCTTTCTAAATCTTTTGTGAAAATATCTATGACTTAATCTTTTGACATGCAAAACTCTAAACATATCTCTTTGTTATTCACCAATTCTCTGGTAAAAGTGATACCTTGTTTCAATATCCTTGGTTTTCTTGTGAAACACATGATTCTTTGATAACATGATGGTTGAATTGTTGTCACAAAAGACTGTAGTCGGTTCATGTTTTTCCTACAAAAAATCCTCAACATCCTTCTCCTCCAAACTGCTTGACAGGTTGTGCATGTATCTACAACACACTCTTCTTATGCTGAAGAAAGAGTCACTATGGGCCTCTTCCTTGATTCCCATGATACCATACTTGTTCCAAAATGAAATGTGTAACCAAAGGTACTTTTCCTGTCATCTATGTTTCCTCCACAATCATTGTCAGTATATCCAATGAGTCTGAAATCTTCTGAAGTGGAGTACTTAATGCCCAAATCTATTGTTTCATTCATATATATCAGTATTCTCTTTTCTTCCTTCCAATGTGATTCTTTTGGAGTTTCCAATAAACTCAAGATCAGTTTCACTCCATACATAATATCAGGTCTTGACGTTGTTAGATACATAAGACTTCCTACTAGTCTTTTAAATAGCGTGGGATCCAACTTGGACCCTTCATATTCCTCACTTAACTTCAATCATGTTATGACAGGTGTTGGGGCTGGTTTGGAATTTATCATATTGAATATTTTCATAATCCCATGCGCATATTTAGACTAGGAGATATATATACCATTTTTGGATTGGCGCACTTCTATTCCCAAAACATATCTCATCAGCCCCAAATCAGTCATTTCAAATTCATCCTTCATGACTGAATTAAATTCTTCTATGCCAAAATCACCTATAAGTATTAAATCATCTACATATAAGAAAACAATTAACATGTTACCTTTTTTATTTTCTTTGATGTACAATGTTGGCTCACATTCACTTCTCTGAAATCCATTCTGGGTGAGATAAAAATCTATTCAACTATAACAAGCTCCGGGAGCTTGATTTAACCCATACAATGTTGTCTTCAATCTGTACACTTTGTTCTTTTGTCCTGGAACCTCATAGCCTTGTGGTTGTTCAACATATACTTCTTCTTATAAGTGTCCATTCAAAAATGTTTACTTTACATCCATTTGATAAACTGGCCACTTGTACTGTGTGACAATGGCTAACACAGTTCTGACTGTGTCCATGTGTGCAACTGGTGCAAATGTTTAATTGAAATCAATTCCAAGTGTTGTGTAAAACCTCTTGCAACTAAACTTTCCTTGTACTTGTGCATATTTCCATCCGCATATTGCTTGGTTTTATCAATCCATTTGACACTTATCACATCCTTTTCTTCAGGTATAGCTACCAACTTCCATGTCTGATTATTCTCTATGCATATGATTTCTTCACCCATGGCTTGTTCCAATACATCATCTTTGGCAGCTTCTTCAAATGTTAATGGATCATCCATTTTTGAAAACATAGAAAAAACATAAAATAAATTTTTTGTTTCCTCATTATAGATGTCATGCATACTTCTTGTCTTCCTTGGTAATAAACTTGCTAAATTTAGATCTGGGGATGTAGAACTACTTGGAATGCTTTATGATGTTTTTTGTGGATAAATAATGCAACTTCTTTTATGCCAAATCAAAATGCATTCTGTGTTTTTTTAAATGTGCAATCATAGCGCAATTGATGTTTTCCCAAGTTCCTTCTTTTGTTATTTTGTTTCTATTATCAGAATAAGCAACCGAGGAGGAGCGATATCGCAGAATCCAGGAAGCAGTTAGAGATAGGTTAAAGATAAATTTTGAATTTCATATAATCAACATAGAGTACTTTGTCACGGGATTAGAATTATAACTAGAGTTTAAGTACTTTTTCTTTAGCTTAGTTAAATTATGAAATATCAAGCACCATTGGTCTATCCAATATTGACCAGAATGTCCCTTGCTAATCTAGCGATTCCCAATTGTTGAGACAACCCAAAATGAAATATAGTAATCACTTTCCTGTAGCATACTCATGTTGTATCTAATTGTGACTTGGATATAAGAAGATTTATAAATAATGGTTAAACATAATATCTCCAAGCCTCAAATTATTGGCCCACACCAATTGAACTTCCAATTGATTAGAGAAAGTAATCATGATCACATTTGTTTCAACAATTTGCACAGAACTTGTTCGACAACACAGGTATTCCAACAGAGGACGAACACCTTCAGTAAACACTCACATAACCAGATCAAAGATCAACACACCGATGTTTTCACGTGGTAAAACCCCTATGGGGAAACATCCACGACCCCAGCCAATGGGGCCACTTGGAGCAGTTTATTAATGCAAAGAAAAAGATTACAGATATATTTTACAAGAGAGTTTCTCACAATCGATCATCGTAAAATGACCATCCATTCTCTTTAAATAGAGATCATGGACCAATCGGGTGTTAAGCCATGGATCAATGGCCGTTAATATCAAGGATATTATTAACCGTCAGATCACTCTATGTCGGGAACATATCGTGACCGTCGGATTTCCTAACTACAAATGCATACTAATGCATACTAAAGAAACACACTTTTACGTAACGACACAATAGACCAAGTAGATTTTACTAACTCCTAAGTGTCTAAATATCCTAACATCCCCCCTTAAGAACAACTTGGGATAGGATTGAAGGATTTACAATAGTGACACAATAGGATAAGGAAGGAAGCATTAGAGCCTATCCCCCTTTAATGAAAACTTCCTGAACTCCTAACATAGATCGAAGTTTGGAAAACTTTTCTTCTGTAAGAGACTTTGTGAAAATGTTTGCAACTTGATCTTCTGTAGGGAAAAATAGAACTTCAATAACTTGATCATGAATGATATTTCTGATGAAGTGCATGTGTATCTCGATGTGTTTTCTACGCTGATGTTGCACTGGATCTTTGGCAAGCTGGATGGCACTATGATTGTCACACCAAAGGCTGGTCGGATGCTGGTGATGGAATCCAAACTCTAAAAGGATCTGTCGAAACCATAGGGCTTCCTCACTTGCATTTACTGTTGCTCGGTACTCTGCTTCTACTGAAGAAAGTGCAATAGCCTGTTGTTTTTTACAGGCCCAAGTGACAGGTCCTAAACCAAGGTTGAAAACATAAGCTGTAGTAGACTTTTGATCATCAGGGTCGTCGACCCAATCTGAAGCAGTGAAACCAACCAATAAAGGAGTCCCCCTTGAACTATAATGTATCCTAAACTGAAATGTACCACAAACATAGAGAAGTATTCTTTTAGTTGCTTTCCAATGGATTTCATGGGGTGTTTTCATATATCGAGCAACAAGACCAACATCAAAGGAAATATCAGGATGGGTATGAGTCAAGTATAAGAGTCTACCAACTAACTGACGGTACAGGGTGGCATCAACTTCAGATGGTATAAATATTGACTCCATACTGGAAGGGAGAAGGGGTTGGTTTACAATCGTTCATGTGAAAGCGACGAAGAAGGTCACAAGCATACTTAGACTGGGAAAGAAAAATTCCTTCATTGGTTTGCAAAACTTGGAG
>JZKD02S1674601.1:156973-174800 GCA_000966675.3 Picea glauca | reverse complement strand
ATACGCGCGCACCTTATGATGTGAAGTGTCTTTCAATTTTTGTATAGTATTTGACCCTTCTGGAATGTTGTGAATAGTGCCATGAATGACTTCATTGTTGTTTTGATGATGTAGATTTCTTGTCGCTATGTGCAGATGATGTGGAGTTCTTGTTGCCATGTGCAGACGAAATTTCAGTGATAACACATGCAACTTTGACTGATTGACTAACTGACAAAAACAACGGACTAGAAATTCGACTGACTAACAAATCGGCAGAGACGTGAGCTCACCGAATTGTAATTATTGTTTCCAACATTCTTATAGTATATGAATCTTAACATCGGGCCAAAACCTCAAAATATCTTGTCGACAAATTTGACCACTGACATATTTACTTTTCTTAAACAAAAAAAATAAATTTCCTATCAGATAACACTTCACCGAAGCATAGGGTTTTTGGATAAACTACTGGTATTAACAAAAACAAGGGTTTGTTACGCTCGAAAAAATTCAAGCTTCGATGGAAAAATTAGGAAGAGCTCAATCGAACACATCTCGATATATTCACAAGGTTAATTTAACCTAATTTAATATGGGTGGTTGATTTGTGGCTAAATATAATATATTATTTAAGAAGCAATAAAAAACATTTGACCAATTTTTAGTTCGAGCTCACAAATGTGAGGAACCTGATATACTTCAGCCAACAAAGGCTCAGCTAATGAAATTTTTTTTTATTGATCGACTCCAGATGTTGTCAACAACTTGCCTAGAGCAATAAATTTTTTTGTGAAAAACTCCTCTTAAGGGATTGTAACCTTGTGGAGTAAAGTAAATTGTACAACCAGTTCTAAGGCAGGTTGAATAGACGTTAGACAATCTATTAAAAATTTTATTAGTGATTTCTTGCATGGATACAAAACATGCATTCTCATTCTTAATAGTAAGTCTATCAAAGAAGAATCCAACATTGTTAGAAGAGATTACCGTGCAGGGCAAGGAAAGTTTTTGAGGGAATTTGCAGAGGATGATATGAACTGGATTATGACATTCCTAGTTCGCTTTCACACATAGACAAGCATTTCCTCTTCCTAGTTGGGAATTATATCAATATTGGCATTTTCTTCGAGTAAGAGGAGAATGGTGTTGAAGGGGGAAAATAAATGGGTATTGTAATTTATGGATTTGGAATCAATGACTATGTGGTCATTGAAAAATATGTGTTGAGAGTGTACAAAGAGAAATTTTTCATTAGTTGAAAAAGTTGAAAAGTTTTATTAATCGGGAGTCGGTCCCACTGGACCACTGGTAATTTTTGTTGTGCAAAGAACTTTAGTGGGACATTGGGCCTTGGTTAGCCTAATATACACTAGGCTTCCACTCTATTTTCAGGTCGGGTCACCAATCCCAATCTACCATGGGATTCTAATGTATTACCGATCGGGTCATCGACGTCGATCATCAACTGTCCCATCAGGGAAATAAATTATTGTTGATTAACAAAAGGTTTATGTTGGAATATGGTAATTACTTCCATTAGCTATTTTTTGAGAGTTTCAAGTTTAGAGAGTCGTAGAAGAGTTCCAATTAGTTATAGTTAGTTGAACAACAATCTAGAAGAGTTGAGTTCTATTATTAATATTTTTTTTCTATTTAACTGTCTTTCCATAATAAATAAAGAGCATTAAGAAGTTTTAGAGATGAAACTGTTATGTCTTGGTGTTATGGATTCTTGTGTGTGTTTGTGTGAGATTAATACAACAATAGATGCAAGTAATTCTTGCCCATACTCCTTCAGATTGGTATCAGAGCGCAGGGCTGGGATAACTCCCTCAAGGGAGCACCTAGGATCCTGAGAGAAGAATCACTTATGTGATGGAGATGTGTGGGAGGAGCTCTGTTGACCATATTCTACCATGCTTTGTTTATTATTTGTTGTGTGTGGCCAAAGGTGCCACCAACCATCATTTTGTGCTCATAGATAGGTTGCTCCTCCATCGATAGACAAACTAGAAAAAATAGAGACAATTATGGTATAGTTCCACCTAGAAAGGACCGTGAGGGTTCGATAAAAGGGTTTGACAGAACAAAGACCCCAAGATCAAACCATGAATTTGGGTATATTAGAGCCAAATAAGAAGAATCATGATCATTTTCGTAGAGTCATAGAAAACCCTTTTTATTCATTGTGAGACAAAAGTGTTGTTGCATTGTTCATTGAAGGATTCATTCCCTCAAATAGGCACCTCTATATAAACCCTAGACATTGCTCGCTGAGAGTAGCACGCATATTCCAACTGTGGTCTGAGGTTTCAATTTTTGTGTGGGGTTTATGTGGAAAAACCACAAGCATCCAAGGAGAAGAAGCCACCAACAATGTCCTCCCAAGTTGTGGACCCTATGCCCATATCCAAAGTCAAAGTTTTAAACAACATCGAAGCACCCAATGGTGTTTTAATTACAAGTCTTTATTTTAATTAAAATTAGGCTTGTATGAATTTTCATGAATTTAATTAAAAATCATTCTTTTAATTTTAAAATGGAGGTTTGTGAGATTCCTTATTATTGGAATTTTTCAAAAGAGTGATTGGTGAATGGTGTTTTTCATATATCTTAGTTTAAGTGTAAATAAAGTTAAATGATGATTTTATCTCTTTAATTAAGAGAAAGTGAATGAGCTTATAATTTGTGAATTTAGTAAATAACGCTTGTTGTATCTACTTTGAATCAATATAATTAAGAATAAGTGTGGTAGGAGGTGTGTGATTAGTTGTACCTGACACCCAAGAAGTTTGTGGTCCTAGATGTAATTTTTTCCCATAGGAAAGTTGTATTCCCCAGGTGTTTCGTAAGCCCTATTGAGTCAAGCCTATGTGCATTAGTGTTGTATCACATGTAATAGTGTAACACATATCCCTCTTATGTATAATAGTGGATATGGTATCAAGTTGTGGAATTGACCACTAGGTAGATACGAGGGTGAAAGGTGTACTTGTATTTAAGCTTGATGGTGAGTAAAAGAAGTTGGATCTTCGATTAAGGGGGGAATGTGAATATGAGATGGTAATATCAGAGTATGAGTTGGTTGGGACCATGTTATAGAGAGAGTCTAATGCGACGATTAACCATGTACATGAAAATGATTCTTGGAGAAATAGCTAGTACAACAGTTGGCACCCATGTATCTCAGTAGATGGATTTATTTTTATATGGATGTCAATGATGATTTTTTTGCAGAAGAAAAATGTTTGAGAAATAATGTAGGTACAAAAGAGTAAGAAGAAGAAATTTTGAAGATGAAGCTCAAAGTGAAGAGCTCATATTGGTTGTGTGTCTCAGTTGTGGTTGAGTCTACCTTTGTCTTTCAAATTGGTGTAGATTAAAAAATAAGAATGATGCAATAACATTATCTCTCAAGGCTTTATGAGAGAACTCTTCTCAAGTTGCAGTTGCAACCGGATCTAATATTTTGAGATGGAATACACAGAAAGAGGGCGGAAAATCAATCAACATTAACATTACAATTATTGAAAAAGTTTTTGTTGTAACAAAAGAAGTAAAATCTTTTGGAAGGTCCTGCTGAAGCAGAAGAAGATTGTTGAAGAAATTGATTCTATGAAGAAAGTGAATCCCACTATGTAGAAACACATGTAGATGATGTAATTGATCTCAAAATGTTGTAAGCCTAGATGAGACTTAGACCAGTAGGAATTCATGGTTAGTGTTAGAATTTTTAGTGGTCATAATTAAGAGGGAGTGTTGGAATATGGTAATTACTACCATTAGCTATTTTTGGAGAGTTCCAAGTTTAAAGAGTCACAGAAGAGTTTTGGTTATATATTTAGTTAGTTGAATAATGCTCTAGAAGAGATGAGTTCTACTAGTAGTAAATTATGTGTATTTAGTGTTCTCTCCACAATCAATGAAGAGCATTAAGAAGTTTTAGAGTTGCAACTATTGTGTCTTTGTGTTTTGGTTTCTTGTGTGTGTTTGTGTGAGAGTTATAAAACAACAATTGTAAGGAATTCTCACCCCTCCTTCAATTCAAAGAATCAATCCAGTGTCGCTACAATTGGCGGTATCACTCACTTTGTAAATTTGCCAAAATTAGAGCTCTACAAAAAGTGAAACCTGCAAACACTCATTAACACTAAAAACACTGAAATTTATCCTCACGATATTGAACAACTGAATCTTCACTTTGGTTATACAATGTCGATTTAAAGGATCATCCTTGATCTGTTACATGTGTAGAACACAGACAAAAAGGTAAGTTGAGGCTATGGTCCTACTGCTACTAGGTATCAATTTTGACCTATGTATTGTGATTCAAATATGCAACGAACTTGTACATTTAAGCTACATGCAAGTAGTGTCTACGTCTAGTTAGAATTAACTTTTTATTTGTGATGCAAACAATTGAGTCCCCAAACCCAAACCCTTTTCTGATTTATTAGTACAGTATGAACATCTCTTCTCTACTTTATATTATTTCAAATTTTATTATATTATCGCACTGAAAAATATCTTGTTTTATTGTATCATGTATTTAAGACTTGTAAGTGTAAATGAAATGTTCAATTACATATTTTTTTCCTAACTTTGAAACCTTCCATTCTTGGTAGCTAACAATACAACAACGCAAGCCTACCATTACAAAAATTTTGAGCCCACTATCAATATGAAAAACACAAGCTTTACTTATCTATCTTGCAACGGTACAACAAGACAATCCTACCATCACCACAATTCTGAGCCCACAATCAATATGAAAATTATGGGCTTTACTTATCTGTCTTGCAACAACGTCAATTATTGTTGCATAGCATCCTTGTTTACACATGTATTCCTCTTTCACGCCATCTATTTTACTTTACCATCCTTTTCTAAATTAAATTTTCATAGTTTAAAGCCTAAAGAAATGGTCTTTTCTGGTCAGAATAGGCAAAGGTAAATGAGTATTCAACCCATGTTTTAACACATTAGTTTTGTGGCCACGAGCCCTTTAACATAGACAATGAATGATTGGACATATACAGCATGGCAGTGTAACAAAGACAATGAATGACTAGATGTGTCCAACTAGTTCATTTCTTAGCAGGGACTAAGCTGTCATGCAACACTTGTTTTATTAAAATGATCATTTAAACCCATAGTAACTATATTTTTGGAAAAGATACCATTAATTCCAGGTACATGAGAGCGTTATAAATTA
This sequence comes from Picea glauca, assembly GCA_000966675.3. Classification (NCBI taxonomy): domain Eukaryota; kingdom Viridiplantae; phylum Streptophyta; class Pinopsida; order Pinales; family Pinaceae; genus Picea; species Picea glauca. The sequence goes on along the minus strand of JZKD02S1674601.1, from coordinate 169,603 downwards.
GATTAAATCTAAACCCATAACCAATATCAATAATGCTTTATAAATATAATTATTTCATTATCGAACAGGTAAAATTAATTCTCTGTAAACCCAAATTCTATACCCATCTCGAGTAAGCTCTTTGTATATTGAAAGACTGTAGAATGTTGTATTCATCTAGTGATTAAAAAGGGTTGCACTACCATTCACAAACGAAACTTAACGATCATTTCTATCGATTTTCTCAAGGCTCAATGAAGTCAACTTGCTCAAAATGAAAAGGTACGTACCGGACTTCTCTCTATATATATTAATATATTAGACACACTTGCAAAGACTCCAATTGTAGGGAATATGCGTAATATTAGTATGAAGTGATATTTTCACATAAGGGAGATTATAATATATATTTCCATAGTTTACAATGCAAGGGTCGGAGCCAGCTAATTTCCCAGTGATCTGTCAAAACATAGTTACCAACTTAACCAGAACTCTACATAGTTCTTGTTTTTGGGGGGTTAAGTTTTTTACCCTATTTTTAAAAGTGATGCTACCTGTAGCACCCCCTCCCTTTTTAGATGGTTTTTAATATTTTAATTTTTCCGATACATAATGTTTCCATTCTTTTTTTACATTTACTATACATAAAACAATTTTCATTAAATAACACTATTTTTCAATATTTAACAACAAAAAAAATATAATTCATTTTTTTATAAATTAACAACTAAAAAAAAAAACAATTGAAATTTTAAAAATAAATAAAAATTTAAAAGCAAATTTATATATAAAAAAAATAAAGAAAAAACTTAAAAATTAGATAAAAAAAAAACAAAACAAAAAATTAAAAATATGTATCAAAATTAAGAAAAAAACAAATAAAGAAAAAACTTAAAAATCTAGCGAGATAAAAAAAACAAAATAAAAAATTAAAATATGTATCAAAATTAAGAAAAAAACAAATTTAAAGTAAAAAAATAATTAAAATGTTAATAAAAAAATAAAAAATAAAACTAAATTACAAAATTTAAAAAAAATCAAAATCAAAAAATTAATAGAACCCCACACACACACACATATATATAACCATGTTATATATAATATATATAAGGTTGTTTAATTTTTAATGAAATTTGTCATTTTAAATTTTTTTCTTAGGGAGTTTTATTGTTTTTTTTTATATTTTTTTTTATTTTAGCTGTTTTTTTTATATTATTTTGAATTTTGACTTTTTTTTTTTAAGTATTTTTTGGTTTTTTTCTCATAATTTTTTTTTAGGTTTCAAGGGAATTTTTATAAAAAAAAAATTAAGACATATATAATTATTGTTTTCCATTTTGTTTTTAATGTTTTTTTTTTCAAATTTGAGTTTTGAATATATATTTTTAAATGTTTTGTTTTCATGGAATTATGTATTAATGTTTTTCTTTTCAAATTTGGGTTTTGAAAATATATTTTTAAATGTTTTGTTTTATTATGCATTATCTTGTGCTTGGAGTGATAAACTAAGATTTTAAAAGTAAGCATTTAAGGGTTGATAAGCATTTAAGGGTTGATTTTATGATTTTTTTTAGAGGAATGATGATGTATTTTATCACTTTAAACAAATGTGTCATTTTAATACCTAAATTTGGGTGCTAGCAATACTTTTCAATTTGATGCTTGATTTTGAGGTTTTGGTTTTATTGGTACCAACTGTCGTTTGAAAAATGTTGTAATTTTGACCCTGTTTAAAAAAAATGGTGCTACCGGTAGCACCACTTTTTGATTTGGGGGTTGATTTTGATGTTTTTTATGCAAAAATATGAATTTTGGGGGCCAAAGTTCTCGTTTTGAGGTCACAATTCTCATTAAGTCAATAATTTTGTTTCAAATGCATAAGCAGATAAAAAATGTATAATTTGAGACCTCCTTCCTTAAATTTATACAAGACTTAGAATAATAATTTTAGAACTAGATGATTTGTACCGATTTTTTTAAACTAACAAACCTCCCATCCCCTATTGTTTGTGTACATGTTGGGGTATAAATACTATAGGGATCTATGTTACCAAACTCATAATACATGGCATAGGCAATGTAATTATTGTAGGCCAATGAAAAAATATGTTTCTTAAAATTGAAATTATTTAGAATAGCAATATAAGTGGCATATGATATTCAAGCATGAGACCACTAGTATTGAAGAGTGTTGATGCAATCAAAGTAATCCTATGTTTGTGCATTCCCCATTTAGTGCTTAATGCCAAAAAATTCAATCATATTCACCTTTGAATTAATCCAACACCTAAACTACATTCATAATTGAATGAAATAGAATGAACTACATAGATATTTAAATAATGATCATTGAAATTGACACAAAACAAGGTTTTATAGCTTAGGTTAAGATGGATTATATAGAGAGAACATTATATTAACAAAATCTTATCTCATACAATTTTGAAATTATGATATATACCATATAACCCTTGAGATTTATGAAGGGATTAGAATTCCCTATGTTGTATTTGTAGACCTTTTGTGCTAGCTACAAAACATAGTGCCTTAGATTCACAAATAAATTCAGATCGCCTCAATTTACATGCTCGAAATTCCAATTTCTAGAATTGGACCCTAATTGGGATTTATTATTCTGTTTGCAACTTTATATATACTGACCTACGTAGCTCTCTCTGCATATATAAATTCTTGATACTTGTATTGAGGGAATCTCTTGAAGAAATTTATAAGAAAATCCAACTCATCCTCAGCTACCGTGGCTGACAAAGAGTGTTATTATTTTAGTATTAATCTCTAGGCCAGAGCTAGCGGTGAAAGAAAATAACATATATGTACCAGTGTGTTTGTCCCCACTATCAAACAAGTCGGATGAGGTATTTCTATATGAGAAACCCACTCCAACTGAAGATTCCACAAAAATCAAGTTTGCAATTGTTATCATGATCACGAGGCACAAAAGTACAAGTTATTCAGTAATCAACATAAAATTTGGATCTCTTAATTTATCCTATGAATTAACGATGATATGATTGAAACAAAACATCCTTTATTCAACATGGAAATGTTGAAAAATTAACTTACATCTATTTCAAGAATACTCATTTAGATATTGTTAGTCCCTAACATTGCACTTGACTGTGAGAGGGAAAGTTAGGGCATCATTAGGTTATTGCAATAATGTTTTAAAGAGTTTTATGAATTGGTTTTTAAAAGGGTGATTGAAATTTGGTTCAAGGATTCAAAGGTGAACATGAATTTCATAATAAGGGAAAGAGATATCCCACTGATTTGTTAAAGGGTAGCCACATAGATAAATCAAATAAATAGGGAAAAATAAACAAAGGAAATATGGAAGTCTTCAATTTGTTAACCCCACATGGATTTATTATCTCAAAATGTAATTAAGAAATAAGAACATGTGCTTGTGTTGGCAGCCATTTTCATTCTTATCTTTTCCTTATAAGTTGCCTACACAAGGGTTTTGAACCCTCAATACTCATCGCAACATTAAAAAAAAAAAACGACACTATTATCATTCACTCTCGCATACCTTCTTTTCGTTTCATTTTTACGACTGCAAGCATGAAAACCTACAGTTGGGATTCATGTTGATTGCAGTAAAATGATCTTTTGGATTGTTATGAACCTATTTGTTTATCAAAACACGAAACCACCACTCACTTTGCTTTTGACTATTGTTAATATGATTTTGATTTATGGATTCGTTCATGCAATGGTTATTTGATGTTTTGGTGTCTTTGATCAAATTGTTGATGCAATGGTTTTATTGAACACATTAATTTTGGGATCAAATCGTTGGTGCAATGTTCGACACATTGGTTTATTTTCAATCGTGCAATTTCCATTGTTTATTTAACATTAGGATCGATTTTTGGTTATGTATTTCATGGTTTTAAATGGTTATGTGATAATCCATTTGACATGTTGTTCACAATGATTTTGATATACACTATTGGGATTTGGATGAAACATTTTACCCAGGCGTCGTCGATTGTACAATCCGACATGATACTTTTGCATGGTTTCAATTCACTAGAACACCCTTGCACACATAAGCATTAACGCTCTGTCTTGCATTTCGGTTTGCCTTTGCTTGTTTTTGGGAAGCTGCGGGAAAAATGGTTCTGTGTCTACACTGTCAAACCCCCTCGCCGATTACCCTTTTGATCTTGTGTTATTTTCTATGGCTCTTGTAGTGTGAATCGAACCCAACGTCGTTCAAGCTTTGCTCTTGTTTTATAATGCCCAAGAGGACCTCGAGAGGAATGGGTGGAGGGTTTTTATTTATAAGTTCGAGGGTTTCAACCTCGCAGTCGCTCAACAATTTGCACTTACATTCGATGGATGTAGGGCCAAAGTTGGGGACATCCAACTCGAATTGAACGAGGATTTCCTTATCTCAGCCACTGGTCTGCCAGCCAAAGGAAAGAAATGGTTTAAAAATTCGAAGGTGGATGAAGTACCATGGCCATTGTTGTTTACCTCAAGGAAAATCAACAGTTGTGACAAACGTATGCCAGTTACAGCTCTTAAGTCTAGGTGGCATGATTTGTTGGCCATTATCAAGCAATTCATTACATGCGAGGGTAGATACGGTTTAGTTTTCTTATACCACCTCCGATTGCTCATGAGTTTCATAGATTTTCCTTTAAATATGCCACATTTCCTCCTTCGGAGTTTGTATAAAATGGCTAAACGTTTCAAGAGGGAGAAAGCCAACTCCAGCCTCTTCCACCACTGTTTAATTAAAATTATTGTAGTTCATAATTTGAGGTTGAGTGGGGACTATTGGGAAGCTTTCTTGTTGAGTAATGGCTTTGCCAGTACTGAAATTGGACAAGTGGACAAAACCGTGGTCACAGAAACCCTTGTTGGGCCTGTCATGCCCCCTCCCACACTCTTATCCTCTGTCAAAACCTCGACCTACCCGAATGATAACCTACCCAACACCCTGCTTGACTCATGTTTAAAAGACAGTGCTAAGCCTGTTAAGAGGCTTGCAAGGAAAAAAGGTAAGGGTAGCAACGATGTCAATTGAAAAGGTAAAAAGGATGTGTGCTTGGTATCAAGGTGTGCTCACAATAAGCCTAAATAAAACACATACCAACATCCAATACTCTTGAGTGAAGATTCTGATTCTAAAATCGAGCATTTTCTAACCGAGGAGTATCCATACTCACAGAGCCTTTTTTCATCCAAGCCCTTTGACTATGTGTTGAACCTCCCACCGTTCCTTAGAGATGACCCTAGTTTCCCGAGGATCAAACTCGACAGTGAAACTGCTGGTAATTTAAGATATTCCTCACCTGTGATTACACGACCTGATCAACCAGAGTGCAATGAATGCAAGTCGTGGCTCGACCGATATTATACAGATGTCCCTCTTCTCCAATCCCGAATCAAGTCTTTGGAGGACCGAGTAAATGTGTTAACCAAGGAAAATGATAGACTGCAAGCTAATGATAAAAGGAAAAATACCACAGGCTCTATCATTTTCAAAAATGTAGAGGCGACCACTGCCATTGTTAACTCAAAAATAGCTTGATTGAATCATATCCCTGAAACCAAGGTATGGTGTTTCAATAATGATTTTAAAATGATTTTGTTTTCTTTGAATTAGCATAAATGATTTTTTTGCTCAATCGCATCTATTTCGGTTATGACTGAATTGATACAATACGATTCTATTTGTAAATAATAACTAGGTACAGAATCGTGAGATTCTGTAGCTAGTCATAAAAATTTAATTTTTTGTTGATTTTACAATTGAACACAATCTGAAATCGTGTATTTTTGTGCATTTATAGGTACACACGAATTTCTAACGAAATTGGATTGACTGTGGTATCTTTGAACATGCTTTTTTTTACATAGTTTTGGATAGGGCTGTTAGTTTTAGATAGGAACAGGAATTTGGGAGATTGTATTCCCATAATTTTTGCAACAACTTTGATAATTTCCACAGGAATGTTTTCATCCTACGGCCTTTATATATGTATTATTTTTGTAAACGAAAGGATCACTGCTTGGGAGCAGAGACTATGAATTGATGATTATTCAGACTCGAATGAAAGTAGATGTTTGTACGGCTTTAGCTTCAATATATCATACTTTTGTTCAAGTTTTTGTTCATTTCAATTTGTAATCAAATTATTGACTACTTTAGATATCATAATTTGTTACAGGTTGATGTGATGGGATTTAAATAGTGTCCATATTTGATGTCTCTCATTTTACATACAGCAATTATCTTGTTTCAATTTAATGAACAGAGGGTTAATCTTCTTTATTAAATGAGCAGTTATATACAAATCTTTGCAGTGAGATTTATCTTAGTGTAATCATTTGTAAATTATAAGATTGCTATTGTTGCATCCTTTACATGTTCTGTCGTTAGTACTCAAAGAATTGTTGCTTCGTGTTTACGTGAAGTATTGGAAACTCTGGTGAGGGTTTCCCCCATCAAACAGCGAAATCGAGTATTGTGTACAGGACGAATAGGAAACACTATTACAGGTCAGTCTGTTAGTGTTATTTAATTAGTTTAGTTAATATATAAATTTCTTATAATCTGAACACGTTTCACTGTTCATTTCTGTAGTTTAGATTTACAGTTAGGATTGTTATTTTATTGCTTAGCTTAGATAGTTGTCATTTCATTTATTTTTCATAAAGTTATAAAAATAAAAAATACTAGCTTCGTTGTCATAAGACAACTCAAATATGATTTTGTAGATTTCGATCAAAATTTGTGTTTTGTGAACACTGTAAATATAATAGAAATATAAATATATCAACACGTTATGCATTTAATGAGTAGGATTACTGTTGTATAATTATTAATTAGCAAACTGTAAATATATATTAGACTTGTATATAGTTTTCAGTAGTTGTTTTTCATTTAGTTAGCTTCTTTAGTTTTTTTTTGTTTTTTGTTTTTACTTTCATAGGACTTAGATCGGCCAACGGAGCCGCTAAACCTGTCAAGGTGAATCAATCCAAACGGATTGGGTTAAATAGACAACCCTGGACCAGATTCACTTCTCCAGTTGACAAGCGGTCAATTTCGTCGGTCAACAAATGGCGCTAGAAGGAGGATTGACTAACAAGTTGGCCTTGTAGGAGCCTTTATTTTAAATGTATTCAATTTCCCCCATGGCTTCCCAAATCACTGTGTTGTAACATGCTTTCAACTTCTCATTACCCAATGTTCCCAACGAGACAGTCTCTCGCTTGTCCAAACTCACCTTTGATGGTGGAGGCAATACATCTGCTAAAGACCACCTTAACAAGTTTTGGTGCAAATGCATCAAACATGACATCTCAGATTTAAGAGTTTTATGCAGTCTTTTCTCTTTTAATTTTAGAGGTCGGATTAAACATTGGTTTGAATACTTTCCAGCATGTCACATTTTTTATTGGTTTCAATTTGTAGATGAGGTTCTAGATTCTTTTGAAATTTATGATTTCGATCAATTGTGTGAAGAATTTCATACTTCACTAATCAACGATGATTCATCTTTGGAAGACTTTTTGTCAAGAGTCTATCATATCCTCTGTAAATTTAATCTCGATGACATGTCATTTGCATTAAGTCTCTTCTGTGATGCTTACATCTCTTCCATCCAATCATATTCAAGCACGAACAAAGAACTAATTGCAAATCTTATCACTCAACTGCAAGAACAATTCTCTTTGCAGGAAGAGAAGAATCCTTCTGACAATGATGAACAAGCTAGGGAGATAGAATATATTGACCAGGTTCTTAATGACAACCAAATTAGTTTTTCCTCTGAATCATTGAATTTTCGGTCTATGACCAGTATGGAAGAAGATTTGTTTCTGGCTCAAGGTGAATACCCTCATTCTTTTAACTCATGCTCTAATCAATATTTAAAATCAGTCATTAAAGAACACTTAAGCAACGAAAATCGTCTTAAACATTCTAGTACTCCTGTGAAACCGATTAGAGAAGAAGATACACAACTAGAAGAAGAAACCTTGAAACTTCATCCTCAAAATGCACTTTGTTCACAAGAAAGACTAGATGTTTGTCACATAAATTTTGAATTATCTATCACACAAAAAGAAAATTCAGATGATCATATCATGTTGAGGAATTCGTCACCAAAACAGAGTAAGAGTTTTAAAGAAGGTGAAAAGAAATGTCTTGAGAATATCATTGTTAATTATCATAGTTCAAGAGATTCTTTGCATGTGCTTATTTCTGACTCATTTTATTCTTTATATCATGATCTCTTCTTAGAATCTGTTGGACTTGATACCTTACCTACAACATCCTACTCTTTTCCGCCACAATCATATCCTTTCAATATTCTAAATTTTGGTGAAATTAATTCCAAGCATAACATTGATAAAATCAGATTTGGCGCTTGTTCACTTTCATCACTCACATGGGAAAAGGACATGTTGTGAGATGATTTTACACAGTTTATTGTTAAAAAAGATAATGCATTATATCTTATGGAGATCAAACATTCTACGTTGCATATTCATTCTTTGATTAGCTCGAATCTTAACGTTTATGCTTCACATTTTGAAATGATCAATCTCATTAAAGGAAACATTCAAACCAATGATCTAATTGATTGCACGAATCCTCTTATGATGAGTTTCCCATTGATATATTTGTTTCATCAAAGTCATGTTTTGCATCCTCATTTTTGTGACAGGACCTTAGGATGGCTTGAATATTCATATATATAAAAATTTCATAATAAAGATAAAGTTGTGCTTGCTTTCTTTTTTGGAAGTAGGCATGACATATTACTTTTAGATCCTCCATGTGAAGAAATCAATGAACACTTAGAGACTTGTCAGGAGGATGGCGAATTTCATCCTTGGCTTATGGTTATTTCATTTCCTCGTAATCTTGACAATTTTTTCAAACTTACTTACACTCACCCATGCCATTATGACCCTTATCACGACAAGATTGCACAATGGATGGAGGATTCGTACATCAAGAATATTCAAGGGAATGGTAAGATCATGCTTACCTTGTTTTTAGATGATGATTATGAAGGTAAGTGTGATATTTTTATGTCATTTGTTGATATATTACCATTCTTATTAATAATGCTTGATTTTGTTTCCATTGTAGGATTGGAGTTACTCCGATGGCTACATTGGAAGCATGACTTTACGTAGTATTCTGATTTGTTTAATAGTTAGGGTAGGTTTAGGAATAGGTTTTCTTTCAGTTTTATTTCTCATTATTTCTCTTTGTAATAATGAAGTTGTGAACACAAGTGGGCACACCACGAGAAACATAATACGGTTGTTGTCAGGGAAGTCCCCTTGATCCTTTTCTCTTTGCTTTTAGTTGAACATTTATTTTCAAAAACACAGTATCATCATGAAAACCTTAAATGGAAATTAAAGAGATAAATAAATATGAATCAACCCTAACCCAAGGTACCACGAGTAGGACTACTTTCCCATCAAACAAGATTTTTCTACTATCTTTTAGTATCCCAAGGGATTTGTTGCATGAGGTTTTCAGATGCACCTTCTGTACATATTTTTTTTGTTTGGATTTCTTTGCTTTCCAATTTTTCTTCGCTGGTGTGTTTTGTTTCCATTTATGCTTATCAGTCTTTCTTTTGAAACACACATGCCTGCACCATGAATCGATTCAGACAAAGAGAACATGAAATTTTCCCCTCTGAAATAACTACTGAAGATTGTTAAAACATCAATTATAATATTTTTCTAAAGTTCACAGCCATGTTAAAGAAATCTTGTTATTTGAAAAATGTTTCTTGATTTCAATCTATAACTGAAGCTTCTCATGATCATCCATTTCTTCTTATGTTGTCCCTGTTCCTTAAGAGAACGACTCGGAAATGTCTCCCTGCCTTTGAAGGTCGGTCTACCAATAAACCATCTCTAGATCTTAATGAAGGATAGTTAAAAAAGTTCTCTGAAGGTTTGTAATTTATTAAAATATGTCTAAAATATCATGATTTTCAGTGTCACCCCAATCAATTAAATATATTTAAAACTAAATAAATCATTAAAGAGTTATGGGAAGTGCTTGTAAACCCACCGGGATACTTAACAGGTCTGTTGGCGGCGGGTAAATGCATGCATGACGTCAAGATAACTTCGTCGGGGTACTGAACAGGCCCGCTAGCAGCAAAGCAATGTCGGTTATATGAAAATTTACAAATATGGAGTCTCTTGACCTTAAAATGTCCTTTATTCTGATCTGGAACTTCTTGGTAGGATACAGATATCAGAGTGGGTTAAATGGAAACCCTGTCGAGGCTATGGACGCATGTCGGTAGCAGTGCCTCTGTCAAAAGTATTGGAGATTTTTTCCTTAATATCATGACTTGATTTTGTTTATATTGTCATCAGTTTTCATCTCTTAAATAACAAGCAATCTGGAACTGGAATTTTTTATGATTGATGATGATGTTTAAAAAAAATTCTGGTTGTTTTTGAGTTAGAATTTTTCTCGTTATCCTAATCTGGACTTGTTCTTTTGGCAGAGATAACTTCTTCTACCAGTGTGTCACCATTGTTGGCAGCCATTTTCATTCTTATCTTTTCCTTATAAGCTGCCTACACAAGGGTTTTGAACCCTCAATACTCGTCGCAACTTTTAAAAAAAAACGACACTATTATCTTTCACTTTGACATACCTGCTTTTCGTTTCATTTTTACGAATGAAAGCGTGAAAACCTACAATTGGGATTCATGTTGATTGCAGTAAAATGATAGTTTGTATTGTTATGAACCTATTTGTTTATCAAAACACGAAACCACCACTCACTTTGCTTTTGACTATTGTTAATATGATTTTGATTTATAGATTTGTTGATGCAATGGTTATTTGATGTTTTGGTGTCTTTGATCAAATCGTTGATGCAATGGTTTTATTGAACACATTAATTTTGGGATCAAATCATTGGTGAAATGTTCGACATATTGGTTTCTTTTAAATTGTGCAATTTCCATTGTTTATATAACAAACAGATCGATTTTTAGTTATGTATTTCATGGTTTTAAATGGTTATGTGATAATCCATTTGACATGTTGTTCACAATGATTTTGCTATACACTAGTGGGATTTGGATGAAACATTTGACCCAGGTGTCATCGATTTTACAACCCGACATGATACTTTTGCATGGTTTCAATTCACTCCACCACCCTTGCACGCATAAGCATTAACGCTCTGTCTTTCATTTCAGGTTGCCTTTGCTTGTTTTGGGGAAGCTGCGGAAAAAATGTTTCTGTGTCTACCCTGTCAAACCGCCTCGCTGATTACCCTGTTGTTACACATTATTTTCGTCATCCCTATGATCGTTAATGATGTAAACCTATATGTTTCCTTCAGAGGAGTCAGTGTCTTGAGTTCCTGAAGAGAGAAGGGAGAAGAACGTTTCCTGAAAAAAGAAGTTGCATTTTCCTATGTAAAAACCTTATAAAAAAGGAAGTTCGCAGGTTTCTATATAGGCAAGTTGCGAGAATGACCCATTCTCGCAGGTTGCACTATAGCCAGGATGCGAGGTGTTCACAGGTTTCTCTATAGCTAGGGTGCGAGAATTCGAGCGCGTGGGAAAAATGAGCGTTTTCTTGAATCTTCTAGAAGGAGAAGCTTCTATGGTGAGGTGGCATCCGAATGGTTTGGATCTTACTCGCTTTCATGATTTAGTGGGATCATTCTAACCTCCTCACCTTATCCTCTTCAACTTATAAAAGGAGAGGAGTTCTCATGGAGAAAGTTAGCTTTTGTTAGCTTGGGTTAGCTTTGTTGGTTCTTGATCTTGTTAGCTTTGTCTTGGTTAGAGTGACTTTGAGATTTGCTTTGTCAAGATAGATTGTGAGTAGCTATCATATCTATGGTTTCAGAATCCTTGGAGCAAGAAGTGTGTGGGGAACAAAGGACAATTGGAAGGGACCTTACGACATCAAGGCAACGGTTGTAATCTCTCTTTCACATTTAATATAATACAATAATGTGTGTTTTTCCCATAAAGTTAATTGCACTTTATTGTATAACTCCTTGATCATATGCATAGATTAATTGTTGAATAGAATGTGTTTGCTTCACTTCGATTGGTTTGTATTGTCTTGATCGTGATTGTACGAGAGCATTGGAGCGAAGCAGGAACAACAAAGACCAAAGGAAGCGCTTTTAAGGTATGTTCTTTAATCGTGCCTCTTAGTATATTCAATAATTAAAATCTAGGGAAAGAGTATCATGCTGTCCTGTTTTGTTCTAGATCCAGGTGGATCTAGGGAGATCGGTTTGTGTCTGCACTTACGGATTTATCCAATAACAAAATTGAGATCCCCCCAAAGTATGAAGTTAGAACAGAGTGATAGCTGAAATACTTTGTCGAGTGTGTGTAGGGAACAAGGAACAGTCGGTTGAAAACCTGCCAACAAACAAGGAAATACAATACAATAATATATCATCACTGAGGTAGGAATTCCCATACTCAAAATAAAAATGACTCCAAGAATAAATTATGACATGCGAAGATCCATGTCAAGTAAGATAGGTCATGGCCACGAAACATACACTGTGGATCCATGCCGATATGACTCAAATCTGAACATAGCCACCAAAAATACACTGTGGATCT
>JZKD02S1674601.1:110651-134782 GCA_000966675.3 Picea glauca | reverse complement strand
ATCGAGGTGAATCAATCCAAATGGCTTGGGTTAAGTAGACAACCCCAGACCGGATTCACTTCTCCAGTTGACGAGTGGTCAATTTCGCCCGTCAACAGCTTGTAACTCAAATCTTGATAATAATAATAACACCAAAATCTTCACTGCATCAATTAATACCATGAAACCAATGCATTGCAATTGAAAAATGATCTCAAGCAAGAAAAGAAAAAGAACATGAAGGAAGAGAAAGTCTGACCATCAATATGTCCTTTCCATTAAGTATCAAGGTAGAATAAAACTATCTTACAAAGAGTTCAAAACAGGTCCCTGAATCTCCAACTTTTCGACCTCCACGGAGTCTTTCATCGGTCTACTTAAATTATAGAAAATATGACTACATATCCTATTTTCTAGTGTTTTGTTAATAATAGGATCTTATCAGTATCTATATTCTACGAAGATCAGCTCAAAATGAGCATTTACATTGGCAAAAATAGAAATCAGCTCAACAACTTAATCCAAAATTATTTTACAACAACATATCAGATCCCACAAAATTTGGAATTGGTTGACTTAGTTATACATTCAAATTATCCAACTTCACAAGGAAAAAACAAGTAGATCATCTTTTATTCCTTGGGTAAATATCAAAAATTTCCAAACTGTGCAAAAATACCTTCATAAGGCTATCATGATATAATAATAGTGTTGGTTTTAGTAGTCCTCTATTTCAGCTTGGTTGTGAGCACAATGTTGTTCCAATACATTTTGAAGTTAGACTCTTGTATCTCTTTGAGAAATGATTTTTTCTCCTTCGTCTTCTTCTTGAACCCCTTGTATATTTTCCTTTTGTTTGGCGCTCCATTGTTCTACTTGAGCCTTTTCCTTCTTTAATTGTTTTACCATTCTTTGGAGTTCTTTTATCTTCTCTTTATCACTCCTGACCTTGAATTTGAATTCTGGAAATTCTTCTATGAGTGTAGGTTTGTTTAGGTCTATTGCAGCCTTAGGTTCTCTCAGTTTAATTTGGTATCTAGAAGCTAGTCATAAGCTATGATCATCATCAAAACTATATGATTCCATGGCCTCTGGAATATCTGGTATCTAGTCCGAATCTACAAGATGATAATCTTTGTTTTCAGAAACTCTACATGTGCCTTTGAAAAGTGCTTCAACTCTTGATAATCTGGTGGTAACTCTTGTTATAGGTCATGTAGAATGTTGATCAACATGTTTTCCTTTTTCTATTGTTTTCCCCAAGTTTTTATTTTCCTTTGCTTTCCTGTGCAATGGAAGTCTTTCTGCCTGTTCTTTGACGCCTGCTTTAGAATCCTTAGAATTGTCCTCTATGACTATAATATTTTCCTTTTTGATACATCGGTCAAACATAGCTTTAGATTTCAACCTATATTTGTTGACAGGCCTAGTGGAGTTTCTCCTAGGGTATTTAGACACAGGTGCCGATTTATTCGCCTGTTTTTTGCCTGTCGCGCCTTTATTACTGGTTGATTTCTATTTATGTTTGAATGTGGGTTTAATTTAGCCTACAATGTAATCTTCATATGTATCTTCTTCCATTTTTATGTCTGTATCAGGAAACACATAAATATCTGCATCAGGAAACATTTCAATCTCTACATCAGGTTTTGATCTCTTACCTCTATTGGTGGTGGCTTCTTCTTGATTTTCATCTAAAGGGATATCAGCAGGGATTTACTGAGTCTACTTCTTTATTTTACTGGTCCTTGTCACCCTGGTTGTAGATATATCTTCTTTGGCTAGAAATTCATCAACTCTGATACTTTGTTTTTGTGTAGATGCCTTTTTTTCTTTATCCTTTTTCTTTTTTCTTGGTTGTGGATCATTATTTAGAGACTGGATTAACCAATTTGAGGGTCTCTATACTTCACTCAAATAAGAAAAAACTAGTTTATTTATCAAAAATTGATGGAACGGGCTACCTTTGGCCATGGAAGGGTGAGACTGTACACTTTTGGACATATTCAATAGGATTTTGAGCAGAAAATATGGTATATTTAGGGGGTAATATCCATTTATGTGCATTAATAACCTGATATGGTAGATTTAAACCAACGAGAACCTAACCTCACATGTAATATACCTGTGAATTATGATCAGAGCAATATGCCACTCCTATCTAATCCAGTTGTGGGGAACTCCTTTCTTCCAATCTAGGTTTTTCTTATCTGGTAACAAGAATTGGTTCATGAATTCCATGACCACGTGCTCATTTTTCCACCATCGTTCTCCCCCAATTGATAATTTAAAAGATTTGGAAATGGAGTGTTCCATCACCATCATCAACAGTTTTCCAATCACAACTTCGAAACCATCGAAGTTTTGTGCAAATATCATGGACACTTGTTCATCATGTCCATGAAAAGTGGTCAAAAAATCGAACCAGCCAACATCCTTAAACCTCTATTCCATCTGTGGGTAAGCTTCAAGCAGGTCAGTGCCCTCAGGTTCCAACCTAATGATTTGTCCACTTTTCTTCGGCACCATGTCACTGATATAGTCCTATAAAACTCTGCATTGTCTGAAAACAAGAATTTTAAAACTTATAGTTGTTATTTCATAACAATTTCCTTAAACATATATCTTCACACATCATCTGACAAATTAGAATAACAAATGATTGTATCATTTAACAATATCAGGAAAAAGGATTGATTTGATGTAGGTCCTTGCAGGTACAACGTGATCTCATTCATACAACAATTCAAACTGTATCATCAATTCAAGAAATATCGTGGAGCACATGCAAGTCCTTTATACACAATTTGTGCGATCATGACAAGATTTGGATGGCTGGAACATGTCAAAGCATAATTACCTTAGCGCTATAGGAATATCATTATTCCTGTAGCACCACTCATGACTTGGCAATAATTTGCATTTTCAAAATTCAAATAATAAATTGATATGACAAATATCATTAATTCATGTACTAAACCTTCAAAACTTTAAGAAAATTAATTCAAAATGAAAAAAATGAAAAACATAACAATCTCAAACCAAGGTTAAAAGTCTAAAAATCAAGCAATGAGGTATAAGAAGGGAGGATTTAGGATTAGATATTCTCACTAAATGAAGAACAAAGTTAGAGACTAACACTGGCTCCTTCTAGGGGTGAAGTTTTGATGACAAATTTCCAAGAACTACAAACTAATGCCTTTACATTACTTCTGATTCACTGATTTCCCTACTCTGTCATCCTTTATTCACAACAGAATTGTATAAAAACAAGTCCATTGGGTATATGGAGTCTTTATTGAAAGAAAAACCTATTGTACAGGCTGAAACCTTTGATGAATCTTTAAAGAAAGTAGTGTTTCAAAAACCTCCCATTCACTGGGCCCCCAAAAGTTTTTGTGTCATCTAGATTATGTAGGATAAAAGTATTATTATCCATCACCTTGGCTATTTTAAAAGGACCATACCATAAGTTTTCAAACTTACCATGTTTTGCTTTATCCTCTCTCCTAGCATCCCACCTTAATACCAAATATCCTTCATTAAAAACATTTTTCTTAGTTACTTTATCAAATTTGGATTTCACTTTTCTCTACTAAGCAGTGGATTTTTTATTCATCTATTCTTTGGCCTACTAAACCTCAATCATCTAAAAAAATCTCCTTTGAACATCATTGGTTTCTTCTAACTCTTCTTGAAACAAATTTAAGACTGGTAAGCCCAATTGAGTTGGAAGAATGACATATGTTCCATACACCATATGGAAAGGAGAGGTCCCAATATATTTCTTATTAATTATATGATCAACCCATAGAGAAAAAATTAACTTGGAATCCCGTGACCTTTTATTTTCTTCAAGTAGTTTTTTGATAATTCTTATAAGACTTTTATTGGAGGAATCTATTAACTTGTTTCCTTGGGGGTAGTAAGGAGTAGAGTGGACCAATTTGATGTTATACTTATTGCAGAAATCAATTATGGAGTTGGATTTAAAATCTTGAGCATTATCAATAACTAGTTTTTTAAGACAGCCAAACCTAGAAAAGATACGTCCTTCAAGAAATTCCATGATTACCTTGTCTGTTGCATTTCGAGTTGGAATTTCTTCAATCCACTTTGTAAAGTAATCTATGGTTATAAGGATCGACTTATCCTATCCAGAAGATGAAGGGTTGATTTCCCCGATGAATTCCAAGCCCCACTATTGAAATGGTCCATGAGCGATGATAGGTTTCAGAGGTAGAGACATAAGTTTATGTTTTTCTACAAACTTTTGACAGGGTTCACATGCCTTGACCTGAGAAAAAATGTCTGAGAAAAAAACTGGCTAGTAATAGCCTGCCCCGAGCATCTTGAAAGAAGTATCTTTCCAATGGTGTTGACCTCCACAAACACCATGGTGTAGATCACGAAAAAATTGTTTATCCTCTTCTTCATCAACACACCTCAACAAAATTCCATGAGGATCTTTCCAGAACAGGATCTGATCAATAATGTAATACTTTACTAATTTTAATTTTAATGATCTGAACTTTGATTTATCCAGTTCTGTAGGATATTGAAGGTTCATCAGAAAAAATATAATATCCTTGTACCATGGTGAAGAAAGATACTCATTGTTTACCTATGAGCTAGTTTCTCCAATCTGGAATGGCAAAACCTCTGCTTTGCCTGAAAGATGATACAACCCAATTGCTTTGCAATTTGAATCTGTCATTAATTTGGCAAGGCCTTGAAATTTTATTAGCTGATTTGGTTTTATAGTCAGGTTGTCCTACAGGATTTGTTTATCCATTTTTCTCTCTTTCTTTCACAATTAGGCTGAACTAAGATTTCTTTAACTGCAATGCTTGACACATAAGCAATGATCTCAGATTGAAGAACATATACCCTGAAATATTTTAAATACTTTACCAGGGCATATGCTTTTTTTTCCATTATGTCATATTTCATTTCAGAGTCTCTGAGAGTTTTGCTAAAGAAGGAGATGGGTTTCTCATATCCTTGCTCATTTATTTGTAGAAGAACAACAACTATGGTGTCTTCTGAGGCAAATGAAAAAATCATGAATTCTTTGGAGTAATCTGGACTGATGAGAATAGGGGCCTGAACAAGAGACTACTTAATCTTCTCAAAATATTCTTTAGCTTTTGGTATCCACTTAATTTATGCATCCTTTTTCAACATGTCACTAATGTACTTGATAATCTCTGCAAAATTAGGTATAAACCTCCTTAAAAAAATTATTTTACCTATGAAGGATTGAATAGACTTCTTGTTTCTTGGGATGTCTATCTATTGGATAGATTTTACTCTTTCAGTATCTATCTTAATACCTTCAGGAGAAACAATATGTCCCAAACATTTTCCTTCTTCCATGAAAAAATGTGATTTCTTAGGATTAAGTGATATACCGTACCTCCTGCATTTCTCAAAAGTCTGCTTCAAGTGGTTTAAATGCTCTTCATCATATGTTGAAAATACAATGATTTCATCAAGGTAAATAACTATAAACCTATCTTTCTCACCAATAAAAGCAATGTACATATCCCTTTGAAAAGTGGCTCTTGCATTCATCAATCCAAAGGGAATCGTTTCATACATGAAAGTGCCCCAGGGAATGGTAAAAGTTGTTTTCTTTTTGTCCTCCTCGATTACTGATATTTGATTGTACCCTGAGTATCCATCAAGCACGTAGATTTTCTTTTCCCCTAATACTCTCTGTAAAATATGATCCATTTTTGGTAATGGATAATTGTCCTTTAGGGAGCACCTGTTCCAATTCTTGAAGTCCACACAGAGCCTTATTTCTCCACTCTTATTCTAGACAGGTACAAGATTAGCTACCAACTCTAAGTATCTCAGTGGCACTATAATTTCAGCTTCCAATAACCTTTTCATATATTTTTCTATTATCGGTAACAACATAGGATTAAAATGCATAGACATTTTCTTAAAAGGTTTTGATCCAAGCTTCAGAGGAATTTTCTGTTGTATGATATATGTATCAAACACTTTTAGGTATTCATAATACCAGGAAAATACATTTGAATACTGCTCCATCAATTCAACATATATATCTCTCTATTTTTCTGACAGTTTTCTGGATATTTTAACCAACCTGGGATTTGAATCAGAACTGATACCACAATCCACTACATCAGTCTCCTTTGTCTGAACAACAACCTTTATGGAAACATCGTTGTGATCAAACAATCTCTCAAGTGGAACCAAACCTTTAGGAAAATGATTTGTCTTCAATTCAATAATTTTGTGCCCAGCAATGTTGTCTTGAAGAACATTTGCAACATGTACCTCTACATCATCATCTTCATTATCTTGATCTATTGAAATATTGGAAAATTCTTCAATAGCCTTTAAAAATCTTTGAATCTCTTCATCATCTTTAAAGACTTGCCAATTTTTTATATTATCTGGTATTGAGGGTCTCTGTTTAACCTCAATCTCAAATTTCAAGTTAGGAAACATTGGAGTCTTAAAGTTGCTCGCTGCAAGTGCCAAAGAGTCATCCTACTGATTCAAATTTTTGTGCACAAAAGTAATGTTGAATGCAAAAAATAAATTATCCACATAATCCCACACTTCATTCCTATATTGTTTTAACCTTTGATTCTTGGCTTGATAAATGTTTTTAATCTGGTGGATAATAAGTTATAAATCTCAAGAAACAGAAATCTTATCTATACCAATATCTTTAGCAGTATTCAACCCTAACGGCAAGGCTTCATACTCACTAATTTTATTGGTTGTATCAAATTCAATTTTATATGACATAGGAATGACCTCTTGGTTAGGGGAAATGAAAACAATCTCAGTGCCAGAACCTTCTCTAGAACAGGTCCTGTCAAAATATATTTTCCAATCATAATTTTATGCACTGTCTCCAACTGCATGTGTTGTTTTCCTAACTGATATTTCTTCCATTTGTTAACCAATATGAAAATAGAGGAACCAAGATCATATTCTACACCATATATAAGATGATTACTAGGGATTTCATGATCACTTACCAATTAAGCCAATCTTACTTCCCTGTATAATCTTTGATGTTCTCCACCAAAAACAAGTATGGTAGCATAATTGAGATCCATCTGTAGAGTGCCTCCTACTTTCTTCGCCCAGGATATTGACATAAGCATTCCAAATTTTGGAGGTAGGTCAGCCACAATAACATTCAATACCACACTCTTCATAGGTAATTGGGAAACAATAACAACCATGTCCTTGATAACTCCTAGGCATTTGACTTTCCTGGATTCAAACAAATATAGATCATGGAAAGGTTTAGTAATATTTAACCCTAATTCATCCATCACCACTTTAGGAATGACATTGTGCATTAAGGCACCAGAATCCATTAGGTAGTTCTGAAAAATATTGTCATGGGCATTTAGTGATATGTAGAATGGAGGAGAAGTATCAATTATGTCTTCATATGAGGTCCAATGGTTATAACAGGGTTCTCATATTCAAGGTTGATAGTATCTGAAAAGGTGACCTGAGAAGGAGGTTGTAAAGCCTTGAGAACAGTCTTCCTAAAAGGCTATGTTTTCATTAGTTCTAGCAGAGGAACATAAATTTTTATTTTGTTAATTTCATGTTCTAGGCTGAAAGAAGAAACAATATTTTCTAATTCCTTTAACTCTGTAGTACTAACATTGGCAGACTACTTTAATGGTTGATCAATATGAACCCCAGGACGGTCTTTACTGATCCATGTTTTAACTGGAGTACTGGCCTTCTTTGTGGAGACAGGTGTATCCACTTTAGGTGTATTTGATCTGGATCTGAGACCATATTTCTTCCTTTTAGGTTCCTTATGGATGACCTCATTAGCATCCCCTTTTTCAAATTGATTTAATATCAAAGCATCTTCATAATCTTGTTGTTTCAAATGAATAGGGGATGATTCTTAATCATTTATATGTACTGCAGGTTCATCTTCATACTCAGCTTCTTTCTCAGCTTCTTCTACTGCATTATTTTGGAGAGGCAAAAATTTTTGATCATCTTGATTCTTCCCTTCTCTTGGTAATATTTGAGGTACATTGTTTGGCCTCCTGGACTAATTTGGATTTCTGTATCCACCTTCCTGTGAAGGTCTATTGGGATGTTTTTGTTCCATTTTTAACCTAGCCATCTCAGATGTCAAAGTCTTCAACATATTATCCATTTCATATATATTAGAATCAGATGTTGTATGAGAAGAGGAAGGAATCTCTTCTTTTTGTTTTTTCATGTCTCTATCACCCCTGGATTTCAATTTGTCTGTTGCTATTATGTTAGATTATACCTCAATAGAAGCTTCCTGCATCAGGCTCAGGGTGGCAGACCTTCTTTCTCTCAGTAATAGAGAAATTCAACATCAAAAGCATTGGTAAAGGTGATTTTGGTTGATGTTTCTGAGGGCTTAATTTCATTTGGAATTTTACTGTACATTTCATTGAACCTTTTAGTAAAATAAGATATTGATTCACCTTGTTTCCTTTTTAAAGCACCAAATTCAATAATGTAGTATAAGTAGTCTTTATTGTCTCCCCGGTGTCTTAAAAAGGTGTAATCCAAAGCATTAATATTAGCAATTGAATTAGGTGGTAGGTTCCTAAACCATTTTCTTGATTTGCCATCTAAACTCTCCACAAAGAGTCTCTTACACATATCTGCATGTTCTACATTGAAGTTGTCTGCAAAACTATAGAACGAATTTAAATGCTCTTCAGTAGTAACTCCTCCTTCTCCATTGAATCTTGGAAGGTACTTCATATAGTCATTTGGTGTAAAAGCATACAAAACTTGAGGTAGGTTTAAAGGTGCATATCTGTCTGCAACAATTGCATCCATTCTGTTTACATCCATATTTTCTATCTTTGGAGTTTGAGATTTAGGAGTAAGCAAGACTAGTGATGTAGAAAGGGAAATTGTCCCCTGTGTGTGGAAACTTAGTTGTACTGACAATAATTCTTGATCTTAAGAAAACATATGTTTCTTTTCTGGACTGGAGCAAGATGATGGTCCAAGAAAAAGAGGGTTTTCAAAATAGGAATAATGTGGTTTGACTTCTTCATAAGAGAGAGATTGAGATGATGAAGAGAGTGTTTTTGGTTCATTTTTAATGTCTTTTTTGTGATCTCTCAAGGCTTCACCTACAGAAAAAGTATTTGAATGTTCTTCTTCAATGATTTCAGCAAGTATCTTCCATTGATTTAAATTTAATTCTAAGATAGTTGAAGGAAAGGAAACTGTAGCAAGCTCAATGATAGGTTTGATCTCACTTTCAGGAATTACTTCTTCATCTGAATGGAGTTTGATCATTTCAAAGGACTGTCCTTGAGAGATTTTTGAAGGAAATTTTCCCTTTGAGAGAGAGGATTATCCAGGATTGACTTTAGATTTTCTTAATAATTTTTCACCGTCTGGTACTGCTACAACAAGCTCTAGGTCTGGGTTTTTTCTAGTTACTGGTCTCTTTGTAGATGATGAGGAAGTTGGAGGAATTTTACGTTTCTTTCCTTCTCTTTTAGGAGCCAGAATTACCACAGAGGAGTCGCTAGGTGAAAAAACACAGTCTCATATAATGTCCAAAATCTTGTTCACCATCAAGATTTGAATCTAATATTGTCTTTTCCCAAGTAATATATCTTTTTTTCTTCATCCCTGGCAACAGCGCAAATAAATTTGATTCCCTAACATTGCACTTGACTATGAGAGGGAAATCCAAGGAATCATCAGGTTATTGCAATAATGTTTTAAAGGGTTTTATGAATTGGTTTTTAAAAGGGTGGTTGAAAGTTGGTGTAAGGTTTCAAAGATAAACATGAATTTCAGAATAAGGGCAAGAGATATCCCACTGATTTGTTAAAGGGTATCCACATAGATAAATCAAATAAATAGAGAAAAATAAACAAAGGAAATATGAAAGTCTTTTGTTTGTTAACCCCACATGGATTTCTTATCTCAAAATGTAATTAAGAAACAAGAACATTTGTTTGTAAATCAAATCTTGATAATAATAATAACATCAAAATCTTCACTACATCAATTAAGACCAAGAAAACAATGCATTGCAATTGAAAAATGATCTCAAGTAAGAAAAGAAAAAGAACATGAAAGAAGAGAAAGTTCGACCATCAATATGTCTTTGCCATTAAGTATCAAGGTAGAATAAAACTGTCTTACAAAGAGTTCAAAACAGGTCCTTGAATATCCAACTTTTTGACTTCCACAGATTCTTTCATCTGTCTACTTAAACTATACAAAAGATGACTACATATCCTATTTTCTAGTGTTATGTTAATAATAGGATCTGATTAGTATCTATCTTCTAGGAAGATCAGCTCAAAATGAGCATTTACATTGCCAAAAATAGAAATCATCTCAACATCTTAATCCAAAATGATTTTACAAAAACATATCAAATCCCACAAAATTTGGAATTGGTTGACTTAGTTATACATTTGAATTATCCAACTTCACAAGGCAAAAACAAGTAGATCATCCTTTATTCCTTGGGTAAATATCAAAAACTTCCAAATTTTGCAAAAAGACCTTCATAAGGTTATCATGATAGAATAATAGCATTGGATTTAGTAGTCATTTGTTTTAGCTTGGTTGTGAGCACAATGTTGTGCCAATACAGTTTGAAGTTAGACTCTCGTAGCTCTTTGAGAAATGATTTTTTCTCCTTCCTCTTCTTCTTGAACCCATGTATCTTTTCCTGTTGTTTGGCACTCAATTGTTCTACTTGAGCCTTTTCCTTCTTTAATTGTTTTACCATTCTCTAGAGTTCTTTGATCTTCTCTTTAGCACTTCTAACCTTGACTTTGAATTCTGGAAATTCTTCTGCAGGTGCAGGTTTGTTTAGGTATATTGCAGCCTTAGGTGTTCTCGGTTTAATTTGGTATCTAAAAGCTATTCTTGAGCTATGATCATCTTCAGAACTATCTGAGTCCATTGCCTCTGGAATATCTGGTATCTGGTCTGAATCTACAGGATCATAATCTTTGTTTTCATAAACTCTACCCATGCCTTTGAAAAGTGCTTCAGCTCTTGATAATCTGGTGGTAGCTCTTGTTATAGGTATTGTAGAATGTTGAGCAATGTGCTTTCCTATTTCTGTTGTTTTCCCCAAGTTTTTGTTTTCCTTTGCTTTCCTATGCAATGGAATTCTTTCTTCTTTTTCTTTGACACCTGCTTTACAGTCCTCAGAATTGTTCTCTATGACTATAATATTTTCGTTTTTCATAGATGGGTCAAACATAGCTTTAGATTTTAACCTATATTTGTTGACAACCCTAGCGGAGTTTCTCCTAGGGTATTTAGACACAAATGTCTATTTCTTCCCTTGTTTTTTGCATGTGGCACCTTTCTTACTGGTTCATTTCTGTTTATGTTTGATTGTGGGTTTAATTGAGCCTACATTGTAATCTTCATCTATATCTTCTGCCATTTTTATGTCTGTATCAGGAAACACTTCAATCTCTGCATCAGGAAACATTTCAATCTTTACATCAGATTTTGATCTCTTACATCTCTTGGTGGTGGCTTCTTCCTGATTTTCATCTATAGGGGTATAAACAGGGATTTTTTGAGTCTTCTTCTTTCTTTTACTGGTCCTTGTCACCTTGGTTGTAGATATCTCTTCTTTGACTGGAAATTCATCAACTGTGATACTTTGTTTCTGTGTATCTTCCTCTTTTCCTTTATCCTTTTTCTATTTTCTTGGTTGTGGATCATTATTTAGAGATTGGATTAACCAATCTCGGGGTCTCTGTACTTCACTCAAACTAGAAATAACTAGTTTCTTTATCAAAACTTGATGGAACAGGCTACCTTTGGTCGTGGCAAGGTGAGACTGTACCATTTTGGAAATATTCGATAGGCTTTTGAGTAGAAAATATGGTATATTTAGGGGGTAATATCCATTGATGTGCATTAATAACCTGATATGGTAGATGTAAACCAATGAGAACCTACCTTTTCATGTAATATACCTGTGAATTATGATGAGAGAGGTATGCCACTCCTGTCTGATCCAGCTGTGGGGAACTCCTTTCTTCCAATCTAGGTTCTGCTTATGTGGTAACATGAAATGGTTCACGAATTCCATGACCATGTGCTCCTTTTCCACCATCATTTTCCCCCAATCAATAATTTGCAATATTTGGCAATGGAGTGTTTTGTCACCATCATCAACATCTTTCAAATCACAACTTCGAAACCATCGAAGTTTTCTGCGAATATCATGGACACTTGTTCATAATGTCCCTGAAAACTAGTAAAAAACTCGAACCATCCAACATCCTTAAACCTCTATGCCATCTGTGGGTAAGCTTCAAGCAGTTCACTTTCCTTAGGTTCCAACCTAATGATTTTTCCACTTTTCTTCGGCGCGATGTCACTGATACAGTCGTGTAAAACTATGTGTTGTTTGAAAACGAGAATTTTCAAACCTGTAGTTGTTATTTCATAATGATTTCCTTAAATAGATTTTTTCACACATCATCCGACAAATTATAATAACATATGATGGTATCATTTAATAATATCGGGAAAAAGGATTGATTTGATGCAGGTACAATGTGGTATCATTCATAGAATGGTTCAAATTGTATCATCGATTCAAGCAAGAACATGGAGCACATGCAGGTCCTTTATCCATGATTTATGTGATCATGACAAGATTTGGATGGTTGGCGCATGTTAAAGCATAATTACCTTAGCGTTGTAGGAACAACATTATTCCTGTAGCACCACTCATGACTTGGCAATAATTTGAATTTTCAAAATTCAAATAAGTAAATGATGTGACAAATCTCATTAATTCGTGTCCTAAACCTTCAAAACTTTAAGAAAATTAATTCGGATTGCAAAAAATGAAAAACATAACAATCTCAAACCAAGGATAAAAGTCTAAAAATCAAGCAATGAGGTATAAGCAGGGATGATTTAGGATTAGAGATTCTCACTAAATCAACAACAAAGTTAGAGACTAATAGATACAGTCAAGAAACATCCGTGTGTATACAAAAAGGCCCAATTTTTGCTGAGGCTCCCAATCCTATTGACAAACATCCTAGACCTGCAATCCCATGCATTAAAAAATAATCAAATTTATTTATGAATAGGTTAAGTTTCCCCAAAACCTCCAAAAATGGTTGATTATTTACAATTTATGAAACTTGAAAACATTAATTTTCTAAAATTAGCAAGGCATGTACAAACAAAGGGAGTCTACTTTTATTGGATACATGACCACAAGAAATCCAATTGTTGAATAATGCAAAATAATAGTAATGGGACAAAACAAAGGCATCATACCCACAAAATAGAATTTCAACAAAAAAGAAGGTTTCACATGGTAAGTCTTGGACTCCTCGATGTAGCTATGCATATCATGAAATTCTTCTAGGATATCATCCTTAAACCTCTCACATATTTTTCTCCATTGAAAAGCCTTGTTAATGGTAGTGGATGACAGATTGTTTTCCAATTCTAACCCCTCTATAAAGAAAAATAATAACAATAAAAATTTGTAAAATAACATAAGGAAAAAAATAGTATATCATGTCTTAATTACAATGATTATTTCATGACATAAAAGTTGCGATTTAAAAATTTACATCAATTGAAAAAAACCCTAAAATCATTAATTATCTGAGAATTTAGACATGGTAGTTTGGGAATAGAACATCTAGAAGTAAGACTAAACTTGCATAAATGATAAAACAAAAGTAATGGAATAATGTTAGAGAAAGATTTGCCCTACCCTATGCAATCTTGTAGAGAGGGAATTATTCCATTCCCCCATGCAAACTTACTTCCCGTGATTGATAAATCTAGAGACAAAAAATAAAAATTTTTTCCACTTGTATGCACCTTGCAAGCTATACAACAAGCATATATGGTGGTTGCTCCACTACAACCCACGTACATCGGGATTTGTGCTAGAAAATCAAAATTAAATGTTGGGTTTCCATGTCACCATGATATTTGATCCTTGGCCTTCCATATACTGAAAACATTCTGACTCAACCCTTTAGTTTCATTTTGAAGGCTATAAAGAAGCCAATTCTGAGCTATGGAAAAGGAGAGAGAATTCAACTTTGAGAGCAAAGTTACGCTGGAGAAATTATTTACTTCATATTGATTCTGCATCTCTTTGTCCTTTAAGTCTGAACATAGTGTTTAGCCCCCAAGCTCTTCCCTTATTGATGGAGAACCTATTTGTCTCCTTTATATGAGCTTTCATTTGGTGGAGGATTGAAGTGGTGGAGGCCCAGTTGGAAGGAACTTGGTTTCTTGGTTCTGAACCATGCCAACACAGAAGTGTGTAATATTTTCACTTATGTTAATAATTTATTAATATAAATACTCCTTTCTCGTCCAATTCATATCTTGCAAATATATGTATTATGATCCATGGGCATGTTTGTTTTGTATATTAATGGGTTGTGCTATACAATGTGCTAACCTATTATATTATCACTATATGTTTTCTCTTCTTGTTTGTTGAGAACTTGTTGCAGGTATAAATCTTTGGGTCGAGGTGCTCAATGGTGGACATCATCAAACGATTGGACGAGGTAGGCCTCTTTCTTACCTCTCTTGTACATTAGTTTATATAGCATATGATGGAATTGATTCGATTTCTATAATCATACCTATTTTTTGTGGTTCACCCTAGACATAGAGATATTTTCCTCGTAACAGAATTGGTGACTCCACAAGGGATGAATCTTATTTCTTAGGGTTTGAAGTACTTTTATCCTTAGATTTCTCCCATTTCTATTGTGGTTCTTGTCGTATCATTGTTTGACATCTCCTATTCACTCTGGGTCTGAGTTTTCAGCCTTTCTCCCTTGACTGGCCTTGTTTCAAAGCATATACATGCCTTTTTTCTTGACAGTTGCGTATACACGCAGGTTGTCTCACTGCAAGATGCGTATATACACTTTGTTTTCCAAAACACTCGCGTACACCTTTTCTCCTTGCTTGTTTTATTGGTGTGGTGTTTTTTGGGTGGGATTTGATGCTTGCTGAGCCTTATTAGGTCTCTGTAGTGCATGTTGAGTACCTGTGGGATGACAGGAAACCCTCTTTTGGTTGAATTTTTGGGCGAAGTTTTTCTCTTCTTTTTTTCATTTTTATTGTCCTTGTACATTGGGTTGGTTGTTTCATTACTTGATATCCTGCTTGAGTTATCTCTCTTTTATACACAGTAGGGTTGTATATATCAAGTTACTTTTTAGTCCATGCATTTTTAGTTTCGATATATTGAAAATACAAAAAGAATAGGCATTTTGCATTGCTTGGTATTTTTTGTCTTTTGAGTTTTTATCATTAGCTTAGTGCATACAATGAAACATTGCATTTTTACTTCTGAATCGCAGAGATGAATTTGAAAATTGTATCACTTTTAGGAGCATATCATACATTAAAAGTTAAGGTTAGGACTTTTCATTATTTTCATATTTACTTTCTTGCAGAGTCATAACACCATGAGTTTCATCACCATACCTTTTTGAGTAATCATGGCCATAAAATCAACACTATAATTTAAAATTTATCAGTAACGATTTTATTTTCTAGGGTGCACAAACTAGCCTAGGATTTAGTGCCTTGGGGTAGGATGTTTTTGAGTAAACTTCTCCAAGGCAAGTAAATCAACATATGTGTCTGAGTCAGGGAGTGGAGAAATCCATTGTATAATTGGTAAGATCAGGAGGATCCTCTCACACTAGAGTTAATCACGAGGTCACACGAAGTTGGTTGAAGGGATATCCCCCTAATACTCGCCTAGCATCGGAGATATTTATGTGGATTTATTTGTATCTAGGGATCTTGCTAGTGCACATACCTCCATGAGAGGCGGTGATTTCAAGGTTTTGGGCTTTTCTACCCTGTCCGTACGGTGATCCAAACTTACGACTGCTCGCTTGTGCATGGTTTATTAGTTTCTTGACTTAGGTATCTCATAGGTTACTTGCAGAGGTTATTCTACAAGTACCCTGGGTCAGATAGGGGTTGAACAACACACATCCTTTATGGAGTATTACCTCTCTGGGGGGGTCTGACCGACTGGTTGTTAATCCCACAAGGGACCTTATAAATGATTTTGTTACCTCTGATATTTAGAAGGGAGTCTCAGACCCCTCTTGGGTGAGACATACCTTCTTTAGGAAGGGAGGCCACTCAACCACTTTAGCCTATTTGCATGCATATTGGTCGTTTGACTTTTGGTGCGCTCTTTTCTTACTAGTAGGGCTTAGGATGTATTTTTTATATTTAGATTCTTAAGTCATCATGGAGTCAGACTAGCCTCCTCACCAGTCTCGTCGCTTGTTAAATTTACCACCTAATTTTGTGTCCTTACCTTATAAAAGTCGTAGAGTTAATATACATGGTACACACACGTCCACCCTTCAGACTTATGATTCTACAAGGATGACTACTAAATCCGGTATTCAGAATTTTGGGAGCCCTTCAACTCCTATACCCACTATAGTTAATGGCACACCTTCGACTCCTGCAACCTATATGGTCATAGTGTCATAGGTACCTATCATTATTATGGCCTGACCTATAGTTACTGCTCAAGCTACTACCTTGAACCCATTTGGGTCTCTTGGCCACTCACCAGGATACAATGTTCAGTCCATCCCTATGGCTTCTAGTCCATTTTCTTATGGTATGCCTAAATTCACTTCATAGTTTTTGAACTTCATCCCAGTTGTTGGCCCTAATGCTAGCATTTAGCTTGGGGGAAATACACCTCCCTACACTCCTTTTTCATTTGGTGGATCTCAAATCCCTCAAATGACTCCTAATATGGGAGGTATGTCTACTTTTAACCATGGTTTCAATCCTCCTACTTCTAGGTGGAATAGTCAACCTGGCGAACAAGCTTCGGCTCAAGTTTCTTCCTACAATCCTACCTCCTTGACGTATATTCCGACCAATACATTTGTCATGATGAATCCACCTCTATCCTCTAGTTTCCAACCTAGGGGAGGTTAGTTTCACTCTTTGAGAAACCCCCAACCTGGATCTAATCCGGTTGGGGGAAATTTCTATAACCCTCAATAGAACATTCCAGCTGGAATGATACCCAACCAACCTTATATAAATCAACCTGGAGCAGGGCCTTATAATTTTGGACAGGGCCATGGTGTTTACCAGAACCTTGTATGGCCTCCAAATCCACAAGCATAATCTTTCCCGGGAGATTGGGGCTAGATGTCACAACCCCATCTCCCTTTTCTGGCCACGCTTAATCTGCCAAATATGTCTATGTTAATGAATGACCCCATGAGTAATGATCCTAAATGGCCCCCAGTGCCCACAAAACTTTCTTCGAAGATCCCAAAGTTTGAGGGTAAGAATGGAGAGGATCTTGGTGATCACGTCGCTACCTTTCACCTTTGGTGCTCATCAAAATCCCTTAATGACAATTCTATTCGTTTGCGATTATTTCAATGCACCCTTATCGGAGTTAATGTGAAATGGTATATTAAGCTACCTAGGGGGGCATATGGGACTTTTAGTCATTTGGTGATGGTATTTATTAACCACTTCTAGTTTCACATTTGTTATGACATTGGCCTAGAATTGTTGTCTACCTTACGCCAGGATATCGCCACTCATATCTCGGACCATATCCAAGAGTGGTGTAGATGAAAGAGATTGATTAAGACCCCTATAACCCTGACCTTTCTTTTAGAATGGTTTCTTAAGTCTTTTCACCCTCCTATCTCGAAGGACGTTGCTACTTTTGGGGTTACCACTGAAGAAGAAGAAATATTTAGAGCCCAACAACTAGATTTGATATATGCTCAGTCTGGGATGTTATACCACCTTCTTCCTAAAGCACCACAGTCTACTTATGACCCTAGGAAAAATCCTAGACCTCATGTTGATGGCATTGTAGGTTCCTCCAAGGTACAGTCCACAGACTCGATGACAAACCAGTTGAAAGAGTTGTCTTTAGGCCATTCTGCAGGAGGACCAACCTCATATGTGTCTTCCAATCCCACTCAGTCATCAGATGTACACTCCATGCAATCGTCGACCAACCCGAATGGTAACCAACAACTAGGAGGGAATAAGAAGAAAGGACGCAATAACTGTAAGGGTGGGAAAAATGGTAATAAACCCAAGGACAATAATAATAATGAGAAGATGGGTAATAATGTTGGAAAGGGAAAACGAGAAAAATGTAAGGTGAAGTTTCCCTGTAATATTTTCACAGATGTTCACCTTACCCATTTGTTCCCCAAACTTGTAGACGTTGTGAGGCTTTTAGCTCAATCGCCCGCCGTGCTAATGAATCCATTCCCACATAATCATCACTTATCCTCGGGCTTCTCAAACACTAAAAATGTGGTTGGTGGAGGTCAAAACTAGCAGTCGCAAGATGGCGGTCGTTTATGTATCAATATGGTCGATGCAAAAATCGATGTAGCCACTCAATATCAATACTATAGTTCTAAATAAACTAATCCTGGTCTAGAATCTCCTCCTCCTCCAGAGATGACTTTACAATTGAAAAAACAGAGCCACATCCTCATATTTTGAAAGGAGTACTCAATCTCTCTACTCATAATCCAAATGCTAGAGCTGCCCATAACTACTCTATTGTTGAGGACCTGGGCCAAACCCTTGTGCAATGTCGGCTTTGGAGGTACTCCAGACGTGTCCTTCACAGATGAATGCCTTACTCTCTGCTCTAGGATATCTAGAACCCAGTGGCTTAAAGGTTATCAAGTTTGATGTCACAGATGTTAAGCCTCGCTTGCCTTACCATGTGGATTTCCAAATCCATGTGGAGTATTCAAAGTATACCATCAAATGTGCAGTTGTTGATGAAGGCACTGCTATATGTGTGATGTCCCTGGCCTGTTAGAAAGATCTCGGTTCTCCAAACCTTTCCAAGTCATCGAACATGTTGACTGCTTTTGGCGGTCATTCCTTCTGCCCTCACGGTATTCTCCCCACCTTCTTGGTCCAGTTAGGTGGCAAGACGATAGAGGTGGAGGTAGAGGTAGTTGATGCATATCTTGATTATAACCTATTACTAGGTCGCAATTGGATCTATGCTATGATCATTGTCATATCGTCTATCTTCCTTATCCTTTCTTTTCCTCATGAAGTG
The DNA here is from genome assembly GCA_000966675.3 of Picea glauca. Classification (NCBI taxonomy): domain Eukaryota; kingdom Viridiplantae; phylum Streptophyta; class Pinopsida; order Pinales; family Pinaceae; genus Picea; species Picea glauca. The sequence continues at coordinate 115,632 of JZKD02S1674601.1, read as the reverse complement.
AAGATCGTGACGATCGATCAGTTATCCTTTGTGTTCTCTAGTCCTAATGCATCTTTTGGACAGTCGATCCCTGTGATCGACAATTCTCAGCCGGCAACTGAAAATATTGGTGTCAAAATGTATTCTTCCCTTATGGGTACTTTTGACTTCTCGGCACCAAACCATCAAGTTTATGCCATGTCCAGTAGGCCTGTCTTGACTGGGAGGTCCATTCCTTTCCGCACGTCTTATTTTGATGATATGTGAACCCTACCTTCCCCAGCTTTGTCTTGTAAAGGAAAGTCGCATGCTGGGATGGCCATGCCACTATCGGTAGCAGATATTGTGTATCAAGTTGTTCTTGACTATTCCATCGATCTGGATCCTATTCCCTCACCGACGGATGAGGAGGATCTCATGTCTAGGCCCATGTGGGCCACCTCATTGTCTTGTTCACATGATTTCCTCAATGGGATTTTTCATTGAAACTAATCCATCATCAAAGCCATGAATGGTTCTGACAAACCTTGGGATGATATGCATCATCGCTCTTATTTTCTCCCAGAGCTTGAAAGAATCAAACAAGACATGTTTAGATCTAATTTGAGTGAGATAGTCAATCATGTCGTAGTTCCACTTGATAATCACGTAATTTATGCCAAAGGAAACATGGTGAGTATTTATCCTATCATCCAGATAGACATCTCTCTTACCCCTGGCAAGGTTGAAAATGTAAATAATGGTGCAGTTTGTTCGCTAGAAGAAATCCTGATCTACAACGAACTCTTCAAGGAATTCTGAGACGTATTTGCTTGGTCCTATGAAGTGATGCCAGGGATCGACCCTCGTATTGTCAAACATGAGATTAAAACTTATATGGATGCTAAACATGTTCAACAACGTCTTAGAGTTGTCAACCCTCGAAAGGCCCCTGCTATTAAGGTAGAGGTGGATAAGATACTTAATGTTGGCTTTATCTACCCAGTTCTTTTAACCAAATGGGTACCAAAACCATTCTTGTAGATAAGAAGCAAGGAACCATCCATTTATGTATGTATTTTCATGACCTAAACAAGGCATGTCCGAAAGACAACTTCCCCACACCTTTCATCGATCAGATTCTCGATGAGTGTGTGGAAAGAAAAGTATTTTATTTTATGGATGGATTTTCAGGATATAATAAAATTCAAATTAAACCCAAGGATCAACACAAGACAACATTTATTTGTCCTTGAGGTACTTTTTCATACCGGAAGATGCCTTTTGACCTTAAAAACGCCAGAGCAACCTTTCAACGTGCCATGACTTTCACGTTTACGATCTTAAGAACATAGTTGAAGCTTACATTGATGATCTTGCTTCTCACTCTCTTAAGAAAGTGGATCACATTACTCACCTTCGTCTTGTTTTCGAAATATTTCGTTATTATAGAATCTGGTTGAACCCTCACAAGTGCATCTTTTGCGTTAAGTCTGGTCATCTTTTAGTTTTTCTAGTTTCTCAGACTGGGATCATGGTAGATCCTGTTGGATCATGTTTTCATTGATGCCAATGGTTTGATTGATTGATGTCAAGTGATTGATTGATGCCAAAGGATTGATTGATTGTTGATTGATATAATTTAATATGTATTGTCCTTGATGAGAATGCATAGATGAAGATGGATCAATGAGTTGTCATTGATATGATGAACATGGATCAATGAGTTTTCATTGATACATGATGAATATGGATCGATGTGGTTTCATTGGTATATGATGCATTGTTGGAAAAATATATAGATGACTCATTATTGTCTTATCATGATTTATAAGGTGCACAAATGGATGAACTCAAAAGTGGTCCCCTTAAGGTAAAAGCCCTCAGAGGAAGACGGTTTGTGGATTGAGTTATCCTAGAAGAATGCTTGGAGGACCCATGCTCTCATTATTGTCTTATCATGACTGATAAGGTGCACAAATGGATGAACTCCGAAGTGGTCTCCTTATGGTGAAATACCTCACGGGAAGATGCTTTGCAGATTGAGTTATCCTAGAAGAATGGTTGGAGGACCCATGCTCTCATTATTGTCTTATCATGACTGATAAGGTGCACAAATGGATGAACTCCAAAGTGGTCCCCTTATGGTGAAATCCCTCACGGGAAGATGCTTTGCGGATTGATTTATCCTAGAAAAATGGTTGGAGGACCCATTCTTGTATGTGGAATAATGAGATGAAGATCAAGTAAATTATTGGTGAAACTATCCTAGATGGATATTGTTTGTCATGCCATTTTCAGTGGTATGTGGAATGTCACATAACTCCTCATGGTTTGAGAGTTATGGCCTTACGAAGATAAAGGACCCCCACATGAAGGCTTGAACCCCCAAGGTCAAAGAAGTCAAAGTGACCTAAAAGAAGAAATCATTATTTAAATGATAAAGTAAAATGACAAATTCAAGGTGGATTATTTAAATAATAAAGAGAAGTGAAAAAATCAAGAAATGATAAAGTAAGGTGACAAAATCAAGAAGGTATATTTAAATGATAAAGTATTGGAGAACTTTCTATTTATGGAAAGTGGTTAACCCTAAAATAAGGAAAATAGGTTAAGTGACCTAGAAATGGGTTAATATTATTTAAATGATAAAGTAAAGTGGAAAAGTCAAGGTGGATAATTTAAATAATAAAGAGAAGTGACAAAATCAAGAAATGATAAAGTAAAGTGACAAAATCAAGAAGGAATATTTAAATGATAAAGTATTGGAGAACTTTCTATTTATGGAATGTAGTTAACCCTAAAATAAGGAAAATAGGTTAATTGAACATGAAATGGGTTAAGTGACATAAAAATGGGTTAAGTTACCTAGAGTATAAAATTATAAATAAGATAGAAATGGTCTCTTGTAGATCACCCCTTTTGCGGACCAATGGAGAGCTTCTTCTAAGAATATCTTTTGGAGTATTGATGGAGAGCTCCTTGTGAGAGCTTCTTGAGCATTTTTGGTGTGGAAAACTTGTGAATATTGAATATCTATACGTTCCTAAGGTAACCAAATCATATCTAAGCCTAATTTCATAGGGAAGGTGAAGAAAAGAGGGTCAAAATTCAAGGAAGCATAAATTATTTTCATGATGCTTTCTAAGGTATGTTATTTACAGGTCATCTCACCATTTTCACAATAAAACTTTTTCTATAATTATTCAGACCATGTGAGTGATATACCATTGAGGAAACATATCCAAGTATCTATGTTAAAAAATTCATCTTGTGGGTCATTGTATTTTTGGAGATACACTCCGTGGAAAATAGGGTTTGTTGCTAGTCTTGAAACTAGTCTAAAACAAGTGTTTCGAATAAAAATGTCATAACTTATTCATAACAGATAAAAATTTAGTGAGACTAATGTTTTTGGTTATATTACAGTCTATATTATGTCTTGTGAAAGTTTCATATTGATTCAAAAAATATTTCGTGCGGGGCACGCTCTACAAGGTCGCTCTCTGGAATAAGACAGAATTCAACAAGGTATGTCATTTTTGGCTATAACTCCTTTTCTGAGAGGTTCCAAGTAGTGACACCTGGACGAATTGTATCAAACACACTGAAGAACATTGTGTATTAGTTTCAGATATTTATTCATTACAAGTACAAAGTTATTATTATTTCAAATTAGGGTTGTTGACTAATCCAAAACTAGTCATGGTTGAGACAAGCAGTTGATGAGTTGGCACATACATGAGGTGTATAATTGATGATGCTGGTGAATATTGATGAGTCATTGTTGACGATTAGTTGACATATGATTGGTATATACTTGGTACATGGTTGGATGCACTTGTTTATTGTACAGTTTGATTACCGGTTGTTTGGCACAGGTTGGTGCATGGTTGATGCACTTGTTTATGGTACAGATTGATATCTGTTGAGGATTGTTGCCTCATATTAGTTGGTGTTTAGGGTGTAATATGAGTCTTTCATTATAGAATTGGCTCTCTTGTAGAGTTGTACTCTATTCAGTTGTTGTTGAAAAACCCCAAGGAATGTAGTCTACAATAAAAATAAAATTGTACATACATCTTGTGTTCTTTGTGTTCCTAGTGGTGATGACTTGTTAATGATATATTGTTGATATATGTTGTTGATATGTGATGACATTTAACTGGTTATAAATGAAATCAATGAGTAATGAATTAATGGTGATTGTTAACTAAGGATTTTTGGGGAAAAGTGCGCTACATTGTTTGTTGGATCATCTTGTCATTGATGCCAATGGTTTGATTGATTCATGTCATTGATTGATGTCAAGTGATTGATTGATTGATGATTGATGTCAAGTGATTGACTGATGTCAAAGTATTGATTGATTGATGTCAAAGGATTGATTGATTGATGATTTATGTAATATAATATGTATTGTCCTTGATGAGAATTCATAGATGAATATGGATCAATGAGTTGTCATTGATACATGATGAAGATGGATCGATGTGGTTTCATTGGTATATGATGCATTTTTGAAAAAATGTATAGATGGCTCATTATTGTCTTATCATGATTGATAAAGTGCACAAACGGATGAACTCCAAAGTGGTCCCCTTATGGTCAAAGCCCTCACGGGAAGACGCCTTACGGATTGAGTTATCCTAGAAGAATGGTTGGAGGACCCATGCTTGTATGAGGAATAAAAAGATGAAGATCAAGAAAATTGTTGGTGAAACTATCCTAGATGGATAGTGCTTGTCATGCCATTTCTGGTGGTATGTGGAATGTCACATAACTCCTCATGGTTTAAGAGTTAGGGCCTTATGAAGATGAAGGACCCCCACATGAAGGCTTCAAGCCCCCAAGGTCAAAGAAGTCAAAGTGACCTAAAAGAAGAATTCATTATTTAAATGATAAAGTAAGTGAAAAAGTCAAGGTGGATTATTTAAATAATAAAGAGAAGTGACAAAATCAAGAAATGATAAAGTAAGGTGACAAAATCAAGAAGGAATATTTATGGAAAGTGGTTAACCCT
>JZKD02S1674601.1:63935-75443 GCA_000966675.3 Picea glauca | reverse complement strand
GTAAAAGGAGGTTGCCCCCTCGAAGAAGCTTATTATCTGAAATTATCTCTTTTTCAAGGCGTTGAGTACTTTTCTTGAGGTTTTTCTATGCTATATTGATGTTTGGTTCTTAACAATCTTCTTGGTACTCTAATTAATATCCTCTTCTAATTTAATTTTTCATTTGTAGAATCCATGGTGTATGGGATAAAGATAATTAATGTTGGAATGAAATTATACATGTGCATGATATTAGCAACACAAGATACATGAGTGTGTTGCATCGTGCAGTGGTCAGCTCTTCAAGAGAATGCATTTCAATTGTGACATTTTACTTCCTGTGTCACTCCTAAAATGCCATTGACTAACATGGAGCATCATGTTGTGTTTAGAAGCTTCATGTATGAGTAATATTGAAACAGACACCCACCATGAAAAAGAGATCATTATCCTCGTTAATCATGGTGATAGAGTATATATTCTAGCTTGGAATATTTATGTAACCTATTCAATGTATGCTTAAAGTGGTTCTAGAATATTAAGTGGTGGGGATGAGCAGTGGGGATTAACGGTGAGGAGGTGAGGAGTGTAGTTTCTAACCTTGTACAATATCTAATGCAAATAGATTTTTAGTAAAAGGACATAAAAGATATAATGGCAAATACAAACATTACACAGAGATTTTTCCCCTGGAAACCCAAACCGGGAAAACCAGCATATTCTATATTCATTCATGGTGATACATTGTTTACAATACAATATACATATAGGATCCAATAGTTTCCAAAATCCTAACCCAATGACCTGGATTAGTCCACAACCCTAATTCCTTAACTAGAAATAGAAAACCATCGGCAAAAACCATGTGTTGAAAAACCACCTAAATATGTGACACATTTCCTGAGGAAGAAAAAAATTGGGGATGCTGCCCCTGAACCCCTGCGCACCCAGTGAAGACGTTCAAACACTACTACTCATGCATAAAATATAACACATACCCAACATTATCCCACTTTTTTTCTTCTCTGCATACAGGGGGTTACAAGGTTACATAGTCAACAATCCAGGGCAGCAATGTCCATGGATCCTCTACACCAAGAGAACTTCTCAGTGCTCACATATTTTGTTAATGAGTCTGCAAAATTATTCAAAGTATCCACCTTCATCAGCGATACTTTCTTTTCTTCAATCATGTCTCTCACAAAGTGATATTGAATATCAATATGCTTTGTCTTTGAATGATAAGTCGGGTTCTTCTCTAGAAAAATTGCACTCTAACTGTCACACTCTATCCTTATAGCTTGTTGTACCAACCCAATACTTGAACACAATATTTGTAACCATACTTCTTGCTTACGTACATGAGTGGCTGCCATGTATTCAGCTTCTGTAGTTGAAAGTGCCACTACATATTGTCTTTTTCTCATCCAACTTATTGCTCCTCCAAACAGGTTAAACACATACCCTCTTATAGATCTCTTACGATCGAGATCTCCAACCCAGTCTACATCCAAAAATCCATGTATATCCACCACTCTGTCCAATCTCGATCTTCCTTCGTAGAAAAATCCATAGCTAGCAGTGCCACGAAAATACATGAAAACCCTTTTTACATCTATCCAATGCTCCTTCCCTAGTTTTGACATATACCTGCTCAAAAATCCCACAGCATGTGCAATGTCCGGTCTAGTACAAACCATTGCATACATCAAACGGCCAACTGCACTCGCATATGGAACACGAGACATGCCCTCCTCCTCTTCATGTGTCTTGGGACACTGATCCGCAGATAACTTTACACCAACGGGAATAGGAACCTTGATCGATTTACATTCCTGCATATTAAACCTCTATAATTTTGTCTCGACATATTTTCTCTTATTTAACCAGAGTTTCATCCTTTTCCAATCTCTTTTAATTTTCATGCCCAAAATGAAATTTGAAGCACCGAGATCCTTCATGTCAAATTTAGAGGATAACAAAGTTTTCACATCCTGGATAATCTCCTTGTTGTTTCCTATCAGCAACATGTCATCCACATACAAGACCAAATAAATCAAATGATCACCAAATAATTTAAAATACACACAGTGATCCTCTTTGCTTCTTGTGAAGCCAAGTCCCAACATATAAGTATCAAATTTTTTATACCACATCCTTGGTAATTGTTTTAAACCATACAGGGACTTTTTTAGCTTGCATACCAGCTCCTTCTTTCCCTTCACAGCATAACCTTATGGTTGCTTCATATATATTTCTTCTTCCAGATCCCCATGTAGGAATGTTGTCTTCACATCCATTTGTTCTATTTCAAAATCAAATGCAGCAGCAATAGACAAAAAAAATCTTATGGAGGTTAACTTGGCAACATGAGAACAAATATCACCAAAATCAATTCCCTCAACCTGGGAATAACCCTTTGCTACTAACCGAGCTTTGTATTTCTCCACTTTTCCTTCTGCATTCAACTTATCTTTAAATACCCATTTGTTGCCAATGGGATTTCTTCCAGTCGGAAACTCCACTAGATCCCAAGCCTCAATCTTATCCAAAGATGTTATTTGTTCGTCCATGACACTTTTCCAGAGATTTCCATCCTTTGTATCCACTCCCTCCTTGACAACTCTAGGATCAACTTCAGTAATAGACAAAGAAAAATTTGAACGGAAATCAGATGGAGTATACCTTTCTGGTAGCCTTCTTTCTCGAATCGATATCCTAAATATTGGAGTATGAGGATCTTCTTCTTCCGATTCCTATTCTTTTGTAGAGTCTGATTCATCATCCTTTAAATCAAACTCTATTTTCTCTGGTTCTTCCTTACTTGGTAGGACTTCATGGTTAACAACATCCTTCATTTCTCTAAATACCACATCTCGGCTATACACTACCTTCTTAGTTTCTAGGTTCCAAATCTTATACCTTTGATACCATCTTTATATCCAATAAAGATACACTTTTCAGCCTTCTTATCTAGCTTACTCGTGTTTTCCTTTGGAACATGAACATATGCATCACAACCAAATACCTTGAGATGTGTGAGAGAAGGTTCCTTACTAATCCATACCTCTTGTGAGAGAAGGGTGATCTATTGACCAGGTAACATGCAGTACCCACTGCCTCTGCCCAGAATTCTTTCCTTAACCCGACACCACTGAGCATGCACCTTTCTTTTTCCATCAGCGTCTTGTTCATCCTTTCTGCAACTCCATTCTATTGAGGTGTGTATGGATTAGTCTTCTACCTTGATATACCACACTTCTTACATAATTCTTCAAATTCATTCCTGCAGAACTCTCTGCCATTATCTGTCCTCAACACCTTAATTATTTTCTCTATTTGATTCTCAATAAAAGCCTTAAACTCTTTAAAACTATCAAAGACTTCAGATTTATTCCTCAGGAAATATATCCAAGTTTTCCTCAATAATTCATCTATAAATGAGACATAGTACACAGATTTTCCCAATGATGGGACCGACACAAGTCTAAAAACATCACTATGAACTAGTTGTAAAATTCCTTCTTCCCTCGTTGCACGAGAGGGGAATCTTACCTGATTTTGCTTCCCATATAGACAATGTTCACAGAAATCAAAATTAAGAGAGCAGTTAAACATACCTTCAACCATACCTTTACTGTGTAGTAGTTGAAGACCCTTCTCTCCAATATGCCCCAGTCTTTGATGCCACAACATAACCTTTTCTCTAGAGATTGTAGGAGTTATTTCTTCTTCAACTCCAATATCAGGAACAATGGAACTATTACACCCATCACTAATAGTTCTTCCTTTTAGCTTATACAGAGTTCCAAACCAAACTCCCTTCAGCAACACCATTGCTCCTCGAACCATCCTACAGGTTTCCTTTTCAAATATTGTTTTTACCCCTGCATTGTCCATTTTTCTTACAAAAATCAGTTTTCTGGCCAAACCTTGGATGTGCAGAACACCGGGCAGTGTTCTAATCCTTCCATCTATGAGCCTCAACTTGACTCTTCCTCGTCCTATGATTCTGGTTGTCGAATCATCACCTAGGAAAAAATTACATCCATCATACCTTTCATATTCGCAAAACCACTCCCTGTGGGGAGTCATATGAAAGGATGCACCAAATTCAACCAACCATGCCTCGTGATTTGCATGTGTGCTTGAAGAAGCCAAGTACACATCCCCTCCTTCTTCCTTGGAGGTCTTTTCTTCTGTAGAATGAGATTCTTCATATGCCTTCTTTTTCTCAACCTTAGACCTACACTACTTCTTGTAGTGCCCTTATTTTCCACATCTCCAACATACTCTTACAAACTTTCCGAGAGATTTAGATCTAGCCTTTGAATGAGATCTCCCACTTGAGAAATTAGATCTATTCCTTTCCTGGGAACGTCCTCTTACAAATAATGTGTTTGTGCTCTCTCCTTCCATATTCTTTTGTCTCATCTTCTTTGACTACAAGGATGAGACCACTTCATTAAACTTCAAGGCAGTTGTATTACTACCTATGGCCACAACCAGACTATCCCAAGAGTCTGGTAAAGAACACAGTAAACTAATACATTTATCTTCATCTGAGATTTTAATCTCAACAGATACTAACTGACTTACCACAATATTGAAGGCATTCAAATGCTCTACAACCAAGTCTCCACCTCTCATCCTCAGGTTATACAACTTCTTTCTCAGGAATAGTTTATTTACCAGGGACTTAGACTGATACAACTTCCCCAACTTTTCCCATAAATCCTTGGTTGTAGCTTCCTCTGACACATTCAATAATACTGAATCGGAGAGACACGGTCAGATTTTGATCTTTGCCTTCCAATCCAGCTCTTTTTAGTCATTTGTTGAAGTTCATGTAGGTGCAGTACCTGGATCTACCATGATCCACTAATCTCTATCCACCAACAGATCTTCCATCTTGAGCTTCCACAGCTAAAAAAATTTCACATTAAACTTCTCGATCTCCATATTTGAATTGTTTGCCATTTCTTTTCACCTGAAAAATCAATACCGCAGATCTCCCACTGTAACAAGGCTTTAAGGGGACCAATGATCGATATAAAAGGATGGGAAAGTGTGCCTATGTGTCTAATTTCTAGAATATTTTGATTAGCTATCGGTGTTGGGGTCTTATTTCCCAAGCGACAAAGAAGTTCTTCTAAATTGCGACATATTACCCAGGGGACTACGAAGTTCTTGAAAATTGCATCATCCAGGTTCCCAGGTGACGACAGAGTTCTTGAAAATTGCATCAGTAAGTTCTTCATTAAATATATTTGCAAGTTGAGTTCTTCATAACTGTATTTTTCTTTTCTAATTAAATGAGTTCTTAAAAACTGCATTTTTAATTAAACCACTGACCTTTCATTAAATATCTTTGCATGAAAAGGTCTTGAAAATTTCATTTCTACTTTCTCACTGCCTCCTTGTTGGGTATGTGTTATTAATCCTCTATATTGATTTTTAGTGTATTAATTAATTGAAGAAATTATACCAAGGAAATTAATCCTCTATATTGATTCCAAGTGTGAGATACTACAAATTATCAAGTGAAATGGATTTAACAATAACTTAGTGAAAACCAATTTCAAAATAGATATACAATTTGAAGTCATATATTGGGATTTATCTATTAGTATTTTCACATTAAAATCATTATAATATTAAAATATATAAAATGTGAAAGAATTCAGAGCTCTAAAATTCCTCAATGTATCACTTTTACTACAACAAAGTTTTGCATGGTCTCTAATTTCAACCTTCATTTCCATATGATCGATATAAAAGGATGAGAAAACGTGCTTGTGTGTCTATGAAAAAAGGGGAAGAAGATAGATTGAGATCAACTACTATGTAATATATGAGTTATTCAATATATATTACTTCTTAATGATATCATGATATCATGTAGTATATATGTTATTTAATATCTTAACCATTCCATTTTATTATTATTCAACATCTTCATTACTAAACATTGTTACTTTGTTATTATTTGGATTCATAATGATGTAAATATCAAAGTATCAAGCTCATCTTAAAAATATACATATAGATAAACATTATCATCTAAAAATGTCACGTTTTGTGTGTGGTTGGAACCAGTGTAGATCCATCTTAACTATGGATCTATCATGTTCCAAGAGGGATCAAATCCCTCATGATGCAAACCTTTCCTAAAGTTTTTCACTCTAAAAGGAGGTTTTCACCTTGATGGATTTGATCCCTCTCTGTGCATGTTAGATCAGGAGTTAAGATGGATCTATGTTGGGCTACTCTTCTTGAATTTTTGGAAAGTATTTAGGAAAATTCCCATGAGAATGGAAAGTCATGCATTTGAATGGGATCTACTCATAATTCAATACTTGATGGTGACTCCATCCATCAAGATTGATTTGAAGTGCTTCTGGAAGTCACTTCTCAAAATCAACCTTCACACATATTCTCACACAAGAATATAGGTTATGTTTTTGTTCTGCACAGTTAATGTACCAATCCAATTTGTTCCCAAACTCTCTAAAGGAGCTATCATTTTAGAACATTAATGGGATATAATGTAATCTAACCAAAACTATGAATATTTTAATTTCTTGTTCTAGACTGACATCACGGGTCCACAGGGATATATACATTTTCCTGGAACCCATAATGTATGGCCTAGATCTTAATATTAGATCCCTCTCTTTCCTATTTTAAAAGATAAGACATAAAACCCCCAACTAGAGGCCTATATATAGCATATCTTTCTAGACTAGGCCAGGGGCCTTTATACTTTCCAACTAGGTCCCTTTGAAAAAAAATGAGGGCTTTCTTTCTTAGCTTTGGAGTTGGGATTTCCAGTTGAGAGATGTGTTCTAATCATTTGACAAAATATTGTGGTTGAGGCTAATTTCAATTCCTTGGAGTCATGGACTAAACCTAAGAGATGAAATCCTCGGCGATTTTCTTCTAGCTAGTAAGTTCCTTCTAGGAAATGTCCAAAACTAGCACGTCTAACATGGGTTCTATATTAAAAGTTCCAATATCAATCGACTCCAATGCAGTCAGCTTCAAAAAAATTTAGAGGGTTGCAGTGACAACTAGGGTAAATTGTATCTGCTAAGAACTCTTCAACCACATCAAATCATCAAGCATATAAGCATCGAAGTAATTGCCCTCTTATAATATTGTTTTTAATTATGCAATATCAACTTATTCAATTTGGGTATGCAATGTTAACTTATTTAATACAAGTAGGCTTGATTTTAGGTTTCATATCTATATAGTGAATCTATTTTATAGTTAATATTAAAAAAATAATTTTTTTGTTTTTTTATGTAAAATTATTTTTTACAATGTATATTTATTCTTATTATTTATAATAAAAATAAGTCATTTTCAAGTTTATCTTTTAAGAGGATGTAAAGTTATAACTTATATTTTGTTAATTGATAAGACATATTTTGAATCTGGTTGAAAATTAGCAGTCTTTTTTTAACAAAATAATTATAACATTTCTATATTTTTATCACTTTTCAATTTACACTCACATAAATTAATAATCCATTAACTTTAGTTTTACAAAAATTTATAGATTGTAATTTTTTGAGACAATATAGTTATAATTGTTATCAAATTCTAAATAATAAAATAAAAAATATATTTCAATATAAATATAAAAATAAAAATAAATTAAATCATAAAAAAGCTATTAAAAAAATTTAATATAAATTTTATATTATATATAACTCAAAAATCTAAATATTTGGAATTAATTTATTATCATTTGCAATTAAAATTAAAACAAAAAAATTATATATATTAAACTAAAAATATATATATAATCAAATCCAAAATCACCTTATCTTACTAAAATACATGTAAAATTAAAATACAAAATTATAATAAATATCCTTATGATACACGAATCCCAATCTTCATCTAAGAATTTAAACCCATTCTTATGTTTAAGAGATATTCTTTAACTATTTTTTTTCTCTTAATATTTATTTTCATTCTTAAACATACAAAACATACATAATTATAATAAATATCCTTATGATACACGAATCCCAATCTTCATCTAAGAATTTAAACTCATTCTTATTATTTAACTATTTTTGTCTTTTAATATTTGTTTTCATTCTTATGTTTAAGAGATATTATTTAACTATTTTTACCTCTTAAATATTTAAAAAATAACATTAAAAAATATTCACATAAATATGCACACATAAATTTTGTTTTAAATAAGAAAATTGTTATAGATAATGTTTATCTCAATTTACTATCAATTTACTATTTAAGAGATTGTTAGTTAGTTGAATTTGAGAAAATTGGTTTGCTTCTATTTTGATGTGTGGTTGATTTTGGTGTGTAGTTGAGATATTGTCTCAATTGATTGCTCCTGTAATCTAGGTTATTTATCTATCTTAAAACAACCATATTGTATTTATATGTATTTGTTACATTAATTCAAATAGTATTTTTTACTTATTATTTGTGTATGTAATCTCTAGTCTCCCATTTTAATCTTGGTATGAGAGCGTCCAGGCTCTGCGTGACTCCTCACGAGAGGGCCAAGAACATGAGAGTAGAGTAAATAATTTATGAGAGAGGATTTATGCTATAGTATCAGATACAGGGCGTTCTTTTTTAATATTTTGTTTGTCTATGACCACCCAATTCACTGTAGATGTCGCCTTAAATTTCATCCCAAAACACAACTAAGACGATTACTGCAAATTATTGCTACGTGTGATATTGGAGCACTGAATGTGCTGGAGTTGTGCATAACCTTTGAAGCGTGGACAGTGTGTACAGTATTTGTGCAATCTGCATGTGATTGGTGCGATCTGTGTGGAAGTTTGATCGTGTAATGCATTTCAATCTGCAGATCGTGCAAAGTCTGTTGTGTTTGTTGCGTGGATTTTTTTTCAATATTTATTTTGAGTGGAATCCATTGTATGTTTTTCATGGATAGTTTTGTTGATTCCCATTGTAGTTTAGAGGATTTCCACTGAAAAGTAGTGATCAACATTTAAAATACACTCTATATTTTACACTCTTCCTTACACCAAAAAAAGGGATCTGGAGCAGAGCCATGAAAACCGTGAGGACTGTGAGAAGGACTAGGTCGTGAAGAGAGGAGGAGCCTGGGATCTTGTGTGAAGTTATTGAGACGCCGCATGGAGACTTGTGCGTGCATTCTGTTGGAGGTATGCGACCTGTTTGTTGGATGAAACCCTGGTCGACCCTGGTCGTCAGACGAAGAATCTCATTTTTCCTTGGCTTGAATGGAAGGGTTTGGAGACAACCGAGAGTTGGGTATTGCAGAGAGCATTGAAACTGTGAGATTGGAGTCGAGATGCAACAATAGTGTGGTGGTTGGGCACGCCATTGCCATTAAGAGTGATCCATTGACAAGTCGTGGTGAAGTCTGGATTGACGATCTAGTCGAAAGAATAGGATGTTTATTGTTGTGATATTTAGTGTGGCCAACTATTTTCACTAGTTTGAGTCTATGTTGTAATTGACCATTTCAATATTAGAAAATTTTGATTAGAAAATGTTTACAATAATCATTGAGTACTAGGCAAATTATTATGAAGACTAGGAGATGAGATGTAAATGGGATTATATTTTTGTCAATGTAATGGGATTTGGGAATATAATTGTTACAAAGGAGGATGATCACCTTTGTGTTGATGTAAAGCATTTTTGAATGGTTATTGTACTTGAATTAATGAGGCATATGTGATGAAGGGGGTGCATGATCCGTTGTATTGCCTCATCATAGGAAAGTTAGTTCCCCGTGTGTTTGTTGTAAGCCCTGCTATTCATGCATACTTGTTGTGGTGTGGATTAGCACATAGTTATCCTCTTATGCATAGAGAGGGTGTTAATCAAGTTGTGGAATAGACCACTTTGAGAGGTACATGGGTGACAATTGTACCTGTAGCATAAGCTTGATGTTGAGTCGGAGAAATTGAATCTTCAATTAAGGGGGGAATGTGAGATGAAATAGTCTCAGAATGTGATGGACCATGTTATGTTAGAGAGAAATTTTAATGCATTGATGAACCATGTACCACTGAAAAGAATTCCTACAGGATGGTTACAACAGCTAATGACCCATGTATTGTGGTAGATGGATTGTTTTTTATATGGACATTAATGATGAGTTGTATATGGACATTAATGATCACTTGTTTGAGTGATCAATTTTCTATAGGTACAAAGCTAAATAAGATGCAAGTTCGAAAGCAACCACTTTGAAGTTGAAGCCCATAATAATGCAAGTCAAAGGATGAAGATGACAAAAGATGAGGACATAATCCAAATGAATATCAAGACAACAAAAACCATCTCAAGAAGATTACTATTTAGGAGATTGTTAGTCAGTTGAATTTGAGAAGATTGGTTTGCTCCTATTTTGGTGTGTGGTTGAGATATTGTCTCAACAGATTAATTGTGTAATCTAGGTTATTTATCAATCTTGAGACAACCATGTTGTATTTATATATATTTGTTACATTAATTCAAGTAGTGTGTTTTAAGTATTATTTGTGTATGTAATCTCTACTCTCCCATTTTATAAAAAATATGTTAGAATTAATGATTAATTTGGGGTTGGTTGAAGATTTGTAGGAGGCTGTTGAGATATCTTCTCAACCACTCCCTCCAAATATGGAATCAGTTAAATCTGTATCCAACTATATATGTACGTATGTGTGTGTGTAATACAATGAAATTATTGTGTGTTATTCATGTGCATCTCTTCTCTCATGATTTCTATCTTGGTATCAGAGCTAGAACAGCCCTGACTCTCTCACCAAAGGGGCTGGAATATGAGAGCAATGTGAGATGAATCCACTGTTGTAAATTGTAGTTTATAGTGTGAGCGTAGATTCATTTTTTTATGTGTGTTACGAGTGTTGTGCAGACGCCAATCTGAAGCTAGCGTAGAAGAGAAGAACTTCCTTTCCGCCTTGCAGAACAGTCACCAGAGCTGTGTGTGGATCAAGAGGAGACATCACCATTTGAGGTTGTGTAAATCTGCAGAGATCTTCTATCAATGTTCAGATCTGAAGAGAGGCTCACATATTAATGGAAGTCACTATGTGTTCTTTTTTATGCATAAATTTGACTCAATAGTGCTTTCGCATAATGCAATCATTGTCGAATTTGCGTTTAAAGATTGGATCTGCTGCGTTATTGAATCTGCTGAATCAATTCAGTGTTTTTTATCTCATTGAGAAAGAAAACGAGTGTGTTGACTTGCATATTGTTCAACAAGGTCGTTGTTATGAGTTTAAAAAAAAATCCAAGGAGAAAAAGATATGTTGTTTGCAGATCTGGTCATTATAGTGAAGATTTGATTATGTTGCCTATGAGATCCATACAGAGACCAAAACAGGAACATACAGATCGGTGGGTGCCTATCCATATTCAAATCGCAGAGATTGACTGGTGGAAGAGTTTTTCGAAGAAGATGAAGACTGCTCATTGCCTGCTTTCCTAGTTGAAGTTGTTGAGCATCACGGATAGTGGCGG
>JZKD02S1674601.1:30875-41340 GCA_000966675.3 Picea glauca | reverse complement strand
CTCTATCATAATTACAATTTTAACTTACTCCATGATAAGCATCCGTGGGTTAGCTCTGTGTTTGAGGAAAATTATCTCAGTATTTTTAAGTTGAGATATGTGTGTACGGTTCATGTAGGGTGATCTCAATGGACATTTATCATCGGCTACTCATAAGGATAGAATGTGTTAAATGTCTTAACTTAAAGTAAAAAAAATTATATTTGTAACATTAAAGATAATGTGTTTATCTTTTCAATTTTTTTATTAATATGTTTGGTTTTAAATTTTATATTTATTCAGTAAAATAATTCTCAATTAATATGGGAAAATTAATTGTTTTATAATTGTTAGGCAGCGGAAGCAAAACCGAGAATAAAAAAATCAGAGCATCTACAAACTGAGAACAATAATCACACAATTATGTGGAAACTCAAAGTGGGAAAAAACCATGGGCAATGATATTATGTATTGTTCTTATTAAAGGGAGAATTACAATAGCCAATCTGAGGCATACAACCATCCTCTTCTCATACACACATTGCACTCTCACCTCTATGGGTATGCTCGTATATATAACATCTATCACTCAATTACACAAATTGATCATGAATAGATCACATAGTTACACAAACAATTCATAAATAGATTACATAGTTTACACAATCTGGCATGTATGCACATTCCAAATATAGTTGATATGCATATGCATATGAATGCATGAGGAAATTCGTTGGCATGTTTCCAACAATCTGAACGTTGAAAACAATTTACCTGATATATCATGTCCTTAATTAATTCATCACATTTTTTTCAAACCAAGAGAAGTCAAACACCATCGTAGCATCTCTAACAAAATTGGTTTCGTAAACATGTCTGCAAAATTCACTTTTGTATGGACATTTCCATAGCCACTCCAATATTTTTCGGGCCACAAGTGTAAGGAACCAAAGTTTTTTATGGCCATATTGGAGGATATTTAGGAAGAGGATGTTGAAACTCCCCTTGTGTCTGAGTCACCTGAAACCACTGACATAACCCCTCCCTCAGACCCTCCTGAAGTAGAACTAGGCATTTCCTTAAATGCTCTCACTGGCTTCTCTGCTCCCCAAACCCTCGAGCTCATCGGTTACATCAAGCATAGGAAGGTCATCATTCTTGTTGATAGTGGAAGCACCCATAATTTTATTCATCACCGCATTTCCAAGAAACTCATTGATATATCCATGCAGTCAATAATTTCCAAATCATGATTGTCAATGGTGGCTCCATGAAATGTTGAGGGTGTTGTGAAAATGTTTATCTCCAAATTGGTGACTACCACCTGAAATCTCATATGTTTGCTATCGACATGGGTGGTTGTGACATTGTATTGGTTGCAGATTGGCTAAGGACTTTGGGTCCCATTCTCATGGATTTTAAGGAATTAACCATGCAATTCGACCAGAAGGGACAACAATATAAGTTCCAAGGAATCATCATTGGTTCAACTGAGATCATTAGTTCCCATCACATGGAAAATCTACTCAAAAAAGGTCATTCTGGCGTCATTGCCCAACTCCATGCCATACAAGCAACAGATCCACCCTCGGTGTCGCAAGACCTCCAATCCATCCTCTCTAAACATCAAGTGGTATTTTCCACTCCCCAGGGACTCCCTCATTTCCATGGTGTTCATGATCATTCCATTCCCCTTGTACCAAGAAGCCTTCCTCCCAATATTCGTTTGTATCATCACCCCTTTTCCCAAAAAAATGAAATTGAGAAAATGGTTCAAGAACTCCTTAACGCAGGCGTTATCTTCCCTAGTACGAGCCCCTACTCTTCTCATGTGGTCATGGTCCTGAATAAAGAAGGTTCTTGGTGAATGTGTCCTGACTTCCATTCCCTCAACAAACTTACCATTAAAGAAAAATTTCTCATTCTTGTCATCGATGACCACTTGGATGAATTGAGTGGTGCCCAGTTCTTTACTAAACTTGATCTTCGTTCTGGCTACCACTAGATACGTATGAAAGAGGCAAACATTCCTAAGACTACCTTTAGAACTCATGAGGGCCACTATGAATTTTTGGCCATGCCCTTTGGCTTGTGTAATTCCCCCTCCACCTTCCAAAGCCTCATGAATCATGTCTTCCAACCATTTCTCCATCATTTTGTCTTATTTTTCTTTGATGATATCCTCATATATAGAAAAACCTAGACAAACCATCTTGCTCATGTGGATCGAGTTCTCCATCTACTCGCTTAGCACCAAATTTTCCTGAAACAGTGTAAATGTGATTTTGGCACCTCAGAAGTTGAGTACTTAGGTCATCTAGATGGAAAGGACGGCATCAGGGTAGATCCTAAAAATATTGAAGCTATGCAAGACTAGCCTCACCCAAAGACTCTCAAAAGATTGCGTGGATTTCTGGTCTTAACAAGTTATTATCGCTAGTTTGTTAAGAATTATGGAAAGATTGCAGCACCTCTCACTGCACTCTAAAAAAGAACTTGTTCACTTGGACTCCAACAACTGCTCAAGATTTTCAAACCTTGAACATGGCCATGTGCACCACTCCAGTCCTGACCCTTCTTGATTTCACAAAGACCTTTTACCTGGAATGTGATGCTTTAGGGAAAGGAATTGGTGTTGTCCTTATGCAAGAGGGATGACCTCTGGCCTTTACCAGCAAGCAACTCTCTGAACGAAATCTGGGCAAATCAATCTATGAAAAGGAAATGTTGGCTATTTTGCATGTTTTTGATTTGTGGCACCCTTATTGTTACAGATGGTTTTGGTCACTCTAGTGGTGTCTCTACAATGATGTATCTAGGCTCCCAACAAGGACTTTTTGCCTGAGAAAAATGACTGTTGTTTTCTTCCAAAAACACATTTTTAAAGTGACTTCGCAGGCTGCCTATGTACTAGGGTGAGAGAATGCTTGATTCTCACAGGCCACCCACACTTAGGGTGTGAACTATTCACAGGCTGCTCTATAGGTAGGATGCGAACCTGTTTTTATGCTTGGAAAAGAGAAGAAGTCACGAGGGTTCTAGAAGGGAATCTTCTAGAAAATGAGTTGGAATTCGTATGGTTGGAATTCTATTGACTTCTCAAATTTGGCGGGATCATCCTCATCCATTTAACCATCTCTCCTTCTCCTATATATTGAAAGGTTTCTCATGGAAAAGGTTAAGAAAGATTGAATGAAGAATTGGTGAAAGAATTGTGTGAGGAACTCTACTTGGATAGAAGCTTGAAGACCCCATTTGGCCTATCAAGTTGTGTCAAGTCTTCTTCATGCAATTGTAGAGCAAGTGTGTGTGTTGGAACCAAGGGTCACTAAAAAGGAAGCTTGCGACATCAAGGCGATCAGGTTGTAATCTTCTACTTTCATTTAATATGATACAACGGCATGTCCCTTTCCCATAAAATCACTCTTATTTTATTGTGTAACTCATTGATCATATGCATAGGTTGACATTGAATATACTTTGTTATCTTCACTTTGGTCAGTTTGTGTTGTCTTGGACTTGATTGCACGAGAGCATCGGAGCGAAGTGGGAACAACAGAGACCTAAGGAAACGATCTAAAGGTATGTCACTTGTTCCTCCCTATTATTAGATTCAACGATTACAACTTAGGGAAAGAGTAGTGTCCTGTCTTGTTTTGTTCTAGATCCAGGTGGATCTAGGGAGATTTGATAGTGTCCGCACCTACCAATTTATCTAATAACAAAATTGGCGAATCCACTGGGGATCATACCCATTTTTCGTGATTTTTAGTGGCTTTTTCTTGGCCATTTGCTCTCAATCCACCATTTTTCATTCCCATCAATCTCTAAGTCTTGAGGAGATCCTCACTGACTCCTTGGGTCCAGAAGTTCCCTCATAAATTTTGTCCTTTTTCCAAATTTTGCTTGTTTACAGACCTTCTCGCACTGCACCCTTTTGTAGCTTGCAAGAATCACTTGAGTTCACACCCTAGTGTTTATTCCAGTGAGAACTTCTCGCAGTCATCCCGTGTCTAGCCTACGAGAATCCTTGATTCTCGCACTGTAAACCACTGCCAGCCTGCGAACCCACTTGCAAAATTGTTGAATTAAGTCTTTTGTGTCCTTAGATGCTCAAATTTTTTTTTGTGTCTAGGAAAAACTTCGCTGGCGAGTGATTGAATGTTTCTTGACTTCAGATCTCATGAATGATTAGTTTTCAAAAATCGAAATCTCTTCTTGTTCATTTTTTCTCGATTTTTACCTCTTGACCTTTTTCTTAACAAGGGTATAATCTCCGATCCTAGAATCCGAGTGCTTGTTTGGTCAGGAGCCTATGATTGGTTTAAAAGTTGAGATTAATTTTCTTTTTCAATTTCTTATCACTTGGAAAATTGTTACCCATGTGCGTTTGAAGAGACTAGTTTTGTCAGTTTGTTATTTTTGTCTTCATTGAAAGATCAATTTGGGGTGTTTGTTGTGTATTCTTTTTTTCGTTGGTTGCTTACTTTTTTCTTAGTTCCATCTTTGTTGCTAGGTTTCTAATAAAAATTAAAGGCATTTTCCTTTTTTTAAGCAATTTTTTTTATTCAAACATATTGTCATTTAAGTATTGAAAAAGCACGAATAGAGAATTTGCATTGTTCATGATTGTTTGATATGGCATTTTAAAGAAGATAATACATCATAGTTCATGTTGTTCCATAAAACTCCTCTTTCCCTCCTGTAAATAGGATTCATCAAACAAAAATTTGTATCATTCATTCTTACTTACGCATTGTTGGGTCAAAGTCTCACACAACATCGGTTTCATCTCCATCTCCTCTTGAGTAACAACAACCTTTAACAATATTGCGCAACTTTAAAATTCAACTAGTAACTTTTCTAGGGCTATTTTACACCAACACTAGCTAGGCTAGAGCTTTGGAATAGGCAATGAGACACACTCTCCAAAGCACAAAACACAAAATAGTATCTTGTGATAGGGAGTGTCAAATTTCATTTGCAACATTTTTTCCTGGGAATCCCTTCTCACACAAGGGTCAATCCTGAGGTCACATCGAGATTGACAGAGCTACTCAGCCTGCTTTGTTGATATCGGTGTATAGATTGCACGTATTACGGGGGTCACTTGAAGATATACCCACAATGATGAGTGGAAGCCTCTCAAGCTGATTTCGGGCCAGATACCCTACCCTTGCATGTGGATCAGACTGTCGACTATTCCCCCAGGCATTATTGTTGTTGGTGGTAACCTTAGTAGCCTATCTTTTTAGGGTCTTACACAAGGTGTCTGTGAAGGGGAAATTCTTCACGATACCTGGAATCGACGTTGACCAGACTCACTTGGGATCCTTGGAGGGTATACCCATGATTATGTATGGGAGCTTGCACCAGGGTGTAAGTCCGTTAAAAAGGTAGTCAACGTAACTTTTCCACCCTAGCCCAGCCCCTTCTTGTCTCATCGTTATGACGTTGGATTTCGTCACCAACTAGTGACCTTGAAATTAGAAGGTCTTGTTTGTTTGGTTTTTTTTCTTAGATTTTACTAGCACATGTTGTTTGTTTACCCAAGTTGACTACAAAATTTATTTTGTAAGATTCTAAATCGATCACAATTGACCCTCCATGTTGTTCACGTAGAATGCAAGGCTTACCCCCAGAAAATCTGGAAGGTTCTCAACCCTTGCCGACCAACTCATCGAAGGTTTCTCCTCAACAGAGTGAAGTCCAAGACATCACCACTCCACAAGTGGAAAGAACTAACTCTCTAGAACGGTTCCAAATTTCCAATTCTCGAGAGGACTTTCGACTTCATCCCGAATCCGAGAGACGTATTGGGTGAGTGAATTCTTCCAAAAACTTAGTTGTTCAGTCTTCTGGATCACCAACTAGACCTTTCTTAGGACCTGAGGGTCAAGATCCTTTTTGGACTACTGGCATTTTTAGACAGGATCTCTTTGGCTCAGGAGTAGGCGTTGATATCACTGTCGCACCTGAGCTTCCCGAAAAATATGATCCAAATGCAGTACCTTTTACTACTTCTTATTACTTTCCTAGTACAGAAGCTTCACCAGCTAGCCACATATTGACTATCCCTCTACAAATGGTCCATTATACAATGGTCCCAGATACTACGAGTCCACACACTGGGATTACAATGGCTAGCCAAGCCCTCATTGGCACATCGCTTTCACCCATATTCACTCCAACCCTTCCACCCGGATATCATGTGTTGAATGCTTATATTCCCGCTCCTACACAGATAACGTTCAGGACTCCTGGTGATTCCACTCCTTCTGGGAACCCACCTCCCGGTTTCATTCTGAAACTTCCTCCACCCCCTTTCTGAGGACCTCTTTCATCCTCTATCGGAGGCACTGATCCTAGTGGCACCATTCTGTCGTTCACACCTAATTACCAAATTCCTGTTGGTGGACAATTTCACTAAGGAGGCCAAACCCAATCCCCTTTTACAAGACAAATCCCAATTGCGACTCAACCCCTGATTGTAGGGAAACCCCCACCGACCCCACCCTATGGACAAAACATACCTTCTTCCTTGGCCAAGTATTGGAATTATCTTGTTCAACATAAGCCTTTCTCGACTGGGGGGCAACAACCTCAAGCTAGCTCCATCGTCCCCCCTAGCACAGGCCAACCATACCCAGGCACGTCTAATATTATTTGGGGCTCGAATGCTCAACCCCGTCCCCCTGTTCAAGGGTACAACCCTATGAATTACTTTCCTCCACACCAACAACCAAACTTGCCCGGATCTTCGCATTATATGAAAACTGCTTATGGTCCCACTGGTCTACTAACGAGACTCCCTCCTCAAAGTCACCAGTACCTGCATGTATAAAGACAGTTACCCTTCTTAGCCACCCTAGACCTACCTGATTTTTCGAGGATTTTAAATGATATGATCCGTCACTCTCCTCAATGTCCCACCATACCGGCCAAACTACCATCTGATATCGATAAATTCGATGGTAAACTAGGAGAGGACCCAAACAATCACGTAATGACTTTTCACCTTTGGTGCTCATCCAACTCCTTGATGGGTGACTCTATTCGCTTATGCCTTTTTCAGCGAACCCTCACAA
This sequence comes from Picea glauca, assembly GCA_000966675.3. Taxonomy (NCBI): domain Eukaryota; kingdom Viridiplantae; phylum Streptophyta; class Pinopsida; order Pinales; family Pinaceae; genus Picea; species Picea glauca. The sequence goes on along the minus strand of JZKD02S1674601.1, from coordinate 34,273 downwards.
GTTCCGTCGCGAAGTGGTATATAGAATTACCACGAGGCTTCTTCACCGACTTCAACACCATCGTTATGGCTTTCCTCACCCACTACCAGTTACCGATCCACTACGAAACGGGAATCGAGATCTTGATTTCTTTCAAACAAAGCTAAGCCACTCATATCTCTGATCACATACATGAGTGGCGACAGAGACGAAGTCTCATCAAACTCGAACTTCTCAATAAGTTGCTAGTAGAGTGGTTCATGAAATCATTCATGAATGACATCGCTCATGAAATCACCATGGGTGGATTTGTCACGGAAGAACAGGAAATTAGTCATGCCCAATACCTAGGCCTCGTTTACTCACAAATGGGTACTCTTTATGACTTACTCCCTTATGCATCTCGTCCTTATACTTCTACTACTTCAACCACTCCTCTTGCTTCTCATGCAACTAACAGTGTGATTGGCACCTTCCATGCCCAACCTCATTCCGTCCAAACCTCTGGCACCAACCCCAAATGCATTTCTTCTAATGTTCAAAATGCCCCATCTCCTACCCCTCCCATTGGCAAGACTTCTGAGGTAAATTCTGTTCAATCTACCCCCGCCGGCAAAACTAAATCCAAAAGAGGAAAGGGTAAGACCAAGGAGGATAAAAATAATCCACAAACTGAGAAAACCAAAACACCACCTGTTGACAATAGGGATAAGTGAAAACCCTGATACCCTTGTCTTATATGTAGTGATGATCACTACATGAAGGATTGTCCATGATGAGCCGAGGTTACTAAGTTCCTTCAAGGGACCATGAAACCCCCCACTCTGACCGTATTGTCACAACCCTTCCCCTCTCAACAACAAGCCCAATTGGTCATTCATGACCAACCTTCCCCCTCCAATACATCCTATATATTAATGTGTACCAGTGATTCAAAGAAGAATGACATTACGCTTAACACTCGAGCCAAAGATTATTCTTCCTCCAAAGAGAAGGTTGATGTGATACCGTCTTCATCGGTCCAACCATCTCCCATGACTCCACCTACCAATGGTCCTCTTCATCTTGAACGACCAAGCCTAGATACAGTTCTTCGCCCTCCCCCAAAGGGTGTTGCTCGAAAATCGGCTTTCAATCCTCATGCCCGTGCTACCCAGAACTACAACATTGTCGAAGATCTGGCCCAGGCACCATCCGCGATGTCAGCCCTCGAAGTCCTTCAGAGTTGTCCTATACAACGGAAGGCACTGTTGAAATCTATTGGTGGAATCGACCCTACGGATACGAATTAAATAATTTTTGACTTGGAATATTACATTCCAAGGTTACCCCCTCAACTCGCATTCCAAATACAAGTTATTATCTCCAACAAAAACATTTGTAGAACAGTTATTGATGAGGGATCCTCGACGTGTGTCATGTCCATTACGTACTGGAAAGCCATCGACACTCCTCCTTTGACTAAATCCCACAACACGCTCAAAGCCTTCAATGGCTCTAGTTTTAAGCCTTATGGTGTCCTTCCTTCATTGCCTATTACATTAGAAGGCAAAACGGTCCAAGTCAAAGTGGAGGTCTTTGACACTCCTCTCGATTACAACCTTCTACTTAGCCGTAGCTAGATTGATTCCATGCGTGCAGTTGTATCAAATATTTTCCGTGTCGTGCTTTTCCCACATCAAGGAAAAGTAGTTACCGTCGACCAATTGGCCTTCTTCACTCTGATGCACGTATCGACAACGTACCTTTCATTTCAAAAAAAAACCCTGGATATGAGAACATCAGTGTGGGTCTTCTTAAAGATTCCTCTTTGATGGGCACTTTCCCCATCCCACCACCCGTTGTTCCACATCCGTTTGTTTCCTTGATCAGCATGATCTCCACCTCGATTCACGGAACCCCTACATCTCACGACCCATGGACGGTCCCCAACCCCAGTGATCATCTTCATTATGGAAACAAAATGCCTTTGAGTCCAGTCGAATCCACTTATCAATCCATTCAATCAGCAACCCTTTCTACCCTCTCTCTTGGTGATTTATCCTAAGATCCATTCCACATTATTTTTCCCATGGATGAGATGATTATGTCTGTTACATCCATGAAAGACACCCCTTGGGACGATGGACATCATCATTCCATCCTCTTCCTGGAAAAAAACACCATCGAGGGTTACCAACAAATCTGGACACCGTCTATCATTGTCGTCATTTCTACCGTTCCCGAGTCTACACACGATGTGTTTTACGAAGGGAAATTAAGTAATATTTCACCCACCATCCTCCTCGACATATCCATAAAACCTGGACTTGTCGAAAATGTGCATATCGGAGCTTCATGTTCCCATGACGAAGTTGTCACCTACAAGTCTCTTTTCCAAGAATTTTGTGATGTCTCACCTGGAGCTACAAAGAAATGTCGGGTATTGACCCCGCCATTGTGATACATGAGATTAAAACATTCCCAGACGCTAAACTCGTCTGGAAATGACTTCATCCGGTCCACCCACATAAAGTAGTCGCCTTCAAGTTTGAAGTTGAGAAACTTCTTAAAGCTGGCTTTATTTACCCTGTGGCTCTAACTGACTGGGTTTCCAATATTGTTTTGATTGACAAGAAACAAGGCACCATCCGCGTGTGCATTGATTATAGGGACATTAACAAAGCTTGTCCTAAAGGCAACTTTCCTACCCCGTTTGTTGACCAGAACGTCGATGATTGTGCCAGAAGTGAAATCTTCTCTCTGATAGATGGTTTCTCCAGATATAATCAAATCAATATCATTCCCGCGGACCAACACAAGACTGCCTTTATTTGTCCTTGGGGCCCGTTTGCCTACCGGAAACTTCCATTCGGTTTAAAGAACGTCAGCGCAACTTTTCAGTGCGCTGTGTCTTACGCCTTCCATGATATCAAGCATATTGTGTAACCATATCTCAATGACTTACCCGCTCATTCCATGCGTCGTGTAGATCATCCAATACACCTCCTCACCATTTTCCTTCACTGTCAGTTTTACCATATACGCTTGAATCCCCACAAATGTGTTTTCTGCATAGAATTCAGCTGACTTCTAGGCTTTATTGTTCCACGTCAGGGGATCCGGGTAGATCCTTTGAAGGTCGAGGCAATTCTCAATCCTCCTCCTCCTTCCTCACTTCGCCAGTTACAAAGTTTGCAAGGGAATGCAAACTTTCTTCATCGTTTCATCCCAAACTATGCTGAACTAACACTTGGATTTATGTGACTACTCATGAAAGGGTCTGTTAAGCCCTAATATTGGCTCATTACCCCTTAATTGGGGAATATTAGATTAGTAATGTTATTTTATTTATGTCGGTTTTAGGCCATTAGTTGTAATTTAGATTAGTAATGTTATTTTATTTATGTCGGCTTTAGGCCATTAGTTGTAATTATACC
>JZKD02S1674600.1:251576-267890 GCA_000966675.3 Picea glauca | reverse complement strand
AAGCTACATGATGCCAAAATCATAATCCCATTAAGATACTCTAAATGGATTGCAAATCTAGTAATAGTGAGAAAGAAAAATGGTGAGATCAGGTTATGCGTTGATTTTAGAAACTAAAATAAATTCTCAAAGAAAGACAACTATCCCCTACCCAAGATGGAACACTTGCTGCAAAGAATTTCAGGGGCCACTGTCATGTCTTTCCTAGATGGCTTCTCAGGCTATAACCATGTTTCTATACATCTCGATGACCAAGAAAAAACTTCCTTTACTAGTCCTTGGGGTACCTTCATGTACACCAAGATTCCATTTGGGCTAATGAATGTCGGGGCCACTTTTCAGAGGGACATGGACATATCTTTCGTGGGAGAGAAGGACAAGTTTGTCCTCATCTATCTTGATGATATCATAGTTTATTCTAGCAGTTATGAAGAGCATCTAAAGCATCTGAAAAGAGTATTTTTGAAATGCAGACAGTTTGGGATTTCACTGAACCCCCAAAAGTCTCAATTTTCTATCGAGAAGGGTAAGATCCTAGGCCACATTGTTTCAGCAAAGGGAGTGAAAATTTTTCCAGCTTGGGTGGAAGAAATTCAGAAGTTGTCCATACTAATATCAAAGAAGGATATCCAATCCCTACTTGGTAAGATAAATTTTGTCAGAAGGTTTATNTCCCATTAAGATACTCTAAATGGATTGCAAATCTAGTAATAGTGAGAAAGAAAAATGGTGAGATCAGGTTATGCGTTGATTTTAGAAACTTAAATAAATTCTCAAAGAAAGACAATTATCCCCTACCCAAGATGGAACACTTGCTGCAAAGAATTTCAGGGGCCACTGTCATGTCTTTCCTAGATGGATTCTCAGGCTATAACCATGTTTCTATACATCTCGATGACCAAGAAAAAACTTCCTTTACTAGTCCTTGGGGTACCTTCATGTACACCAAGATGCCATTCGGGCTAATGAATGTCGGGGCCACTTTTCAGAGGGACATGGACATATCTTTCGTGGGAGAGAAGGACAAGTTTTTCCTCATCTATCTTGATGATATCATAGTTTATTCTAGCAGTCATGAAGAGCATCTAAAGCATCTGAAAAGAGTATTTTTGAAATGCAGACAGTTTGGGATTTCACTGAACCCCCAAAAGTCTCAATTTTCTCTCAAGAAGGGTAAGATCCTAGGCCACATTGTTTCAGCAAAGGGAGTGAAAATTTTTCCAGCTTGGGTGGAATAAATTCATAAGTTGTCCATACTAATATCAAAGAAGGATATCCAATCCCTACTTGGTAAGATAAATTTTGTCAGAAGGTTTATTCCTAATTTCGCTGAGCTAGTGAAACATATAACCTCTATGCTAAAAAATGGATCTGAGATAAAATGGAAAGACAATGCAGGAAGTTCATTTCAGGATATCAAACAGGCTATCATGGAATCTCCCACTCTAATCAGTCCGGATTACACCAAGAATTTCTATATTTTCTCTTTTTCTTCCTATGACACAGTGATAGTAGTCTTGTTACAAAAAGATGATGAAGGTATTGATCACCTAGTGGATTTCTTCATCAAATCACTTAGGGATGTTGAACTAAGGTATGATCCTATAGAAAAACAAGCTTATGCTCTCATTAAGTCATTAAAATATTTCATAATTTATATCGTGGCCTATGTTCCTTCAGCCTCTGTGAAGGATGTTTTGACCCAACCTGATATTGATGGAAAGATAGTTAAATGGATCACAAAACTGATTTAGTTTGACATAGAAGTGAAGCCCACTAAGTTGGTAAAAGGCCAAGGCCTTTCCAAGCTTTTGACAGAAGAGAATTGTGATCTTTTGGACATAAATTTCATTGGGGAAAGTTAAACAAGTTTGCAAACAGGGGTAGCAGTGAAAGAACAACATGACAGCCAACAAGTGGCCGATAATTTGGCTTCATGTGAGTGGTATTCAAGTATTGTTCATTTTTTACAGAAGTTGGAGGTTTCTCCTGAACTTAGCATGACTCAAGCCTGAGCCTTTAAGCTCAGAGCAGTTAAATTTTGCATTAATGATAATATTTTATATTGGAAATATCCTACTGGTTTACTACTGATATGTTTAGACAAAGATGAGTCAGTTGAAGTCATGCATCAGTTTCATTCAAGTATTTATGGAGGCCATCATTACTGGAATACCACAACTCATAAAATCCTAAGGGTTGGGTATTATTGGCATTTTCTTTTTGCATATGTGTGCGCCTTTGTGAAATAATGTGATAAGTGCCAAAGATTCACAAGAAAACAACAACTAAAATCTCTACCCCTGAGACCTATCATAGTGAATGGTCCTTTTCAACAGTGGGGCTTAGATTTCATAGGCGAGATTAATCCTTCATCTAGTGGTCAGCATAAGTGGATCCTGGTAGCCACTGAATATTTTATCAAGTGGATAGTGGCAATCTCCACTAGAAATGCCACTCATCAGGTCATCATGAAGTTTCTCTATGAAAACATTTTGATCAAATTTGGTTGCCCAAAAAGGCTAGTGACAGATAATGCAGCAACCTTCAAAGCTCATGCATTGGTTGACATGTGTAAGTCAATGGGCATTCAATTGGTACACTCCACTTCCTACTACCCTCAAGGCAATGGTGTTTCCGAGTCGTCCAATAAGAGTCTAGTCAGAATCATCAGAAAGTTGTTGGAGGATAATCAAAGGAGTTGGAATTCCAAACTAAAGTTTTCTCTTTGGGCAGACGGAGTGACTAACAAGAAATCCATAGGAAATTCCCCCTTCAAACTGGTTTATGGCACTGATGTCATCTTCCCCATTCAGCTAGTTCTACCAGTGGCTAAAGTCTTTCAGGAGGAACAAACTGAATCAAATGATATGGTAAGAAGAATTATTGACTTGGTAGAATTGTAGCAGGTCAGAGAACAACTGGTGGATAAATCAGAAGCTCATCAAAAGAGGATCAAGAATACATTTGACAGAAAAGCAAAGGTGGACAACTTTCAGGTGGGTGTCTGGGTTCTGAAATGGGATGATCTCAGACAAGATAAAGACAAGAACGACAATTTGATTCTTTGTAGACTGGTCCTTTCATGATAACTCAAGTGCAACACAACAACACCTTCATTCTGCAAAGTATGGAAGGTGAAGAAATGTTTGGTGGCCCAGTCAATGGGATTTTTCTAAAACTCTATTTCATCTAAGGCTTCAAAGCCTTTTGATTGTAAACTTTATTTTTAGTTCTTTGTTTTTTGCAAAATAACTCCATGCCCAATGGAAGCACTAGCAGATAGGTTTGAATTTTTGTTTTACAGGAAAGGAATTGGTTTTGTGGTTCTTGAAACCTCACAGGGAGGCTTTCACCCCCCAAAGGAGCCAGTGTTATCTCCTCAAATAAATCAATCGAGTTATTTCATTTTAGATGATAGGATGTCTTTTAAAAAATACATTATTAATTTTTTAAATCTCATTTTTGAAATCTTTATGCATGTAATAAATTTAAAATAAACTTTTGTTTAGTTTTTATTTGATCTAATTCAAATCTCAGGTTTCGGTGGCTTAGGCGAACATTTTGATTGTTCATTAGCCATCAAAATCCTTAGCTTTCGGTAGCTTAAACAAAGGAATTCAGGGTTATTTTAGCCACCGAAATCGCAAAAGTGGGGGAGGAGTCAGCACGTCCATTCACATGTTTCAACCGTCGGGTTTGAAGTTTTATAATTGCAAATTAGCCGCTGAAAAGACAGGAAAACGAACCATTAATGACTGGGAGATGATCTTTGTATGATATAAGAGAATCTTTTTAGGATTGTTGTATCATAAATCCATATGCTTACGTACCCTCCATCATTACAGTTATCGACCATGATTGTTGCAAATCACAAACTGTTCTACCACATCCCTTGTAATAAGTGCCACGTTCTAAAGATCGCCTCATTTTTTCTCTTTTTTGTCACAGTCGAGCCGAATCTCCCTAACTATACGTTATGTAACTCTCCCCTAAAATCTGTTTCTTTGATCACAGGTGAACATAAGCATTGTGGCAAATGAAGAAAGGAGGGTCAAACCTGAGGAAAGAGATCGAAGACATCAATTACTTGGAATCACACCTGGAGGTATGTCAACAGTTCAGGGATGCAGGGTCTTATAATTTTTGCAAAAAATTATAGAGTTCTCATCAGCAGGTGGCAAAGGCCTTTGCCCTTAATTTCGATGGAAAGAAAGAAATCATAGGTCGGGATGAATTCGAGATAGATGAAGCCCTCATAGTCAAAGTGACAAACCTTCCCGAGACTAGAGAAAAATGGTTTAAAACTACTGTCACTAAGAATGTTGAATTCAGGTCTTATTTGAAACCATAACACTGGGGTTTGATATGGAAGAAAGAGATCCATGTGTCTTTCCTTGAAGATAAATGGAAACAGTTATTAAAATCCATAATGGTCTATATGACTTGTGAAGGGAGATATAATAGAGTGATGATTTACCATTTTAAACTCATAAATCATTTGACTGGTAGAAACCCAGTCAATCTACCCTATTTTCTCCATAGAAGCTTATCCAAAATGGCTCATGAAGTCAAGGCCAAACCCAATAAAGTTGCAAGTAGACTATCCCACCACAATCTAATTAAACTTTTGGTTTGTGAGCTATTGCAAATAAGAGGAAAAGAGTGGAATTACTTCTTGTTCTGGAATGATTTCCATACTGAGGTACAACCAGAGGGTAAAAAGAGTCCTCATTCCAAGAAGTCTTCTACTCCCAGATGTGGAAAGAGGAGGAGGATATCTATCTCTCCAGCTCTATTTAATCAACCCTCTCCTTCCTCTAAGCTAAAGAAAACTAATAAGAAATTGAATTTCAATAGTGAAAAAAAAGGCCAAAGAATTCCTAGTGAACAAAAGCATTCTTAATCTTCCTTACATAGACTCGGACAATGAAGAGAACCAGATTGACATAGGGCATGAGGATTTAGTTACCACAGGGTGTGAAAATTCTATTTTTGTAGATATATACACAACAAGTTATGAACACCTTCCATCACTGACACCTCAAGAAGAACAAGAACCACAAATTGCAAATGCCTCATCTAGCAAACGAGTGAAGCGGAGTAAATAAAAGGAAATAAATAATCTTAAGAAGAAGTTAGTCGAGCAACAAGTGCTATAAAGGGTAATCAAAACTAGGTATGAAACCCTGTCGAAGAACTTTGCAGAAAGCAACTTATCCTTGGAAAGATTAGCTCATGAAATAATAAAGGAAAGAAAAAGAAGGACAAGATTGTAAAAGACTACAACAACTTATGGATAGTAGCTCAGGGCTTGAAGAAAAAGGTCAGGGATTTGAGGAAACAAGCTATGTCTTCAAAACACCAGGCTCAAACACATGCTACTCTTGAAACCCTAGCAGAGGTGGCAGTTCAGGGAAATGAACCAGAGGTAGCCAATAACCCTACAACCTTTGAGGAAGATGAAAAATCCTTAAAAGATCATCCCTAAGGTGTTTTTGAGCTAAGACTAAAGGTATTTTGGAAATTTTGATAATTTCACTAGTCTCAAGTTTCGGTGGCTTAGGCGAACATATCGATTGTTCATTAGCCACCGAAAGCAGAGCTTTCGGTATCTAATTGGTCTAAATTCTGTCTACTCTAGCTATTGAAAGCACTGATAAGGCAGAAAGTTACTATGTTTGCACAGGTACAAGTTTTCCTTGTCCAAAAGCCTCAAAAATGGTTCCAATCGATGGAAAATAATTAATGACATCCTTATTAAGAGTTTGTTTTGGTTTTAGAGATGCTCTACAAGACATAAAGGTCAAAAACAGTTAGCTATTTTCAAGGATATAAAGTTGTTTGACTGTCAACAGGTGTCATGTTCAACTCCTCCCATATCACATGAAATCCAATAGCCTCAGAAGGCTCACTACACTTGCCAAAGAATCTGAAGAACATAAAGATCATTCGAGGATTTGAATTGACCTAGTTTATAGGATCTTTTCCTATTTTCTTGGGCCATTTATTGATTTTCTAATTTAGGCAAAATTCGATCCAGTAGTATAGGATCTTGAAACTATTTGTAAAGTGCTATACATTCCAGAACATTTGATGAACAAAAGGTTCGATTTTGAGTTTTGTAATCCACTGTTATTATGATAAAGACACTTTCTTTAATATATTAAGCCTGCAAGCTTCTTTCATTGTTATTATCAGACTCTCTTTATCTTTTTCTATGCCTATGAGTTGAAATCATTTCTTTGTCTATGTTTAAAGGTCCCATGGTAACTATCATATTACCTTTGATTATTAAGCAAGAATCATAAGCATCCTTTGCTAGTTTGTTGACCCATCATATATATTGTTATATATGTTCTGGTTAATTGATTGGTTTTATTATCCATTTTATCTACAAACCTATCCGATAATAGCTCTTGAAGGCCTTGTACTGCATGAATATAGCTAGACTATCTTGAAGACACAATCCAATGATTTAGATATTCATCTTGATCCAAACCCACACCCATTATTGAGAAAATAATTACAAAAAGGTTAAGTTACTAGGCATCTCTGAGATACAACCTAGGAGAGTTTCCTGGAGTGATAACAAATTGGTGTCATTGCCGGGGAGAGGAGATTGAAGCTCAACTTCCTTGGGAGATGACAAGATCTAACTTTGATGATAGACAAAGTTTGGACACATTTTTTGTTGTAATCATTGATCTGGCAACTCCATTGGAACGAAGTGGCTCCGAGAAGGGCTCATACCAAAGAAAACCAAGAAAGACCACTGGAAACACTAGTTCCAGACCCTGAGAAGATCATCAGAAGTGGAAAAGAATTGCAAAGACAAACTTCCAGATCTGCAAGAGAATCTAAACCAGGTATTTCAAGAAATACTTCTTCTTTTGTATCTAGAGAACCTCTTGTCGAATCCCCTTCTGCTGAAACTTCTAGTTCTCAGAAAATTGAAATTGTGTCAGAAAGATTGAAGGGTGATGAGCCTTCAATTTCCTTTGATGTTATAGATTCTATTTCTGAGAATGTTACTATATCCAACTTAGGGGAAGAAGTTGTAGAATCCATTCAAGAAGAGGACTCTTCCTCTTCCTTGAATTCTTCACCAACTGAGCCTGTAGAAAGTTTTTTCCATACTCATGCCAGTCTACCCGTTCTTGAAGATATTTTACAAGATGTTTCCTTTAAGGGTGAAGAAAACTTGGCCTTTTTGCTCAGTCAGTTTTATAGAGCTTCTTACTTTCCACCTTATTCAAGAAACACATTCCAGGGTAGTCATCCTACCAGTGCTTCCCCTTCTTTCCTCGGTGAAGTAAGACCACCATTTTCCATAGTCCCACCTATCCCATCTCAGCCAATAGCCTAGGATAGTTTCCTGGAGTGATAACAAGTCCAATCACATGCATCTGATGAAAATAGCTTGTCTTTGGTCTAGAAGGAATTTTCAATTCATAGCAGTCTCAAAATAATTCTTAACAACCAAAAAGAAATATTTCTTACAAAAACCATCGACCCTTTGCTAATTGGTCGACATATTTATTTATAACATAAAGTTTTAACTGAAACTAATGGTTAAGTGAAGCTTAAAAAAATAAAAATCGCCACGTGGTGTTATCTTCTAACAGCTTCTTTAACAATCATCCTAAGATACTTCTTGGAAAGGGTGACTTCTCTCGTATTCAGTCCATCTGAAAAATAGTTCTTCACAAGTTTGGGCCCATGGAAATCTATGTTGTTCCATCGTGGCTGCATATATTCCCCTAATGTCTACTATGTGCACTTGGTACTTTACTAAACTGAAGTTCAATTGTTGTAGAATTGTTCGAGCTCTGATCAGATGTTCTGTGATTGGTCGCACTTGCCCTTGCCTCGCATTAGCTATTTTTGTGAATTCTTCGGTCCATAGCGCATCTTTTTCGGCATGCAAATTTACCACGTCCCTTAGGTCAATGAAATTATCGGGGGTGCCAAACTCGGGGAGCCCGACGTCCTTCATTTCTCTGTCGATTTTGCTTCAATGTTTCTTTCGACTTCATCGATGAGATCATGGAGTAAGCTTTGTTCGATACTTGGGGAACCTTTCCTGCAATCGGGGTTGAGATAGTTTAGTGATCAAGAAATATGATATAAGGTACCAACAAACATAATGAACCGGTACGTACCTGTGGAGCTTGTTAGTCTCAATCGTTTAATACTTACATGATCCCAGTTGCTCCTTTGTATGACCTGTGATGTCTTTTATCTATGTTTCGACTTCTATTTAGTTTAAACGAGTCACGTCAGCGTGTCATAGCGTGGAAAATCGAGTACGTTGGATATGAGCGTCGAAATTATCATAGCAACCACTCGACCTTTGGGGCTGGGAAAAGATGCCAGAGTTGAGCATGCAAGTGTATGTTCCCAGAAGGTCGGATACCGTAGTAAGGAAGTCGTTAAATGCCTCTAGAATCTGTATCACCAAGTGTGTCAACAATCATTCGTCAATAATGGAAGCTGGGGAGTTTAACGAGATTGGAATGATCGTACTGCATGTTGGAGCCGCCTTTTTTATTTTGTTCAAATCTATTTTAAAAAGTCAAATGCCGGTTCTTAAGTTCTTTTTCACTTTGTGATATTCACCTACTGAAAATCTTAGTAGTCTCAACATGCGAAATAGCAGGGGATTTGATGTTTCATAAGTTACCATTTTTTATCGTTAAACGAAGGTTGTTTCTCTTCGTGCCTCGGAATATCGCTCTTCGGGAGTTACAAGTCACAATATTTACAAACCCCGATGTGCGAGGTCGCGAAAAGTTTCAAAATCTTACCTCTGGTGAAAGCTAAGAGTGGGACCATGTAAACCCCAGTCAAATGTTGTCGGGATTTTGCGTCTTGGCGTTCACTCTCTCCTAAAACATTACAGCTAAAACTCCGAAAGACAAAGCCACAGAACTTTTTCCTAAGTAACTCGGGTTAGAGTCAAAGTTGATTAGTCTTGACCATGGTTTAAGCTCTTTGGGACTTCGTGACTCGGCATATTTTCCTCCAGGAAACAATACCTTTGAAGTTCTGAACTGCGAAGTCGCGATATAAATTAAAGCATAATCAATTAAAATACTTAATCCTAGTTATGTCCTTGCTTAATTAAGTATAATTATCGCAATTTAGGGTTTTAGAGGGTCGAAAGGTTAGAGTTGAAAGTCTCAATACGACGAATGCCAAAATGATTGATTTAAATCCTGATTAAGGAATTCAAGCCAACCATAAACAATGTTTAATGCAAATGATAATAACGCATAGTTTACGAGGTGATTTCAAATGTTCCTTGTGCCATCTTGTCCCACGAACCGTCGAATTTTATGGCATTAATTGGAAATAAGGAAAAATGGCAAAGTAAGGACATGGTTTTTATTGCCAAAATCTCTATCTAATTATGATTGGACCATTCTGTTCGTAAGGACATCGATATGTTAAATGGTCGAAGATATAGATATTTTGCTTCCTATTTTATTCATAAAGTTCATTTCTATCCCACACAGAGAAGTTTTTCTCAGTAAGCTAACTTATATATGTATACACATTTTTATTGCAGAAGAGCTAAGTTACAATCCTCTGTGATGGCCCTGCGAAAAGCATCCAAGGAAAGCATTGAGTTTTCAGGACAAGGTTGTGATAATATTTTGGATACTTCACCTCGAAGCATTGATTTCGTACGAACCTGGTCATACATCTCAGAGGTGTTGCAATCACAGTTGGTGAACTAGATGGACGATTCCAGTGAAAACGAAACAGATGACATGACTACCAAATACAAGATCGTCGTCCAGGCAGAGATGCACAAAGTAGCGACCCAACCACGTCTACTACCTTACTATGACATGATCCGATGGTCGCTAGATCATGTAGACATCCCTACCAGAACCATCATCAGCGAGCATGGGCTCACTGTTGGGACCTTCAGACCAGAAATCTTACAGGTTATGTACAAATTACCACCCACGCCAGACTTCTCGTAAAATGCAGAGTTTCTAGATGGTTTTAAATAGAAGGAATGCGAGCAATACGTGAAAATTTATCTGATTTGATTAAGGATTGTGTCTCACACCCATTGAAGTTCAGGGCAGACAACGATGGAATTTATTCCATATCTTCTTTGGAGCCACAGTTCAAATACATAGCGATGATGACCTATAGATTGTACGGGAGGGAAGACACCACACATTTTTTCCTCCAATGGGTGCCCTTGATATACTCAGTAGTAGAAGGCTCTTCTTTTGACTAGGCTAAAATGTTATCAGATAGCTTGACCAGTCGGATTACAGAATATAGGACGCAGAAAGAGAGCGGGAAAGTTGTTTCATTTTTTATGTCCATATATATCATGGATGCAATATGTTCCATGATGCCTTTTCCCTTGATGAATTGGAGCTAGGCTCCATTGGATGTTGAGCCAGTCCATGTATACCATTCTAAGCTTTGGGAGGACAAGGATTCAGATTTTTTATATGAAATCTTCAACTGGGTGATGGTACCGATGCATGTTGCCATCTTCGGTAATCTGCCACCCAGGATATTGGATAGCATCATGGCAAATTTAAGTAGAGTGGTCGATTGGTATGTGGAGAAATAATTCTCATACATCCGGGTTTTCAGTGCTTCCGTCCCTCTGCATGCTTTACCCTTACTTATACCCAACAGGCTGGCTTGTCATGAGATCGCCAGGCAAACTGTAATTGGCGGTATAAGTAAAGAACTGAAAGGGTATTCAAAAAAGGTATGGCCACCTTTTCCTATTCATTTAAACACCTATTCATTATTAGAATCCAGGCATGCAAAGGCTAAGGCAACATCCCTAGAAGATATAAATTTGGTTCATATCGAATTCAAGAAACATGATCCACACAGGGTCGTGAGTAATCATTTGGCCAACTATGGCCTTAAAATATTTGAGCATGAGAATTCACCTCATGATGATATTTTCCGAGGCACGAAATCTTATGATGAAGTTTTGGCTCGAATATAAGCCCTGTTGCTCGAAGAGAGGGCCGATGTTGTCAGATTCCAAGAGCATAGGTGGATTTTCCTTCCTCCAGTATTACGGGGTGAAGATCCGACGATAGCAGAGGAGTAGCAAACAGAAGTTGTAGGCTCTAAAGGTTCAATGCATGGCCAAGAAGGACAACATGATAAAGAAGAGCAAGTTGGGGGCCCGAAACAGGAAGTCGAGGCTTCCAGTCCTCCAAGCAAGTCAACTTTGGTCATTACTCCTGGGAAATATTCTAAACAGGTCGGCAATCCCATCACCTCCATTACTCCCCTACAGTATGCAAAGGAAATCCCAGATGCAGGTTGGATTTTGGATGAAAAATTGACACCTATAGCAGTTGAAGAGCTACCTCCAAATGAATTCTTCTTCGATAAGAAGAGGAAAGTGGTTGTGACACAAGAACTCTACCAAGAGGCAGGTACTGTCTCTAAGAAAAATAAAATTTTAATGGATGGGAAAAATATGAAGAAAGTAGAGTTCGCGACACAAATAGCAGGAACATTGGGGGCATTCACCATGACGAATCAATATTCAGTCGGGACCCTAAAGGATCAGCTAAAATGAAATAATTGTTTGATCAAGACACTAGAGGCTAAACTATCTACAGTAGAAGTTGCTGCTAAAGATCAGGAGAGTGCGATTTTAGAGCAAGCAATAATAGAAGATCAAAAAGAAATCGAGCGGCTTAAAGTCGATCTCGAACATACACAGTTGAAGGTTCAGACAAGTCAGACTCAGATAAGCCAGTAGGGAGAATTAATAGACCAACTTCGGGCCAAACTAGAATTCGTCGAAAGCCAGGTAATCGATATTGGGATATTTCAATCCCAAGCAATAGAGATCAGAAAAAGGTTATCGGTGGTGCAACAGGGTTTGCTTGCAAAAGTGGAAACAATTCAAAGCAGCTTCCAACTCATTGATCATGTGTTGGAAAACCTCTTTGTCAAAGAAAGGGATGTCGGGGTAGCTCGGGTGGTGTTCTAGGAGGATATTATAGCCACAACGAGAAGGGAAGCAAGCAGTAGTTCTAGTTTTCCCATCGCAGAGAAGACCAAGGGTAATATCTTATTGAAAGAATGGGAGCGAAATATATCCGAAGGCAAACAACAAGCTACGAAGTTGAGGAAATATTGCGAAGAAATTTTCGATTTGTTAAGTGACATTTGTTTGGGTTTCAATGGTGAAAGTGGCATGGAGATACTGGGTCAGATCAATACAGCTAAATATTAAGGAAAATGAAGAAAGAGAATTAGTCGAAATATCACAAATAACTCAAACAGACATAGTGCAAATAGACAAATGGCTAATTAAACTGAGTATGTTTTTATGCTCTATCAATGAAAAAGATCAACACATGGAGGGAAAGATGTTGCTATTGATGAAAGACTGCTATATTTTTTAGGCAAGTAATCAAGCTGAGCCATCTAAGTTGATATCACAGCTGGTGGAGAAGTGCATTATTTTCACGGAGCATGCAAAGAGGTGGTTTTTGGGTACCAAATGAGAACAGTGATAAAGAAATGAAATGTTTCAACTCCTTAATTGTAACCGAAAACCTTTGGAACTATTGAGATTCCAGCGCAAAAGAACTTTGTATAAATATACATTTTGAAGAAAGAAAAAGGGGTTGGACCTTTTTGATTAATTGTAATATAGACTGTCTCTTTTCAAGACTTAATACAAAGTAATCCAGAGATTCCTAATTCCGTCACTACTGTGTTATGAGTTCGTTCTCTCTGTTATTTCATATTCATTCTTATTTCACTTATATATATCTGATGAATGTTGTATNATTTTGGATGAAAAATTGACACCTATAGCAGTTGAAAAGCTACCTCTGAATGAATTCTTCTTCGATAAGAAGAGGAAAGTGGTTGTGAGACAAGAACTCTACCAAGAGGCAGGTACTATCTCTAAGAAATACAAAATTTTAACTGATGGGAAAAATATGAATAAAGTAGAGTTTGTGACGCAAATAGCAGGAACATTGGGGACATTCGCCACGATGAATCAATATTTAGTCGGGACCCTAAAGGATCAGCTTAAACAAAAGAATCGTTTGATCAAGACACTAGAGACTAAACTATCTACAGTAGAAGTTGTTGCTAAAGATCAGGAGACTGTGATTTTAGAGCAAGCAAGAATAGAAGATCAAAAGGAAATCGAGTGGCTTAAAGTTGATCTCGAACAGACACAGTTGAAGGTTCAGACAATTCAAACTCAGATAAGCCAGCAGGGAGAATTAGTAGACCATCTTCGGGCCAAACTAGAATTCGTCGAAAGCCAGGTAATCGATATCGGGATATTTCAATCCCAAGCAATAGAGATCATAAAAAGGTTATGGACGACGCATCAAGGTTTTCTTGCAAAAGTGGAAACAATTCAAAGCAACTTCCAACTCATTGATCAGGTGTTGGAAAACCTCTCTCTCAAAGAAAGGGATGTCGGGGCAGCTCGGGTGGCATTCTAGGAGGCTATTATAGCCACAACGAGAAGGGAAGCAAGCAATAGTTCTAGTTTTCCCATCACAGAGCAGACCAGGGGTAATATCTTGTTGAAAGAATGGGAGCGAAATATATCCAAAGGAAAACAACAAGCTACGAAGCTGAGGAAATCCTGCAAAGAAATTTTTGGTTTGTTAAGTGAGATTTGTTTGTGTTCCGATGGTGAAAGTGGCATGGAGATACTGGGTCAGATCAATACAACTAAATATATGCTAAATATCAAAGAAAATGAAGAAAGAGAATTAGCTGAAATATCACAAATAACTCAAACAGACATAGTGCAAATAGACAAATGGCTAATTAAACTGAGTATGTTGTTATGCTCTATCAATGACAAAGATCAACACATGGAGGGAAAGCTGCCGCTATTGATGAAAGACTGCTATATTTTTTAGGCAAATAATCAAGCTGAGCCATCTAAGTTGATATCACAGCTGGTGGAGAAGTGCATTATTTGCACGGACCATGCAAAGAGGCAAGTTTCGGGTACCAAATGAGAAGAGAGATAAAGAAACGAAACGTTTCGACTCCTTGATTGTAACCGAAAACCTCTGGAACTATTAAGATTCCAGTGCAAAAGAATTTTGTATAAATATACATTTTGAAGAAAGAAAAAGGGGTTGGAACTTTTTGATTAATTGTAATAGAGACTGTCTCTTTTCAAGACTTAATACAAAGCAATCCGAAGATTCCTAATTCCGTCACTATTGTGTTATGAGTTCGTTCTCTATGTTATTTCATATTCATTCTTATTTCACTTATATATATCTGATGAATGTTGTATTGTAATTTAGTAAAACTTCTACTGCAGTGATTAATATTGAAGCTATCTATTGTTTACAGTTTTTCCTCTGTATCGGCTACTAGTAGGTACAAGACCTATGAATCTTTAGATTGTTATATTTTATACTTCATCGAACTATTTCTTATCTTATTTTCTTCTTCTATTTACAGAGTGAGATTCTCTCTCGATAGGAGCCTTATTCTATAGACAGCTAAATGTTTTTCTCATAATTCATACACCATTTATTTCAAATATAACGCAGTTACGGAAAAAGGCCTTTGGTTTGCAATTTGCTTTTAATATTGATTTTTAAAGTTCTCTTTTATAAAATCAAATTGATACAGCATAAAACGTTTTGGATTTCTGTAAATTTTCTGTTCCTCTAGGACTGTCCCTGTTCTAAGACAACCCAATATTGAACCCGGTTTGACAGATCAAAAACCCATATTGCTTTAAATCTCTTTGATACCATACTTAAAATGGCTAACACCCAGGTAGAACTTGAATGTTCATGGGCTGCAATTGAAAGGGATATAAACATCCAGGAATAGTTGTAAGCCAGGCAACAATAGCCTAGAAATCAACCCTAGCTTCCTTTCTCGAAGGTATACCCTCCTCCTTTTTACATCTTACTAACTTTCGAATGCCTAGACACTGTACTTTTCTAAAGCCTTAAGTACAGACTCTAGAACAACATTGCACATCCCCTGCAACTCCGATCGACAATGTTTTATGCATTCTGGATTACATCTGATGGGAAAATGTGACGCGTTAAGTATGCAAGACATCCTGTCGTGAGGCATGATTTTGTTTAAGGCTCTGTAATTAATGCAGAGTTGCCAAGTCCCATCCTTCTTCTGCACCAGTACGATCGAGCTTCCGCAAGGGGAGGATTTGGGTCTGATGTTCCCCTCTTGAAGAAGATCTCGGATCTGACACCTTATTTCATCATTCTCCATCATCGAGCGTCGATAGCCTGGTCCATTAGGTAGAGGTGCACCAGGGGTCAGATCAATTGGATGCTTGACTTGGAAGTGTTTCGGTACCCTTGTATGTGAGGAGAATATGTCTATGTTTTCTTCCAGGATCCCGTCCACTTGATGTTGTTGCAAAGAGAGGAACTATGTAGAGGCCACAGATGTGGCGATGACCTTATTCTTACTATGAGCATGGATCACAAAGAAGACGAACTTCTCAGTCTGTGAAATGACCTTACCGCATTTCTTAGTAGAGATTAAAGAAATAGCAGTAGGCGACGCTACTTCGTAGATCCTCTACAATTGTCTACCCAAAGTAATAATAACACTATGGGGTCTAGACTCATACACAACATGACGCTTCCACAAATATGGTTGTCCTAAAAGAACATCACAAACTTCAAGGGGAGAAATATCACACAACACCTCCTCTTTGAAAGGCTTCATGTCATAGGGAAAATGATACTATTGGATGTGTTAGCGATATTTCTTGCTAAGGGGTTCAGATCTCAAAAGAACGGGTTAAAACCCACTTGTCCAAAGTTTCAGGCGACAATGCGCCCGTGATAAGCAGCAGGTACATCCGGGTGGTCCAGATTTGCGCGCACAGATCGACGGCGCCCAGCGAATGTCGGACCCCCCTTGCCTTTCGATCTTTAAGCAGGGGGGGGGGTACGAGATCGGGGGCGCAGCTCTCCGACGATTCAGATTAGCGCGCCTGAATCAACGGCGGTAGAGAGCGGCTCGGACCCCCCTCGCCTTTCTACCGTTAAGCAGAGGGGGGGGGTCTGAGCTTCCATGTGCAGCTTCCCGACGGCCAGGATCATAGCGTCCAAATCAACGACGCTGGTGCAACCACGCTCTTCTCAGCTGCACTGTTTTTAGCCGTGGTGGACCCTCCTTCTGTCACTTCACTCACCCTCTACCCGCTATCCCTTGTTGCCATGTGTCGCTTATCCATTCCTCCTCCATGGCCCGCGTGGCCTCCCCTTCTGTCCATCACCCACCCATCGCCTGCCA
>JZKD02S1674600.1:189127-210422 GCA_000966675.3 Picea glauca | reverse complement strand
ACATGGGCCCGAATCTCCTCCTTGAGGCCACTGATAAAACACTCTCGAAAGAAAGCATCAGTCATGCCCTCTGTTCGAAAATCCAGGCACTCAAATGCAGCTATGAAGTCTTCTATTGTTCCTGATTGCTTCAATTTTGTCAAACGACCCAAATGGTTGGTGTCAGTGTCAAAGCGTTCATAAAGCTCAGTCACAAATTGGGTCCAAGCAATATACCCTTGACGGGAATTTTTTCTCCATTTTCACCATTGCCAACGTTCTTGATATAGATGGAGAAAACCATACCAGAGTTTGGACAAGTCATCTGTAATGTTGTAGAGAGAGAAATAATGTTCCATTTGGGTAACCCAACTAGTGGGGTCCGAGCCATCAAATTTGGTTACATCCACCCGCGGAAGGCATATGTCCCGTTGAAAGTGATGGGGCTGAAAGGAATGGGAAGAATTTTCACCTTCAGTCTTTGTATGTGCATTAGGAAAAGAGTCATCGGTAGGGATCTTGAGTTTGGTGTAGAGTGATGCAAAAACAGATTCAAGCTGGGTGGTCGGTTCGTGTTTGACTTCTGCCATTGCGGACTGCACAGATGCATTTATGGATGCATTTATGGTGGTATTGATGGATGTATCATGGGAGGCAATAGTAGCACTGAGTTGTTGCACTTCTTGTTGGGTCTCAAGAAACTAGATTGCAAGGTGTTGAAGCGAGACTCTAGTTCTTGGCTATGGGTATGGGCCATGAGGATGGGTGAACTGAAAAGGGAGCGGTCAAGGTCATAAATTTTTGCAGAAAAATGATATGGATGAATGTGATAAGGGAGAAGAGATGAATTTAATGGAACAGGTCTCAAATAATGGTGAAAAAAATTCCAGGCTTTTTTTTTTACAGTTGCGGGGTTATACTTCGGTCTGAAGAATGCTGCAGTGCTGAAATCCCCAAATTCTTAACCAGAAAGAAATGTGTATTTACTTGGCGACCCGAACACAGATGCATGGCAATAGATCTTGCCGATTTAATTTGTTTATGTTTATGTTTATGTTCCCCAAGGGTTAGGTATTCAAGGGTTCTACAAACAAGGGTTTGCCCTGTGTCATAGCTCTCTGGTATACATGCGGGGTCCAATAGTATTACTCGGCCTAATATCTCAGGGCACTAACTAAAGAGGATAGACAATACCCTTAACCGTACTACCCGACTACCCAGGTACTAGAGAGTATCTTCCCGAGTGCTGTTCTCGGTGACACTATAGCAGTTCGGCAACCGATAGGTTTATCTAAAGAGGGCTTCAGGAAATCTAGGCCGATCCGTACACAGGTGTTTTCTGATGCACTACCACTCGAAGGGGTACCAACAAGGGTTACAAGGGCGGCCAACAGATGTGCGCTTAAGAACCACTTGTATTTCCTACATGTATGAATCCCTCAACCACGGGTTTATGCACATAACAATAGATCTCTGTGGCTTAAAGATGCTGGAATACGTCTCTACCCTAGAAAAAAAAAATACCCACAATTTCTGCCAAGGAAAGTGCTCTGATACCACTTGCAAGATACCAGATCTAATAAATACGCAGAAAATAAATAAAATGCTAGGAATAGCAGAATAACAATAATATAACCAGCATAATCATCCACAATAACACAGAAATAATATGAGAACAACAACTGAAATAGCACTTTGATTCAGAAAGAAATGTTCACAGGCCTCTTCGAGGGGGCAACCTCCAGTCGAGCAATGCTCTGTTACAATAATCTCCAAGCTAGGGTTTTCATACCCTCAACCCTTATTTATACTAAATATGTCTATTAAGAGAAGAATCTAGAGGAAGATCCTTCTAGAAGTGGAAGCTTCTATTAGGTCTTCTTACATCCACCTTATTCTATTTTATTGAAAGGCCTTATTAATATTGACCTTTATTACATCCGAATACATTGATCTACCTATGTGCGTGTTAGGACCTCAACATAAATTTTCTCATTTAATTATTTTTTCATCAAAGGAGCACATTTTAGGAATTAAATCATGGAGCAATTAAAATTAAAATATTGTAGAAATAAAATATGGAAAGCAGCAATACACAAGAGACAAAACATATAAATGGTTCACCCAATGTGGGCTATGTCCATGAAGAAATTTCCCTGTCCTTATTTTATTCCTTCCAACCAAGTAAAGGGACACTACAATACCCATAATATAATGAAGTATCTTAAGACTTTTAAAGGATTCGTTACATGTAACCCACATACATAATACTATGGGCTACCAAAAACCATGGGTGACTCTTTTAACTAACCTTAGTAGGAACTCAATTTATCCCTTATCACTACCTCTATTAACATGTCTGCAAGATTCTGGCTAATGTGTATCTTCTCTAGCTTCAACTATACATCTTCTAAAATTGATCGTATGAAATGATACCTGAGATGTATACATTTTTTCTTAGAATGGAAGTTTGAGTTATTTGCAAGATGAATGACACTTTGTCTGTCACTGTACAACCTACCTTTCCCTTGCTTCTTTACCAATTCCTCCATAAACCTTTGTAACCAAATTCTCTTTACTAGCCTTTGTAGCAACAACATACTCTACTTCCATTGTTGAAAGTGAAACAAACTTCTACAATTTCGAAATCAAACTTATTATTGTTCCACCTACAATAAAAATATACCCTATGGTGCTCCTCCTACCACCTATATCAACTACCATATATGAATCAACATATCCATGTCAAATCCCTGTAGAATAGTGCTTGAACCTCCAAAACATAATTCTTGAGTAGTGGTAGCTCTAAAATATTGAAGAATCCACTTTATTGTCTTCCATTGCTCTTTACCTAGATTGTTCATATACCTTATCACAACCCCCAGTACATGTGCAATATACAACCTCTTGCACACCATCACATACATTGAGCTTCCAATTGTCGATGAATATAGAAGTTTGGACATGTATTCTATATCCTCGTGTGTCTTTGGACACATCTCCTTAGTCAATTTGAATTGGCTATACAACGGTGTTCTAACTAGTTTTGCATAATGCATTTGAAACCTTTCCAACACCCTCTCTATGTACTCACCCTAAGAAAAAGTTAATTTGCGATTTTTCCTATCTCATGTTATTCTCATACCAAGGGTTTTCTTTGCAACACCAAAATCCTTCATCACAAATGAATTAGCTAATTTTATTTTGAGCACATTGACATGTTGCATGTTAGACACTACAACAAGCATGTTATCTACATAAAATAAAAAAATAATATAGCTTCCATTATCTAGTCTCTTAAAATAAACACAGTGGTCAAAGTGGGGGAAATCTTGCATGTAATCTCATACTCCTTGAATGATCCATGATTGTCTTCAATGTTCATCCTTTCCAACACACTGTTTTCTTATCGTGATCATGGAATTTTCTTCTCTCTATGAATCCCATGGTATGGACAATAACTATCAAACTCCTTGTTGCAATATTCATATTCATTGTCTGATCTGAGAAACTTCAACTTATTTCCTATCTTATTCTCAACCAAAGCTTTCCATTTCTTAAAGGTATAAAAAACATATTTTTTTAATGCAATAAACCCAATTTTTCCTATTTGCATCATCAATAAAAGTAAAACAATAATAAGAGACACCAAGAGATGATACTGAGTCGGTCCTCATACATGTGTATGCACAAACTCTAAATTTTTTCTCTTCTTTTCCTTCCCAACTCTAAGTATTCTGACTCTCTTATGTTTTCCATAAACATAGTGCTCGTATAAATCCAAATCAATCTCCTTCAAATATGGAAAAAAATTCCTTGAGTGTATAATATACATCCCTTTCTCACTCATGTTCCCAAGCCTATGATGCCATAATGTTGTATTCACTCCCGTGGAAACTAAAACAATAGAAGAATCAACATTACCAATACATAAATACAACGTACCTTTCTTCTATCCTTTTGTTATTACCAGTGATGCTTTAGTGACCTTCCACAAATGTATTGTAAATGTAACCGCACATCCTTCACTATGCCACTGTCCTATTGAAATTATATTTCTTCTCAGTTTGGGAATATGCTTCACCTCTTTTAGAAGCTATTGTTTTGCATTCTGCAATTTTATCTGTATCTTACCCTTTCTAACAATTTTTCATGGTTTGTCATCACCCAAATAAACTCGTCCAAAATCACCTTGAACATAATCTTGAATATATTTCCTATGGGGTGTGGCATGAAATGAATCTCATAAGTCTACTATCTAAGAATCAACAACATTATCTACTGAAAGGATTAAATCATATTGCAACACATCATCTATTACATTTTCTTCTCGATTTTTCTCTTGTTGTCCATCTCCTTGTTTTCCTTTTAGAGATCAACAATATTTCTTCTTGTGTCCTTTCTTCCTGTAATGCCAACATTCCAGTCTCCCTATGGATTTGGATATTCCCTTGTTATACTTTCCATGATTCTCTAGATTCTTTCCTCTCTCCCTTTTTCTTCCCTTGATTTCCACAATCAAAGCATTACCTGATGTATCACCCATGCTTTTCCATCACATTTCCTTGCTAAGGATAACACCAACAACATAATCAAATTTTAAAGTATTTGAAATAGAGATAGAATTACTCACAACCATGACCAAGCTATTCCATCTTTCTAGTAATGCATACAAAATCAAAAGAGCCCTAAACTCATCATCAAATTTTACTCTTATAGAAATTAATTAATTTGTGACCATGTTAAACTCATTTAAATGATCAACAATAAACTCACCTTCTGACATATTCATATTAAATAAACGGTTCATAAGAAATACCTTGTTGGAGGCTGAGGGTTTTTCATATAGTCTAGCCAATGCATTCATTATATATTCCGTCATATTTTCTTTTAAAATGTTGAATTCCACCAAGGATGTCATGCACAATCATATTGTTCCTAGTTCCTTTCTATCAAGAATCTCTCATTCTTTGTATTTCATAGTTGTCGAGTTCTTTGCTACTCCTCCCAATGGTAATAATAGATTATTTTGATACAAATAATCCTCCATTTTCATCTTCTATAGATGGTATTTTTATTCGTTAAACTTATCAAACATAAAATATCCTTCTTTTTCCATTGCACCCACTCAAAATAGGAACCCTCTTTTTTCCTGCACATTTATTAGCCAAAAAAACCTTCAGATTTGATACCAGTTGTCAGGAAATAAATAACAAAGCAATTAAAATTAAACTAATGCGAAAATAAAATATGGAAAGCATAGTACACAAGAGACAAAACATATACATGTCTCACCCAATGTGGGCGACGCCCATTGATAATTTCCAATCCTTATTTTGTTCCTTCCAGCCAAGTAAAGGGATACTATCCACAACACACCCATTGTAACTTCCTCACTCAATTTTATAGTCTCTTTCCCCATTTTTTTTGTCTCTCTCATAATACACTCACACTATACTACGCATAATATAATCAAGTATCTTAATCCTTTTAAAGGATTCATTACATGTAATCCATAGGCATAAGGTATACTACTGCATGCTACCAAAAACCATGGGTCACCAATACCATGGGCCCAAAAACCACTTATTTACTTAAAATATATTTGACTTTTTTACCAAACCACTTGTTTACTGAAAAGAGATTTGACTCTTTGACCGAGTCAAGTTTATCATAACAACAATGATCGTAGACCTCCATTTGTATTTTGCATATTGTTAGAATATATATGAGTGAAAGTCATGGACCCAAATGCATGCAAAGTAAATTAGAATGATCTATCAAAGTTGAATATTTTCTTTGTCATAGTTTTATTATAATTTTCAGATAATATTTCTTTCAAAGGAAACAATGGTTGTTTTGGGTATTTTAATTTTGTTGAATTTTTCTATTTTTCAGATCTGATAATTATTTCCTTATGATTTAAATGCTATTGTTATCATAGAATAATTACACACTGAAAATATCAACAAGACTTAGTGAACTTGAAGAGAGGTTATTTTAAGTAAATATTATACGAGATCATATATTATAATTGAAGGCCCGATACATATACTTGGGCAGAGTGCCTTTTCATTTAATGGACATGTATTTTCCATTATTGTCTTTTCATTAATTAATTAATTATTAATTATTAATTATTGATTATTTATATATTTATAAATTATATTATAAATATATTATTTATATATTATATTTATGTTGATGATTATTTCCTCCCATGCACGTCTAATTAATATAAATCACTCCATATTGGAGCATGCAATGTGAGAACACCTCGAGTCTATCCACTCCTCACCAGGAGAAAGACTACGTATGGGCCATTCACCACTAAAAAAGGTCCGTGAGTAAATGAGTCATTTCCCTTGGTCAAATCAGCAAGACCAATCTGGGAGAATGTCTACCTGATGTTTCTAATTGGAGAAACACCAACACTCTCGCTCAGTGATAGAGACATTCTACATCACACCAAGCTTTGTTTTGAAGTATACAAACTTTGTCTTAGACAGAGGCTTAGTGAGAATGTCCACAATTTTCTCATCTGTGGATATGTATTGGAGCTTTAATGCTCTCTTTTGTACCATGTCTTGGATGAAGTGATACTTGATCTCAATGTGCTTTGACTTGTTATGAAATATTGGATTTTCCGAAAGATTGATATAACTTTGATTATCATAGTATATTAAGGTCATCTCTAGCTCTTGATCAAATAGTCATGCAAGAATTTTTCCAATCCATACTACTTCGCGACTTGTGACACTGGCTGTGGTATACGATACTTTTGTTGTACTAAGTGCTACAAAATTCTGCTTCCTACTAAACCAAGATATCAGTTGATCCTAAGTTGAAGCAACAACCTGAGGTTCTCTTTCTGTCCATTTCACTTGTATATCCCTGCAACCTGACTTCACTACCCGAGTCATATCTTAGACCATATCCAACTATACCATGTAGGTACCTCAACACATCCTTTGCTGCAACCCAATGGAGGTGCCTTGGTTCAACCATGAACTGTCTCAGGGTGTTCACTGTAAAGAAAAAATATGGCATGGTGTTAACTAGGTACATCAAGGATCTAATCAACTTCATGTAGATAGTGGAATCCACCAAATCTGAATCTGAAGCAGAATCACTCAACTTCTTCAGATTTGTCATCATAGGTGTATCCATGGACTTGTAGTCCATCATATCAAATATGCTCAATATCTCAACTGTGCAATTCCCTTGTCAGAGAAATATCTCACCTTGTTTCTTCCACACCTCCAATCCCAAAAAATAATGTGTCAAACCAAGATCCTTCATCTCTAACTCAGAGACCAAATCCCTCTTGCACTGATTGATGATTTGGTATACTCCCATAAGGAATAAGTCATCAACATATAACACCATGATCAAAGGATCACCATCAAAAACCTTGTAGTAAAGATTGGGATCTGCTTCACTCTTGGTTAAGCCCAAGCTCATCAAGTATCCATCAATCCTGGAGTACTATGCATTGGATTCCTTCTTGAGTCCATACAAGGCCTTATTCATCCTGCAAACATGAGACTCCCTCCCATGTAACTCAAATCCCTAAGGTTGGTTTATGTACAATTCCTCTTCAATCACAACATTGAGAAATTAAGTATTTACATCCATATGGTGTAATTCCCAATGCATGACTATTTCAATGGAAATAATGGTCCTGATAGAAGTGTACCTAGAAACTAGAGAAAACATCTCCTCATATTCCACTCCTTCTTTCTAGGAGAACCCTCTTGCCACAAACCTAACTTTTTACTTTTCTATGTTTCCATTTGTTGCATGCCTGATCTTATAGATCCACTTGGAAGTCACCACTAACTTCCCCTTAGGTATCGACACAATATCCCACACATCATTATACATGATGGATGGATTGATATTCCTCCATCATGGGATCTCTCCAAACTTGTTGGCCTACTACCTCCCCATAACTGGAAGGTTCAGAATCAATGATGTGACTCATCAATGCCATATAACTCAAGAATTTATGAGTTTGTCTAATTTTCTTGAAAGTACCATGGGGATCTGCATGCCTCTCTACATCTTGCAATGTATCACAAAGACAAACTGGCCTCTTCCTAGTCTCTAGAACAATGACTCTAAGAGGTTCCATTATTTCATATGACTATTTTGACTTCTTGTAATAGTATGAAGGATGATCAATTGAACTAGAGGGACCTAAACCCACATCCTTCAGATCCTCCTGCTCCTCACTATCGATCTCCATGTGAGACTCTTTGGACCTTCTAAAGGTTGTGTCTTCATCAAAGGTGACATCATGACCGACCTCTATTTGGCGTTGTCATGGAATGTAGATTATCTAATCCTTTGATGTCTCGTTGTATCCAACAATGTCCCCTTCTTCCCAGAAGGCTCCAACTTCATCCTTTTCTCCTTGGGCATGTGAATGTAGACTGGAAAACCAAATATCCTTAAATGACTGACCTTTAGTTTCACACTTGTGAAAGCCTCATCAGGAGTCGTTCCCCCCAATATCCAGTGTGGACTTCTGTTCTAGATGTATACTATTATACTGGATGTCTCTCCCCATAATAACATGGGTAAATCCTGATCATGAATCATGGCTTTGGTAGCCTCTACAATGGACCTATTCTTCCTCTCCGCAACCCCATTCTGATGTGGGTTGTAAAGAACAATCATCTCCCTCTTGATCCCCGCCTCCTTGCAAAATTCATTGAAGTCCCTAGAAGTGTACTCTCCTCCATTATTTAACATAAACACCTTGATATTCTTCCCTCTTAGGTTCTCTACTTGAGCCATAAAATCTCGGAATCTGTTGAATACTTCATCCTTGGTCTTCATGAAGAAGATCCATGTCTTCCGAGAGAAATCATAAATGAATATCACATAGTACATGAATACATCCAAAGATGCAACTATCATAGGTCCACATACATATGAATGTACTAAATGAAGATCCCCTTGGACATGTTGTCACTTCTCGAAAAATATCCCTTGGTATTCTTTCCAAGTGCATATCCTCTGCATATACCATCATGCTCTACCTGAAGCTATGGAAGTCCTATGATCATCCTCTTCAGTGCAAGTAATGTAAGTGTGAAAATACTGGATGTCATAGCTTACACAAACTAATGTTTTCATGTACCAATTCTTTGGTTTGTCATCCCAAAAATCTCTATAGACCTCCCTCTCGAACACCAATCATTGTTGCAGAGTCTATATCATCTTGGTTGGTTATCACAGTGTGATCGGTCGCAACTTGCAAAGAAACAAAGAGTGATCAAAAGAGTTGGTCGCACGATGTAGTGCAATCCTTAAGGTGGTCGCGGCCCGTAATTAGGAAAATCACAACCAAAGGGAATTGGTCACTTTGTTTTCATGGGCCGCTTGTGACCACGACTATACAATTGAAAAAAATAAAAGATATGAAGTAGATCTATCAAATCTGGCACTGAAATTTTTAACTAGCTTCGGAAAAGACTTATACTAGCTCTAACACTAAAATATTTTAACTAGCTCTGATACCATGTTGAATTTTTCTAATTTTCATATGTGATAATCATTTCCTTATGATTTAAATGCTACTATTATCATAGAATAATTACACACTGAAAATCTCAACAAGACTTAGCGAACTTGATGAGAGGTTATTGTAAGTAAATATTATATGAGATCATATATTACAATTGAGGGCTCGATATATATACTTGGGTCGAGTGCCTTTTCATTTAACGAACATGTCTTTTCCGTTATTGTCTTTTCATTAACTAATTTATTATTAATTATTAATTATTGATTATTTATATATTTATACATTATATTATAAATATATTATTTATATATTATATTTATGTTGATGATTATTTCCTCACATGCATGTCTAATTAATACAGATCACTCCATCCTGGAGCAGGAAAGAGCACCTTGATTCTATCAACTATTCGTCAGGAGAAAGACTATGCCTAGGCCATTCACCACTAGCAAAGTTCTGTGAGTAAATGAGTGACTTCCCTTGGTCAAATCAGCATGACCAGTATGGGAGAATGTTTGCCTGATGTTGCTAGTTGGAGAAACATCAACATATTTTGGATAGGTTAGCATAGATTATATTTATTTATCCACATATCATTCATAAGAATAGAATAAATCTATGGAAGTTAAATTTTTGTGGTTTCACGTATAGTGCACAAAACCTCATAATTTTGCATAGTCCTTGGGTTGACAATTTAATGTGAAGTTGAGGATTTCAATATATCTTGTTGCAATTCTTTTTCCCAACAATTTTTTATTCCATTGCTAGGGAGGTGTTGAGATTGTAGTGAGTTGAAATTTCTGAGATTAGGGTTATACACTGCATGTGCATTCATGGTTAAATCTTGCAATACAACCTTACACAAGTCTTTCTGTAGTGTTTTTATTGTTTTAATAGTTTTCAGTAATTTTAAGATGCACACATTTAAATCTAGATATCTCTTGCATCAAATTTTGAAAATTGTTACAATGTAAGCATAAAATAGTTCAAATGAAGAAGAGGAAACTCTCTTTCATTACTTTAGTTTTGCATTGACATGAAAGTATTTTAATGATATCCCCTGCATCAAATTTTGAAAATTGATACAAGGTAAGGATAAAATAGTCCACATGAAGAAGATGCAACTCTCTTTCATTGCTTTAGTTTTTTCAATGCCATGAAGGTATTTTAGTTTTAAAGTCTAGTTTGATTCTATGCAAGTGTGTGATTTATCTCTATTATTTCTATGAAAACCCCATATCCACATCCTTTTGTTTTATTTCCTTGACTTTCATTTTTATTTGAAAAATAACTCAGACTTTAAAACCCATTTTTATATTCATTTTCCTCTACCACTATCCCATTATTTGTAACATTAAACCCACCCGTCCTCTTTATTCAACCATTTATCCATCCTAACTTATCTTGTTTCCTCTTCTTAATATCTTTATTATTATTATTATGTTTCACTTTTAGTTTTATTTTTTTTACTCTTTCACCTCTCATTTCCTTACTTTATTATCGCTATCCTTCATATTTTCCTTCAATTATCTCATTCTCATTTTTTTAAATATCCTATTCTTGAACATATGCTCACTCTCACCTTCTTTTCACCTCTCATTTCCTTACTTTATTATCGTTATCCTTCATATTTTCCTTCAGTTATCTCATTCTCCTCCTTTTTTTTAATATCCTATTCTTCAACATATAATCACTCTCACCTTTTTTTCATTTTTCTCATGGCAACCTTATCCATCCCATAAAATAGTCACCTCCCCTTGAACACTTGGTTGGAAACCATTTATCTTTGACACTACATCATACTCATACTTTCTTTCCATCCCAAGTGTTCAACAAAGTTTAATGCTTAACATTGTAGCATCCTGGAAGAATGAGAAGTTGTGGATGAACGAAGTTTAATGCTTAACATTGTCAACATATCTGTGCATTTGGATGCTAAAAAATTTACATTAGATGAACATTACATTCAAGTTCAACATGAAATTCCTAATTGGTGGAAATGTCTGTGAAAAATTGAATTTCAAGTCAAGATTTGGATTTTAAAAAATAAATAAGTCTATAATAAGAATTCATACTATATTTCATATTCATATAATCTATCATACAAATGAAATACAAGTCTTTAAATTTTTTATTTTTAGATTAACTGGGCATTAGCAATCAGAGGGATAGCAACAAGTTTTCTGACAACTCTCTAAATCAATGTACTTATGATTTTAACCGCATCCAACAAAGGAAAACTTTTCATGACTATAATAAAAAGGATAGACCCAAGATAAATTTGGCATAGACTTGACATAGTTAATTTAGGTCACATCCATTTCAAAACTCAATTACTACAAAGATGGTGATAAAAGAAATTTCAATATTAGTGGGAAAATGATATAAATTTGATATCTTACAAGCCTATACAAGCTTTGATCAAATTCATACCAATAAACCTAGCATATGCATAATCTAGAAGCCACATGGTTATTAACCTATAGTCCTAGTATATTGATTATTGAAGCAACTACCCATCTCTAATTCCATAAGCTTATCTTAATCACAATCGAGGAAAATACATTCTTCTACATGTACAACACTTCATTTCAAAGATTCAAGTATGGAGGAGGGCACTCAGTGCATAATAAAAATAATACATACACCATGTAACATACCTAAGTAATCTTCAACAATTAATACTATCAAGCTTCGTTAAGTTCAAGAACCATTATTAAAAGAGAATAAAAATCCAACTAGACCACAAAGGATAAAAAAACTCTCAATTCATTCTACTGGTATGTTGAAATAAAAGTCTCCTACTGTCTTCAATATACATAACTACATTTTCAAGGTACTATCCATCTAGAATATAACCATAATGCATGCAACTTAAGGAAATTTCAAGAATCAAGCATCAAGAAGTGTCCACCCATAGAAAGTGAGAAAAAGTACTTCAATTCATAGTACAAAGGACCAACTAGGGAAAGCATACCCATAATAACTTGCAGAAGTCTGTTAATCCCTAAAAAAATCCCCTTACAAAGCTCCATGTTATGTATAAAACCCCTTATTAATCCCTATATATTAAATTATTACATTTCTAGTTTTATAATTTCATGTCGACTAGAACCCTTCATGGCACCCTTTAATTATAATTGCACCCTTTGTCTCCTATATATATAACAAGACCTAGGCTTAGGATCATATTATATCATCTCATATTGTATTTGGAATTCTATATATTGTAAAAGGAGGTTTCCCCCTTAAAGTGAAATATATTCATTGATATTTTTTTATCATTTTTAAGGCGTTGGATCGTAACATTTGGTCTCAGAGCACCGATCCTAGGGTTTTCTTCTCTAAGAAAGTCTTATTAGAATTTCTTCTATAAAGTTTTTCTAGGATGATTTAGATAGTGAAAATTGGATATTATTTAGAATACATATAAAGGTATCCTTGGTACAATTTTCCACTTAAGGGTTGTTATAATTTCATAGATACAACACATGGCATATATGGTTTTTGACTCATCCTGAATTCAATTTTAAACAAGTCATATTGGGATTTTCAATATAACATTTTGTCTGGCCTGGTTTAGATAGAGAAACATGGTGGTTGTTTAGAATACATATCAAGGTATTGGTGGTACAAATTTTAGCTCATCGGTCATTATACTTTCGAAGATATACCTTATGGAATATAGGGTTTTTGACTAGTCATATTAGTGTCTCAAACATGTGTTCTGGGTAAAATGTTAATATCATCTTCATCATGGATCCAAATTTAGTGAGACCATTTTCATTTGAAATAGGACAATCCATATTATTTCTTATAAAAATTTCATAACTATAAATTAAATATTGGACATGTGGAATTTTGTACAAGTTCAATCTCTGAAACAGTCCAGACATCAACAAGGTTTGGGAAAGTTACCATAAATTTCACTTGGAACATCAAATTTTGGCCAGGCTTGTGGAATTGTACAGAATACATATCATAGTACAACATGACAAAAGTTCAAACTCGTAAGGGCTGAAATTTCATAAATACATAAGAAGTAAGTTTGGTCACAAGGACAAACTCCAAATTAAGGATTTGAATGGTATGTAACTTACAATTGGCATAAATTTTTATTAGAAGATATCTTTTTAATGATTCAAAATTTGTGATAAAACGAGAAAATAAGACAAATATTGTTTTCTCACATGGCTCCAAATGATCCTCCAAAATTTACTTCACCAAATAAACATCTAGAGAGGTCAACCATGACTCAAGATGAAATCCAAGAGATTTATCACTAGATGGACAAGAAGATCATTGAAAATGGGGAACAAATGGAAAAGAAGATCAATGAAAATAAGGAAGAAATGAAAATAAATATGGATGAAATGAAAAATAATATGGATAAAAAGATGGTTGAAAATAAGAATGACCTAAAAAATAATATTGATGAAAATAAATAAGAAATACAAAATCCTATGAAGGAATTGCCAAATTAATTGCAAAATTCCATGTCTTCCATGATATTTCATGTTCTAGATGAGAAAATCCCTAAACAAGATATCAAAATGAAAGGGAATCATGAAAATAAAGGTAGTATTCATGTCGAACAACCGGCCTATAACAAGCAATTGTGAAGTGGATTTAACTCTAATAATGGAGTTAATTATGGTGGGGGTCCTAAATTCAACTTTCCCAAGATTGAATTAAAGAAGTTTGATGGAACATAGGTCTTTACTTGGGTGAACTAAATAGAGAAATATTTTGAACTACATAATATTATGGATGATAAGAAAAAGATTTGCATAACAACTTTGAGCTTTGAGATAAAACCATATCAATGGTATCAATAGGTTGTTAAAAGGAACCTCCATTTTTATTAGCATACTTGGGGTTTATTTACAACAGACTTAGAAGAAAAATATGGAAAAGTTTGGGAACATGACTACTTTAGTCAATTTGTAACATCCCACTCCATCGAGCACATCTTATTGACTTATTCTTTGAGGACACTTGCGTGCAAGTGATTCGGTTATGGTACATTGTGACTTCATTTTGATTATGGATTATACATGATGATGATGATGTCATGTGACTTATTTTTAATTGATATATATGTATTGGAAAATGCTATTGACGAGTTTTCCTGAGTGTGCAAGAAACATGAAAGATTATGGATGTTGATGGAATCAATGGACTTCCTTAGACTCCAGATTGAGTTAGGGAGTGGATTTTATTTTGTTTGAGTATTTGATTTTACACACACATAACATATGATTTATTATAGTATGATTTATGTATATGGATCATTGACAATGTTTTTGTCAATGGATGTAGGCTAACAATGCTTGATAATATGACTCACATAAGGAGTAAAGGGGGCATGCATAGAAACCATATATTGAGGGAGAGGTGTAGTAGTGTCCCTATCACAGCCTACTAGCACTCCGGCGTGGCTTGAATGGTAGGCTAACGATTACCTAGTTCACGATGTCCACGATGTTGTGAGGGAAGACTGAGACATTTGCTCATAGAGATTTCTAAGGAGCATGCAATAAGGTGGAGTCCTTATTCCTTAGAAGCCCTTAGTCTCTCTCAAGGTCGACCAAGTGGAGTGTTGACTCCAAGGGTCAGAAAAACTTCCAAAATGAGTTAAAAAGGTGAGTGGCACCCTTGGAGAAAGAAGGTGCGTCTTGAAGGGAACATCGTGTAATTATAAGTCAATAAATCTAGGTGGCATAAAAAACACTGAATTGATTAGAACCTGTTGGATTAACTTATTTAATTAAACAATGAATTTATTAATTATAAAACCCAATAAAATCCTAAGCTTAACTCCAAGACTAAGCCTAAGTCTAAGTTTAGTTAGGGGACTAAATTAAATATTAAATAAATCAAAAGAATAGAGATAAATCAATTTAAGGAAAAAATGTGAATAAAAATATAAGATTGGATAAAATGCACATGTGTGCATGAAATTAATAAATTAGATTTTTAAAATAGAAGAAATAATAATATGAGAGAATAGGAGTACACATGGAAAATAATCTCGAGTCAACCTACCACTATTGTAACTAGAAGAAGACTCATGATCCAACTCTAACTAAGATCTAGTTAGGATACACTCATTAAATGAGAATCTGGGGAATAAAGGACAACAAAGAGTGAAAATAGGAACACTTACATATCATCTCATGTCATGTTGAAAGTGATGGGACTGAAAGGTATGGGAATGGGAGGAAGTTTCGCCTTCATTCTTTGGAGGTGCTTCAGAGAAATGGTCATCTATAGGGATCTTCAGTTTGGTGCAGAGTGATGCAAAGACAGATTCAAGATGGGTGGTCAGTTCTTGTTTGACTTCCTCCATTGAGGGTTGCATGGTTGTATTTATGGTAGCATTGATGGATGAATTGATGGAGGCAGTAGTAGCACTGAGTTGTTTCACTTCTTTTTGGGTTTCTAGGAAACCACATTGCATGGTGTTGAAGTGAGATTCCAGGTCTTGGCTACGGGTATGAGCCATGAGGATGGGTGAACTGAAAAGGGGTGGGCGGGGTCAAAAATTTTGTCGAAAAATGATATGCTTGAATGTGATAAGGGCAGAGAGATGAATCCAATGGAATAGGTCTCAAATAATGGTGAAAAAATTTTCAGACTTTTTTTTACACCTGCGGAGTTATACTCCGTTCTGAAGAATACCGCAGTGATGAAATCCCCAAATGCTTAACCAGAAAGAGATGTGTATTTACTTGGCAACCCAAACACAGTTGCGCGGCAATAGATCTGGTATGTTTTTAATTTGTTTATGTTTCTGTCCCCCAAGGGTTAGGTATTCAAGGGTTCTACAGACAAGGGTTTTCCTTG
The DNA here is from genome assembly GCA_000966675.3 of Picea glauca. Taxonomy (NCBI): domain Eukaryota; kingdom Viridiplantae; phylum Streptophyta; class Pinopsida; order Pinales; family Pinaceae; genus Picea; species Picea glauca. The sequence continues at coordinate 194,056 of JZKD02S1674600.1, read as the reverse complement.
TGTTATAGCTCTCTAATATACGTGCGGGATCCAACAGTAGTACTCGGACCAATATCTCAGGGCACTAACTAAAGAGGATAGACTGTACCCTTATCCATACTACCTGACTACCCAGGTACTAGAGAGTATCTTCCCGAGTGCTGTTCTCGGTGACACTATAGCAATATGGCGACCGATAGGTTTATCTAAAGAGGGCTTCAGGAAATCTAGGTCGATCCGTACATAGGTGTTTTTTGATGCGCTACCACTCGAAGGGGTACCAACAGGGGCTACAAGGGTGGCCAACATATGTGCGCTTAAGAACCACTTGTATTTCCTGTGTGTATGAATCCCTCAACCACGGGTTTATGCACGTAACAATAGATCTGTGTGGTTTAAAGACACTGGAATACGTCTCTACCCTGAAAAAAATTCCCACAATTTCTGCCAAGGAAAGTGCTCTGATACCACTTGCAAGATACCAGATGCAATAAATATGCAGAACATAAATAAAATGCTACAAATGGCAGAATAACAGTAATATATCCAGCATAATCTCCGCAATAACACATAAATGATATAAGAACAACAACAAAAATAGCACTTTGATTCAGAAAGCAATGTTCACGTGCCTCTTTGAGGGGGAAACCTCCAATCGAGCAATACTCTATTACAAAAATCTCCAAGCTAGGGTTTTCATACCCTCAACCCTTATTTATACTAAATATGTCTATCAAGAGAATCATCTAGAGGAAGATCCTTCAAGAAGCGGAAGCTTCTATTAGGTCTTCTTACATCCACCTTATTCTATTTTATTGAAAGGCCTTATTAATATTGACCTTTATTACATATGAATATATTAATCTACCTATGTGCGGGTTAGGACCCTAACAGGGAGACGGAGATCGAAACCGTCGCATAGAAATTAAGTTCAGGAGGGAGAACACTCAGTCTTGGGGTAGAAGTCATTGAGGAGTGAATCGGGCGATCAGAATTCTCCATGGAGAGCTCGTGAAATCGCAAGGACTGTAGGATCCAATGGATCCATAAGGTGGTTAGGAATTGGACGAACTCACCACCCTAATATCAAGAATCAACGTGAACTGTTGATCGTGGTCAATATGAGCCGTTGATCTCATTTCAACCCACGTCGTTGGATCATTTTGCGAATTCGGGGTTCATGAGTTTGGAGGGCAGACCAAATTCTTGGTTTCTTGAAGTTCCAAGTTGCAAGGAGTAGGGAAGGAGATCCAGACTGTTGGATCCAATCCACAAGAGAACTATTGGATCATAACCTTCACGGGGTATTGCGTATCGGGGGTTTGGGGGTTGAAAGAATTTCTTTTCGACAACGAAGTCACAAAGTGTCGAGCGTCGAGGGATCGTACGAACACGTAGCACATCCGTTAGGTGGGGGCCACATGGTTGACAGGTGGACCTTCTTAAAGACACCATGTGTCACTACCTTGGTGGGAGACAACTGTGATGTGGGCTCGGAGGGTAAGGAAATCGAATTTTTGGAAGTCAGGGGTTGGAGAGGGAAGGGAGTATGAGAGCCTCGAGGATCGAAACCCGAAGTCCCGAAGTCTCAAAATCTTCGAAGACGGAAGAACCGTAGCAAATTTTAACCGTGGATGTTGGGTAAATGTGGACCATCGATCCACCCGATTTACATGAATTCGGTAAATCGAAACTCTGGGAGATATATGTGTGTGCCTTAAACTCTTCGAAGGTTGAAAGCCCAAGTAGCACCTAGTAGTGTAGCATTTGGTCACAACCTTTGGTTTTGAGGGTAGGGAGAAACAAGGAGCTATCACCCAAAAATTACAGAGCTGAGTAGAACTCGGAAAAATTACGAAGTCGAAGCGTTTACTTATTCGCGTTGGTTTATGAATGTTGTAGTTTTATTAAGGGTTTAAGCCCTAACAAACTTTGGTTGACTGCACGTTGTATGTGCAGAGTTCAACGAGTGTTAGGATAGTCATGAATCGACACCGAGTATAGAAATGGAAGAGGTGTTGATTGCCTCCAATTCAGAGAATGAAAGAGAAGGAAGGGATTTCAACTTGGGAGTCGAAGTATCAAACTCTAATGGGCATGGAAGAGAATTGGATAAGGAAGGGCATGTGATGAAAATCATTGAAAGATTGCAGAAATATGCCCAGGCTCACTGAGCCGATAGTTGAAAGTTCATGAGGATCAGGGATCAATAGGGTGAATTCAACTTAAGGATGTTGAAGAGCCTGGAAAGAATAGAAAAGAAATTAGAAAAGGAGAGTGACACAAGAAAAACAGGGAGTTGCAGGACCCCTGAAAGAAAAACAACATCGAGGAGTGTTAGCAAACATCATCGTTGCTCCCCAAATCATTCCAGTAGGGAAGCACACAGTAGTTCAAGCCCTTCTCCTACCAGAAATCACATGAGATCTGGGATGGATGAATTGAAAGGGGAAATGAACAAGATCAAGCCTCCAACATTCGATGGAGAACATAAGAAGGAGGAAGATGCCGAAACATGGTTGCTTGGCATGAGGAAATATTTCCAACTGTAGAATTATTCCTCTCATGTAGAAGGAAGAATTGTGATGTATCAACTAAAAGGAAAAACATCCATGTGGTGGGATCAACTTGTGAAGGTGCAGCACGTTAGAGAGAAAGATATCACATGGAAGGAATTCAAGAGGTATTTCAAGAGGAAATACCTGACTAAAAGATACTATGACAAAAATATGAAGGAGTTATTCAAACTCAAGATAGGAAGCATGACCATTGATGAATACGAACAAAGGTTTTTGGAATTACTGAAGTATGTTCCATTCATCAATGATGAGGCTGTCAAGATTCAGAGGTATTTGAGTAAAATACCACCTCCCATTGGTGACAAGATTCAGTATGATGATCCTAAGACTATGGAAGAAACAATAAGAAGAGAGAAATGATTATATGAGAAACAAAGAGAAAAGCCTACCTTTCAGAAGGCTTGGGAGGACCAGAAGAAGTTTAAGAAAGAACGGAGGCAGAAGGGAAACAAACCTCCATTTTTCAGAAATAGTCCTCAAGGACATCCATCGTTTAGAGAGCCAAGAATGGATGAAGTGGGAGAAAAAAGGTTGAGACAAACACCCATTCAGTGTTGGGGCTGTAAAGAGAACCACAAGTATAGAGATTGTCCCCATAAAAATGGAAAAGCAAGAGCTATCCATAATGTTCAACAAGCTGAAACAGTGGAGGACATGGGCAGTAGAATGTCGAGGATCTATGCGGCCTTGGACAACAAGCAAGATGAATTTCATTCGCACATGATTGAAGTGGAAGGTATGATTAACAACCAACCATTTATTATTTTAATTGATTCAGGGGCTAGCCATAGTTATGTAGATCCTAGGGTGGTGGAAAGTTTGCATTTATCCAGAAGCAAACATGAAAAGTCTTGGTTAGTGCAGTTGGCCACATGAACCAAGAGGAAAGTCACTGAGTTGGTTAATTCTTGTCTGGTGGACATGAAGGGATTGAGCACGAAGCCTGAATTGAATATTCTGTCGTTAGGCTCTTATGACTGTTTAATTGGGATGTACTAGTTGGACCAACACCATGCCCTCCTGGACTATCGTAACAAGGAATATACATGCTTGGATGAGGAGGGGAATCAAAAAACATTCAAAGGAATTCCCAGAGCTGTGGTTGTTAGAGAAATCTCAGCAATGCAGGTGAAGAAGTGCTACAAAAAAAGCTGTCAATTATTTGCAGCCCATGTGGGGGAAACACCTAAGGATAAGGTGTCAAGTATTGAGGATCATGAGGTACTTAAAGAGTTTGAAGATGTATTCCAGGAAGTACTTGGACTACCTCTGAAGAGAGATATCGATTTCTCTATAAATTTGATGCTTGGAGCAGCTCCAGTGTCGAAAGTTCCTTATAGAATGAGTACGCTAGAGCTGAAAGAGTTGCAATTGCAGCTTGAAGAGCTTCTAAAGAAGGGGTACATTCTCCCAAGCGTGTCACCTTGGGGTGCCCCTGATCTAGATTTTATGAGTAGAATGAAATGAATACATATTATTAACATGTTCTTAACACAAAATAATAGAGATACAATAAAACTGGTTTTCTATTCAATAACAAAATAAGTTGAAACTATAAAATGCAGTGGAAACAAGCTTGTTGGAATGGTGTCGGCTTATCTCTGAGAAGAGATGTGACGGCAGCGTGCATTCGCAAGAAGAAAATTACAATGAGGCTCTGAAGGCATTTTTTACAATAAGAAATAATTCCAAAAACCCTAGACATCCAAAAACCTAACCCTAGGAGATGAAACGCCAAAAGTCATGTGGGCCCCGTTTGGGTAAGCTAGTACATCAACTTCCCGGGGTCGTAACTTTTGCATACGATCTCCGTTTTAGGCATGTGATAGCCTGTTGGAAAGGTATCACTGAGGAGATTCATTTTGGGGGCTCAATTGTGTCCTCAGCTATCATTCAGGAGCTCGATACTGAAAAACCTTCATTTAGGCCCTCAAAATGGCCCCGGAAGTAAAAACTGCTAAAAATAGTAAATTGCCAAAAATGTCAGAAAATTGTTTTGAGCCAGTTGGAAAAGGTGGGTGGCCACCGATATCCATCTGGATCAATCCTCCCTCCTTAGGAAGCAATTGTCTCCATTTCATTGAGGTCCCCCATTAGATGAGGAAATTTCTGCTGAATTTGGCCCCGGGTGAGCCACTTGCCTTGGTGCAGGAGCTGCCTTGCTTTGATGACTCGATAAAGTTGGATCCTTTGTTGTTGAGTGCCCTTGATCTGTCTGTCCACAATCTGATCCTTGGATGCCTGTTGTATGCAGTTGAGGTTGAGCTCTGTTGGTGTCAGTTGTTCTGCTACTTCTGAGGTGTCCAATAATGGTGGGAAATAAGGGCGAAGGAGATCCACGTTGAACACTGGGTGCAGGCCAAGGAAAGGA
>JZKD02S1674600.1:155587-188522 GCA_000966675.3 Picea glauca | reverse complement strand
TTATGATCGGTGTGGATGGTTGTCTCCTTCCCAAGAATGTAATGTCTCCACTGGCGACATGCTTTCATAATGGAGTACATTTCTTTATCGTAAGTAGGGTACTTACGGACAATATCTGACAGTGTCTCACCATGATAGGTGACGGGGTGGCCATGTTGAGTGAGAACGACGCCCACGACATAGTTTGACGCATCTGTCTCGATCTCAAAGGGATGTTTCAAGTCTGGTAGTGAAAGTACTGGGGTAGAGCACAAGCACTGCTTCAAATCATCGAACGCTTGTTGTTGGGACCGGCCCCACACAAATATCGCCTTACCACCACCCCTGTTTATTTGGCTGAGGGCCCATGCAATATGGGAGAAACCCAACACGAACCTGCGGTATAAATTAGCAAGTCCCAAGAAGCTCTAAAGCTCAATGAGTTTTTTTGGGGCTGGCCAGTCATGAATGACTTGGATATTGGCTAGATCCACATGTACGCCATGCTGATCAATGATGTAGCCTAGGTAATGGACCCTGTCCATGCCGAAGGAGCATTTTTCCAGGTTGGCGTATAGCTTGTGCTACCACAGGGTGTGCAGAACCTGTTGAATATGCTACAAGTGTTCATCCCAAGTCTTGTTGTAAATTAGATGTCATCCAGATACACCACTACAAAAGTATTGGTGAATGCTCACAGGATATCGTCCATCATCCTCATGAAAGTGGCTGGAGCATTTGTCAAACCAAAGGGCATGACCAACCATTCAAAAAGTCCTTCCTTTGACTTGAAGGTGGTCTTCCATACATCTGTCTGTTCTATCGAGACCTGGTGGTAGCCAGACTTCAGATCAATCTTACTGAAGTATTTGGCCCCCGTGAGTTGATCAAGGAGGTCAACGATTCGGGGAATCGGGTACCAGTTTCTGACAGTGATTTTATTTAGAGCCCTGTAATCAATATAGAGTCGTCAGGTTCCATCTTTCTTTTGTACCAGCACGATTGGGCTCCCGCAAGGTGATGAGCTAGGGCGTATGTGCCCCTTGTGGAGTAGTTTATGGATCTGTCTCTTGATCTCCTCATTCTCTAACAAAGAGCGATGATAGACTGGCCCATTGGGAAACAATGTGTCAGGGGTCAGATCGATGGGGTGCTTGACCTAGCAGTGTAGAGGTACCCCTGTAGGTGAGGAGAAGATATCTGAGTATTCTTCCACGACCTTATCTACTTGCTTCTGCTGTGTGGAGAGGTCGGCCGCAGAGACCCTGGATGTGGCTGCGATCTTTCGCTTATTTTGAGAGTGAATCACGAAGAATACAAACTTCCTCGTCTGAGAGATGACCTTCCTACATTTCTTAGTAGAGATCAAGGAAATAACACTAGGTGGGACTGCCTCGGGTATCCTGTACAATTTCCTGTTCAAAGTAATAATAACACTACGAGGCCTAGACTCATATACAACATGAAATTTCCATAAATAAGGTTGGCCCAAAAGAACATCACAAACTTCAAGAGGAGAAACATCACACAATACCTTGTCTTTGAAGGGCTTGATGCCATATGACAGTCGACACTATTGGTCGACGCGGAGATCGCTTCCTTGGCGGAGCCATCCAATGGTGTAGGGTTGTGGGTGCGCTGTTGTTGGAAGGGCCTGCCACTTGATGACCTCTGCTGAGATGAGGTTCTTTTGGCTACCGCTATCAACGATGAAGTGCAACAGGGTGCCTTTTACCCACATTTGTGAATGGAAGAGTCACTCTCCTTCTTCTGGCTCGTCTGGTTCACCAGACTAGATCTTGGTGGTAGAAATGGTGGCACTGGGTTCCGCTTCAATGATCCATCTTCCCCTTTCTGGTTCTGTCTCGGAGTCATAATCTACATCTGATTCATAGGATTTCACTTCAGCCACCAGCGACTGCTTTGAGTGACAGTCGACAGTGTTATGCCAAGGGCTCTTATGGAAGTCGCACCACTTCCCGGTATCATTCTTTGTCTTTCAGGTGTCCTTCTTTGCTTTTGGCTTGTACTGGTTGTCATGATACTATCCATCTTTGCTCTGTCCTTTTTTCGATGGGTTGGGGCCGCCCTTTCCTGGCTTTTGTTGTGAGGGGTTCCCAGGCCCAAATTGTCGCGTCTTTTGTTTGAGCTTCTGCTCAATTTTGGCGACATATCGGTAGGCCGCACCCAAGGATGAGATGTCTAGAAATTCCATTTCAGTCTGGATGTATCTATGCAGAGCACTGCGATACTTGAGCACCAGATGTCACTCTGAATCTTTGATACCCAACTTGGTGCGCAAGGTATGGAAGATATTTGTGAAATCTGGCACTGCTTGGTCTCTTTTTTGCCACAGTGTGGTCCATTTGGTATACAAGTCGTCATAACTTTCGACAGGGTAGTATTGTTCCTTAATAGCACCCCTAAAGGATTCCCAGGTGGCCGTGACTAAAAATAATGAGGTTTCTTCTGTTTCCTTTTGCTCACAAAAAGTTTCCCACCAATCTTTGACATGGGGAACGACTTTGAGGAGCGCAAAAGTAATCTTTTCTCTATTCGAAAATTTATGAATAGAAAAATACCCTTCTAGTAGATTCAACCACTTGTCCATAACATCTGTGTCTATATGACCTTCAAATATAGGAATATCAAAGTTTATCTGTACCTTGAAGGGGGCGACACCTCCGTTCGAAGAAGATGCATCGCCTGTTGGTAGTCGCCGAAGGATTTGCGCGAAACTATCCATCATCTTGTTCCTTTTTTGCGTGAGGGATTCCTCAATCAACAGTTTGAAAGGATCTCCTATCCTGTCATATTTATTTTCTCCTTCCATGGGAGGTCTCTTGGGCATGCAAGAGCTTCTATCCTCAAGAGAAACAAGCTCGAGACCCAACTCTTTGTACTTCGACCTCGTTGGGGACATGCATTAAGACGACAAGGAGCAGACCACTCTGATACCACTAATCCATATTTTATGAGAATAAAGAAATGAATACAGATTATTAACATATTCTTAACACAAAATAATAGAGATACAATAAAACTGGTTTTCTATTCAATAACGAAATAAGCTGAAACTGTAAAATGTAGCGAAAACAGGCTTGCTGGAATGGTGGCGGCTTATCTCTGAGAAGAGATGTGAAGGCAGCGTGCATTCACAAGAAGAAAATTACAATGAGGCTCTGAAGGCATTTTTTACAATAAGAAAGAATGCCAAAAACCCTAGACATCCAAAAACCTAACCCGAGGAGATGAAACGCCAAAAGTCATGTGGGCCCCATTTGGGTAAGCTAGTACATCAACTTCCCGTGGTCATAACTTTTGCATAAGATCTCCGTTTTAGGTGTGTGATAGCCTGTTGGAAAGGTATCACCGAGGAGATTCATTTTGGGGGATCAATTATGCTTTTGTCTATCATCTAGGAGCTCGATACTGAAAAACCTTCATTTAGGCCCTCAAAATGGCCCTGAAAGTAAAAACTGCTAAAAATAGTAAATTGCCAAAAATGTCAAAAAACTGTTTTGAGCCAGTTGGAAAAGGTGGGTGGCCACCGATATCCATATGGATCAACCCTAGTCCTATTCGTGAAGAAAAAGGATGGGATGTTGAGGCTGTGCATTGATTTCAGACAATTGAACAAAGTAACTGTCAAGAACAAGTATCCTCTGTCGAGGATCGACGATCTTTTCGATCAGTTGAAAGGTGCGAAAATATTTTCGAAGATAGATCTCAGATTGGGATATCACCAGGTAAGAATAAAGGATGAATACATCACCAAGACTACCTTTATAATAAGGTATGGTCATTACGATTTTACAGTGGTACCGTTTGGGCTGTCGAACACACCTATTGTTTTTATGCGCTTGATGAATGGTGTATTCAGGGACTATCTAGACAAGTTTGTCATAGTCTTCCTGGATGACATTTTGGTGTATTCCAAGTCAGAGGAAGAGCATGAACAACACCTGAGGATGGTGCTGCAAGTGTTGAGAGAACACCAGTTGTATGCCAAGTTGAGAAAATGCTCATTTTATCAAAGGCAGATCCATTACTTGGGGCACATTATTTCAGAAGAAGGGATCGTCGTGGATCCTGACAAGGTTGAGGCTATCAAAGAATGGTCAGCACCAAGGAATGTGGCAGAAGTTAGATCCTTTATGAGTCTAGTGGGCTATTACATAAGGTTTATCGCAGGGTTCTCAAAGATAGCTCACCCTATCACTTCCTTGCAAAGGAAGGAGAAAACTTTTCAGTGAACTGAAGAGTGTGAGAAACGTTTTCAACAATTGAAGCAGTTGTTAACCAGGGCTCCAATCTTGAGGATTGCAGATCCAAATATGGATTTCATGGTGTGCACAAATGTGTGTAAAGAAGGGATAGGAGGAGTTCTCAGTCAAAATGGATTTGTAATCTGTTATGAGTCCAGGAAGCTGAAAGAGAACGAAAATAATTATGCCACTCACGATTTGGAGTTGGCAGCAATCATTCACGCTCTGAGGAAATGGAGACATTACCTCATGGGAAGGAGATTTGAATTGAGAACAGAGCACAACGGTCTGAAATATTTGTTTGATCAACCAACCTTAAATGCTAGACAAAGTAGGTGGCCAGAATTTTTGTGTGAGTACGTCTTTGAGATCAAGCATATCAAAGAAAAGGAGAATAAAGTAGTTGATGCACTCAGCAGGAGGGTGCATGAATTACATGCTACAACCATTAGCATGTATCAGAATGATATTAAAAGAAAAATTATGGAGGCTACAAATGTAGATCTGCAGTACAGAGAATTGGTAGCCAAGCTACAGCAGAGTAAGATGCCATAGAAGATGGAAATTTATAAATTGAAAACTGATGGAATACTACTGTACAAGAACATAATTTTTGTACCCAATGTCCAGTGCTTGAAACAGATGATTTTGCAGGAGATGCATAATGTGCCTTATGTAGGGCACCTTGGATATCAAAGAACAGTAGCAGTGGTCAAGAGCCATTACTTTTGGCCAAGTATGAAGAGAGATAATGTTGAATACATCGCCAGATGTATGGACTGCCAGAAAGTTAAAGCTGAGCATAGGCACCCCGCAGGGTTGCTGCAACCTTTACCCATTCCTGAGTGGAAGTGGAAAGTGGTGACAATGGATTTTATTACAGGATTGCCCAAAACAACCAAGTTGCATGATTCAATCATGGTGGTGGTGGAGAAGCTTACAAAAGCTGCCCATTTTATTCCACTGAAAACTACTCACAAGGCAGTAGATGTAGCTGATATTTTCGTGAAGGAAGTGGCACGATTGCATGGAATTCCTAAAACGATTGTGTCTGACAGAGAATTGAAATTCACCTTGAATTTCTGGAAAGGATTGTTCAAAGGATTCAGAACGAATCTGAACTTTAGTACAGCTTATCATCCTGAGTCTGATGGACAGACAGAGAGGGTGAACAAAGTAATAGAAGACAGACTGAGAATGTATGTGATGGAAAAACCATCAAGATGAGAAGACTACCTGCACTTGGTAGGATTCGCCTACAAAAATGGGTATCATGCATCGTTGAAGATGAGTCCATTTGAAGCACTTTATGGAAGAAATTGCAATACTCCAGTGAGATGGGATAATCCAACTGATAGAGCAGTAGTTGGGCTAGAGTTGCTCAAGGAAATGGAGGACCAAATATTAAAAATTAAGCAGAATTTGAAAGCTGCCCAAGACAGGCAGAAAAGTTATGATGACAAGAATAGAACCCATAGAGAGTTCAAAGTGGGTGATCATGTTTTCCTGAAAGTGAAAGCTAATAGGACTTCCCTGAAGCTGGGAAGTTGTGCCAAGTTAGCAGCCAGATTTTGTGGGCCATTTGAAATCTTGGAAAGGATTGGGCCAGTTTCATATATGCTTGCATTACCCACATCTATGACTGTACATAATGTGTTTCATTTATTAAGAAATATATACCATATGCTAATCATGTTATCAATTGGAATGTAATTCAGGTGGAACAAGAAGGTGTCCTGCAAGTGCATCCTATGCGCATATTGGACAGGAAAAACAAACAGCTCCATAATCGAGCTATAGGGATTGTAAAGGTCTAGTGGACCTGGTATGGTCTTGAGGATGTGGCATGGGAGCATGAAGATGTTATGCAGGCAGAGTACCCACATCTTTTTGAAAATTTTGGAAAATCTTGTAGATGCAGTGTAAAGTTGCATTGAGGACAGTGCAAAAATAAGGGGAGGGGATTGTAATGTCCCCAATGCCAAGCCCTATTGTAAATCATGTCTATAAAGTATAAATATTGCATTATGAATTGTAATTATGTTTTATAGGCTGGTGAGCCAAGTTTATATAAGATGGTGGTCTTATGTGTTATTAGGCTAGAGAGCAAGTGTTAAGGTCGAGAGCCTGCTTTTGTATATGTAAACATGAAGAACATTAATAAAAAAATATAAACACCGCTGCTTGCAGACCGACCACGATGAATGAGTGATGGGGGACTAAGCTTCCATAGAGTGGGTAAGGGATTAGGGGCTGGAAGGTTGGAAAGAGAGGCTAAGTGTTGAGCCTAGGGGCTTAAGTCATTGGGAATGATATTTTAATATTATTCCAAAAGCCATGTGAAATGTGATGTTTTATCCTAAGTTCTTTGGAAGGATGAGTGACTTCCAAATGGGAAGGAACAAGCTTCATGGGTGACAAGTGTTAACCCAAGCGCATGTAGTTAAAACTGTTGAGTTGAGCCATGATGGGGGTTCGTTCTCCATTCTGTCGTTCGTTGTCTAAACTGTGTGACCTCTGCATCTGAGCTCGACATATCACACACAACATTGAAAACCAAAACCATGAGATCCTTGTGATTGTCTGGTGTATTCCTGTTTGGTCTCTGCGTTTGGCCTCCATCCTCGAACTCTATATAACTTCCTGTCACGCATCCTGTAACTGGTAAACCGTGAGTCGATTTGTGTCTTATGTAGAACCCAACACCTGGATAATCGCTTGAGCGTGCTGTGTTTTAGCGTCTGGTCATTGCCATTTGCGGGACTATGCCCATTTTCTGTTGTGGTCGTCATCTTGGTGTCAACTAAGTGCTTGATGTTGTTGCGGTTTCCCTCACCTGGTTGGAATTGAGTGGAAGGGTGTGCTGAAGAAGCTGGTTGTCAGGCCCGTGGTAGAAGAATCAGGTTGTCAGGCCTGTGAGAAACTCCCTCCAGGTGAGAGAGTCTGCTGGGAAGTGGTTTTATCCCAGAGAGAGTTCAGCACCAGCTTCAAAGCTCTGAGAATTCCTGATCCAACCTGTTGTCGAGGCCCAATGAGGAAGGTGAAGCACCGATGGAATGCACTTGTGAAGGTGTATAATCCAGGGCAGAACATGCATGTGGGGAATGAGAGTCTGTTAGTAGTGGGCGTAAGAAGGCATCCTGGGAAGAATCCTTCTGGTTATCCTGCGCAGTTTTTCCTGTAACCTCAACTTAGACTAGGCTTCCTTGCCTTGGGTGGAGTTTAGTCCCATCTCGGGGGTGACCCACTGGTGAGAGTGATGAGAAACGTGGTCTAAGGCTGGGAGGCTCGTGGAAGTCCTGCACGTGGTTGGTGGAATTAGGCCGGTAATAAAAGATAAGTGTTAATTTTGTACTTAATTTATAAGTATATGCATGTCTGTGATGCTTATTTGTATCATGTATTCTGTTGTGCATATGAATTATTGTTAATGCCAGGGATTATTTATGTTAGCAGTAATCTTGTGCTTACTCTGAGTTAAATGTGTTTAATATGACTTAAATGCATGTTATTAATTAAGTATGAGAATGATGTTGTTCTGCACAGTAGCGTTTGATTGGCCAGTGGGATGACGGCCGAGGAGTGTTACAAAAGGAGTGACGATGTTTTCAAAGATTGATTTGAGATCAAGATATCACCAATTACAGATTAAATAAGAAGTTATCCCTAAGACCACATTTAAGATAATATTTAGACACTACGAGTTTATATTTTTACCGTTCGGATTGATGAACGCCCCCGGGGTATTCATGAGTTTGATGTATGGGGTGTTCCATGAATACTTGGACACGTTTGTTCAAGTATTTATCGATGACATACTGATTTATTCTCGGATGAAAGAAGAGCATGACAAACATTTAAGATTGGTACTACAATGTCTACGAGAAAACAAATTGTATGGGAAGCTATCGAAATGTTCTTTTTACCAATCAAAGATTCATTACTTGGGGAATATCATAACTGGTGAAGGCATCATTGTGGATTCAGTGAAAGTAGAGGCTATTATGGAATGACCAGCACCAAAAAATGTACACGAAGTATGCATCTCTATGGGTTTAGTAGGATATTACCGACTATTCGTTGAAGGTTTTTCAAAGATAGCAAATCTGATCACAAAATTTAAAAAGAAAAATAAGAAGTCCGTCTCGACAGAGAAAAGCGCTAAAAAATTTCAAAAAATTAAAGATTTTTTGACGAAAGCACCAATACTGAAAGTCCCCGACAAGGAAAATGAATTCTTGGTATGCACTGACACATCCAAGGAAGGTTTAGGTGGATTTTTTATGCAAGATGGTCGAGTGATCACTTACATTTCAAGGAAATTGAGAAAACATGGGGAGAACTACGCAACACATGACTTGGAGTTATTGACAATTGCATATGCCTTGAGAGTTTGGAGACACTATCTGATTGGACAAAAATTTGAATTAAAGACATATCACTGTGGACTGCAGCATATATTTACATAGAGTGACTTGAATGTGCAATAAAGGCGTTGGTCAAAATTACTTAGGGAATACAAATTTGAGATTACTGGCATTAAAGGAATGATGAACATAGTGGCAGATGCATTAAGTCGTAGACCACACATATTCTTGGTAATACCCCTTCAGTTTAGTTTTTGAGAAAATATTCTAACTTTACAGATCAACGATGATTGGTATAAAGAAGTTAAGGATAATATTGGAAGAAATACCATGATGGTATCGAATTTTGAAGGTTACTCTTTAGACAATGATGGATTGTTGATATTTAACAGAAGAATTTACGTACCACCTGACGACGAATTAAGAAGTTTGATCTTAAGAGAATCTCATAGAGAAGTATACATGGCTCATCCGGGAGTCATGAAGATGAAGGTAGACCTTAAGCCTTTATTCTCCTAGAAAGGAATGAAAGCAGACATATTTAGTTACGTGGCGATATGTCTGGAATGTGAGTAAGTGAAAGATGAACATAGACATCCAACAAGATTTTTACAACCAAACGTTAATCTAGAATCAAAATAGGAGGTCATTTCGATGGATTTTATTGTTGGTTTTCCATTGACAGCAAGGAGACATGACTCGATTTTCGTGGTAGTAGACACTCTGATGAAGAGTGCACACTTTATTCTCGTACATACGGCGTATCAGGTGCCATACATAGCTAGATTTTTTGTCAGAAAGGTTGTGAGATTACATGGTCTACCAAGAAGGATCATATCAGATCGAGGAACGATGTTTACAGGACGATTTTGGATCAGTTTCTAAGAGGCTTTGGGAACACATTTGAATTTTAGTACAACATATCACCCTGAGATAGACGGGAAAACATAAAGAATGAACCAAATTTTGGAGGATATGTTGTGGATGTATGTAATGGACCAACAGAAATGTTGGGAATATTTCTTTCCACTAGTAGAGTTTGCATACAACAACAACTATCAGAGTACCATTTAGATGGAACTATTTGAGTTTCTTTATGGGCAACCATGTCGGATGCCATTAAGTTAGGATTAAATTTAGGATAGGGTCCTAATAGTACCAGAAGTGATTCAAGAAATGGAAGAACATATGTTATCGATAAGATAGAGGATTAAAGAAGTGCAAGATCGGCACACGAGTTATGTTGATGTGCATCGCATTGACCATAGTTATGAAATTAGCGATAGAGTTTTTTTGCGGGTGAAACCACACAAGAGTTCGATCAAATTTGGAAAGGGACTCTCTCCTAGTTTTATTGGTACCTTTTGAAGTTGTGGAAAATAAAGGACCCATGGATTATCAACTAGCCTTGTCTGATTCTTTGAAGCGTATGCACGATGTATTTCATGTATCTATTTTGAGACATTATATTAGTGATCATTCACATATTATTGACATGAGTTCTTTGCAGGTGTTGGACAAGGGTTTTCTCATGGTGGAGCCAATCTTCATTCTGGACCATCGCATTCGACAACTACGACGTCAAATAGTCGATCAGGACAAGGTCCACTGGGACAATTATAGTCCACATTCGGCTACCTGGGAGGACGCATATGAGATGCGTCAACAATTTCCTTGTTTGATAGATTAGACCTATAGATCTATGTCAAATAATTTTATTTACCTTCATTTATATATTGTACAAACTTCGGGACAAAGTTTAAAACAAGAGGGGGTGTATGTAACATCCCACTCTACCGATTACATCTTATTGACTTATTCTTTGAGGACACTTGCGTGCAGGTGATCCGGTTATGGCACATTGTGACTTCATTTAGATTATGGATTATACATGATGATGATGATGTGTTGTGACTTATTTTTAATTGATGTATATGTATTGGAAGATGATATTGACGATTTTTCCTGAGTGTGCATGACACATGACAGATTATGGATGTTGATGGCATCAATGGACTTCCTTGGACTCCGAATTGAGTTAGGGAGTGGATTGTCTTTTGTTTGAGTATTTCATTTTACGCACATGTGACATATGATTGATTATAGTATGATATATGTATATGGATCATTGAAAATGTTTTTGTCAATGGATGCAGGTTGACGATGCTTGTTAATCTGACTCACATAAGGAGTAAAGGGGCCATGCACAGAAACTAGATATTGAGGGAGAGGTGTGACAACGTCCCTGTCACAACCTACGAGCACTCCCAATGTGGCTCGAATGGTAGGTTAACGATTACTGAGTTCGATATGTCCACGATGTTGTGAGGGCATACTGAGACATTTTCTCACAGAGATTTCTAAGGAGTGTGGAATAAGGCAGATTCCTTATTCATTAGAATCCCTTAGTCCCTCACAAGGTTGACCAAGTGGAGTGTTGACTCCAAGGGTCGGAAAAACTTCCAAAACTAGTTAAAAAGGCGAGTGGCACCCTTGGAGCACAAAGGTGCATCTTGAAGGGAACATCACATAATTATAAACTTGAGTCAATAAATCTAGGTGACCTAGAAAACAATGAATTGATTAGACCCTGTTGGATTAACTTATTTAATTAGATAGTGAATCCATTAATTATAAAACCCAATAAAATCCTAAGCTTAACTCCAAGACGAAACCTTAGTCTAAGTTTAGTTAGGGGACTAAATTAAATATTAAATAAATCAATTTAAGGAAAAATGTGAATAAAAATCTAAAGATTGGATAAAATGTACATATGTGCATGAAATTAATAAATTGGATTTTTAAAATAGAAGAAATAATAATATGAGAGAATAGGAGTACACATGGAAAAGAATCTTGAGTCAATTGACCATTAGTGTAACTAGAAGAAGACTCCTAATCCAACTCTAACTAAGATCTAGTTAGGAGACACTCATTAAATGAGAATCTGGGGAATAAAGGGACAACTAAGAGAGAAAATAGGAACACTTAGAAAGTGTGAGGGAAATTGATTTTTTTAAACAAAATAAAATTTGTAATTACTTGTGCAACTTAAGGAGAGTATGACAAGTGTGTGGGTGAATAATCCTAATATATTTAATTAAAAATTCAATTAAATTGTTCATGTGGACATGTGTCAATGAGGAAAATTCTATCCTGCAGGGGTGTACACTGATTGGCAAGTGTCATGTAAATGGAAGGAAATATGTAAACAAGAGGTCTCAAGTTCGACTCTCACCCCGATTTACCCGTGTCCCATGCTTGTGAGTTGTGTGGATGCACCTAGAGGTTATAGAGGTAGAATATGGGAATTGACCCTGTGTCACGCGAGTATGAGAACCGCGAGTTGCGATTCTGCTAGCACAAAAAAAAAAATGAGGAAAATTCTATAAAACAAATGGTATAGAGGAGAAAGGGCCTCTGTGGGTTTTGGTAAGGTTATGCTGCCAAAATTTGTTTTTGTTTTACTTGTGAGAGTTGAGATACCAAGATTGAAGAAGGAGTGGAAGCTCTTCCTTGCAAGGAAATCTTAGAGCTATTGCATTATGGTTTTTGTGTGTGGCCCCTTTGTGGCTCACGGGGCTAAGGGGGAAGAAGAGTACCCCTAGCATTGGCTAGGAGGTATTGGTGAAGTCTCTAAGATTGGAGAGCGGAAGGAAAAAGGGGACGCGAGACATTGACAACATCAACAAACCCCATCGTGGTTAATTTTGGTATTTTATTTATGAATTTTCACATAGCATGAGTAAAAGTTGTATACCAGTATTGTTATTCGCTGTAAAATTTGAGGTAAATGTTGGTTAAATTTCTGCGGAAATTAATTGTAATTTTCAGAGACTGGTTGTTGGGAGTATTGCTAATTGAGTTTCAACCACTATATTCAAATCAAAATTTCGAACTAGAACTTTGACCCTTTTTTTATACTGCAAATGAGAACATATAAGGTTTATAAATTATTTAATTGTGATTAATTTAATCACTAACATGAAGTGCAATTTCTCTTGGTCGTCGTCATTGGTTTAATTTCAAATTGTTTTCTTATAGTTGTTGTATGTTAACTTCCATTTCGAAAATTGTAGATATTCTTATGGTCATTGCATATCTATTGACATCTGGAATCTAAATTGTTAGATTCGTTGTATTAAATTTTAGTGGCGATGACTATTTATTCGATTTTAGCCTTCTTAGTTAATTGAAAGTTATATGGAATAAAAAAGAGAATTTCATATGATCACCGTAGAAATTGATTTCCATTCCGGACGTGAGAACGTCCTTAGGTAGCTGTAAAATGGGTAAATTTTTTGTTGGATTGGGTGCTTAGAATATTGCAGTTTGTAGATTAATTATGGATTTCGCAAAGAATCTAATTTACCCAAATTCGAAATTTATCTGTCGATGGTCGCGGAGAACTAATTTACTTGGATCTTGATTATCTTCTGGTCAATTCATTCTAGTGAATTTCAATTTCATAAATTCTGATCTTGTAACTTAATTTACCAAATTTTTAATGAGAATGTCTTAAGATCATGTTTTAACAAAGTATCCTTCTTGCGATTTTATTTACTGAATACAATTGCAAACATGGAATTAATTGTAACTATGCAAAGACATTGTTATAATTATGGGATTTTTCGTTGAGCGCTTGTCTTTTAGTTTAGTTAATATTGGTATGACCAAGATTTGGGTGTTTTTTCCATCGAATTTTTGGGTACAAGACCAGAAGTTTAAACTCAGAGATAAATTCATGTGTTAATTGACCGGAAGTTAGAGATCATATTGTCACTACCATATTTTTTGCAATTGGGTCTTCAGATTCCTTGATTGTTGCCAAATTGTTTTCTTAAATCTATTTGCCTTGTTTTTCACTACTTAATTTGCTATCCGGAGATCGTGAAATATGTTGAAATCTCATTTCCTTTCTGTAGAGTGAAGTGGTACTTTTCATGAATTAGGGTAGCATATGCAACTTAGGATACCCATTTAAAACTTATGTCCTAGTTGGGTATATGACTTCAATATACTTGAAATCTAGAGAGCATTTTTTATTTCATGATACTCCTTAAGAACTTAATTTATAAACCTAGGATACTTAGAGTGAGGCTTAATTGGGTTAATTTGTGTAGAAACTTAAGATTTGGTGTCTAGGACATCGACAACTTTAACTTGTGTTATTACAATAGGATAATTTACATCGTAGACAAAATAAAAGTTAATTTCTCAAATCCAAGACAGAGTTCAAGAAGTCATATTAGATATGCATGATTGACTGTTTTATTTTTGAAATTCATGACTTATCTTTTTACCAGCTGAGAATTGATGTTGATATTTGCTATAGTTACGAATTAAATAGAATTGTCATTTCATTTGACATGAAATTTATTAATTTCAATGGAATTTTTATGTGTATAAAATTAGAAGTGTAGTATCTTCTATCTAGAAATTTATGTTAGATGCAGTGCATGCATACTAAGTGGAAGATATTGTTATGCTATATGATAAACGTTATGAAATGTTATTGATTAGCACACAATTTTGTTTCTTAATGGTTGTTAATTTATAGAAGATTTACTCTGTGTTAATAAAGTTATGAAAGGGTATGTTGTTGTTTAGTCACGAAAATTTAGAGTATGATTGTGGGTAAGGGAACTAGATATCTCCTTGTTCTTCAGAACAATTTTCAGTCCTAAGATCTTAAGTGGTCAAAATCAATCGGATGAATCCTGTGCTTAAGCATTGATTATGTATCTTGGAGGTCCTAACCTTGCAGGATAGGTTGGGTGGGTAGTTTCCTTATATTATCTTTATGTGATGTGGTTGATTGGTTAATAGAGATGATGTATTCAGATTTATTGTGTGGTTATTAATGTATGTTGTGACACACATAACTTGTTCTAATGGTTGTCTTTCAAAAAAAAAATATATATACCTCTTTTGTACTCACTCTTTTGTTGTCACAACAGAGGGGACGTTACATAATTGACAAGAATCGAGCACTTCGGTTATATTGAATATTGTAATTCAGAATTTCAGGTATCGACCACAAGGGTGGATGACATAAGTGATGAACATTTGTTGGAAGCTTACATGGATGGATTAAAAGAAGACATTAAACATGAGATTTTCTTAATACGTCCTACAAATATTATGGAATCTATGCAATTTCATCATCATATTCAAGCCAAGAATAAGGCTACACACAATACTACCATTGGACCATACATATGAAGAAAATATCATTTTGGGGTCCATAAGACAAGTGTACCTCAACCGATAAAGTTGACACCTCAACAAATGGATGAAAGAAGAGAAAAGAGTCTGTGTTTCAGTTGTGATAGCAAGTATAGTAAGGGGCATAAGTGCAGTGAGAAGAAAGTATTCTACATAGACAATGAAGAGGAAGAAGATCAAGAATTGGAACCATCACAAGATCTAGAGCTAGAAGAGACTACTCCAATGATATATTTTCATGCATTGGTCAACATCAATACTCCACAAACCCTTAAGATATATGGATATATCAAAAAGAAAAAGGTAACAATGTTGATTGATTCTAGTAGTACCCATAACTTCATCAATTACAAATTAACAAAATATCTCAATTGTTTTGTATATCCATTACCATAGTTTAAAGTAATGATTGCAGAGAGAGGTACCATAAATTGTTCTGGGAAGTGCGATATTATTAATCTCAATATGGGAGAATATTTATTGGGTAGTCCCATGATTTCCATCAAAATGGGTGGTGTTGATGTTGTATTATGGATCCAATGATTAAAATGATTGGGAATAGTGGCCCTTAATTTTCAATATTGTTTCATGATATTTTCCTTAAAATGAACGAAAATTGATCTTAGAGGTATCCAATGGAAACTTGTTGGAATACTGAGAGGGGGGGGGGGGGGGGGGGTGGGGTGAATCGGTATGAGTAATTTCTACCACTTTTAACTGCAATATATATTCTTTCACTTTATCAACAATGTTCAACATTTTATCATCAATGTATCATCTTTGATTCAATTCAATATATATATCATAAGAATGTAATCATAAGTAACATCACATCACATCAAGAACACAATACACTAGTATTTATGTGGAAACCCAAATGGGAGATAAAAATGAAATGCTTTCTTATATATATATATCAATAATACATTCATAGGAAGCACCAAATTCCCAATTCTATAGTTGTAACTGAAAGGAGGCTACAACCATGTATTTACAGGCTCCAACCTGAAGGAAGCTACAACTCTCTAAATTCTTTGCTCCAACCAGAAGGAGGCTACAACCCCCTAAATTCTCCATCTCTAACTCTCTGATTCTGCGACTCCAATTGGAAGGATGCTACAACCCCCTTTCCTTTCCCCATCCAACCTCCCTGTAATAGCAGTGTAGACCAATTGTCACTACCACAATCATTGCCACTATCACTGTCACTACCCCTATAACCTGTCATTGTATCCAAACTATCACATCAACCTATCACTGTATCCAATATGTCA
Organism: Picea glauca; assembly: GCA_000966675.3. Taxonomy (NCBI): domain Eukaryota; kingdom Viridiplantae; phylum Streptophyta; class Pinopsida; order Pinales; family Pinaceae; genus Picea; species Picea glauca. The sequence continues at coordinate 172,406 of JZKD02S1674600.1, read as the reverse complement.
CTATCATCGATACTCAACCAGATCCTCTCACATGTATCATGCACGAAGGACACATCTCAACTAGATTTCCAACATCACCAACACATGCCTCTACAAATCCTATACCGATATCACCAACATACCATCATAGGGTATGTGTCTCAACCATGTACCAAAGGATATACCAAACCATCAACCTGTACCACACCAAGCATCAACCATGTACCATAACAAGTGCATCAACCATTCACCTAAACCTGTACCATATGAATCAACCATAAACCATGTATACCAAGTACCAATCATGTACCATACCATGTATCAACCATGTCCAAGAACATCAACACCATACCATGTACCATACCATCTTCCAACCATGCACATCAACCATGTACATCAAAATCGTACCATGTACCAATACTGTCCCATACCATGTAACAACCATGCACCATAACAAGTGTCTCAACCATATACCATATCACTCTTAATCATTCCATGTACCATAAGATAAGCCTCATGTATAATCCAATATCACAAATATGTGCCTCTAACAATGAACCATAAAAACCATATACCAAATACCAAGAGTATGTCTCAATCATGTAACAATGTCACCTTAACCATGTAGTAATATCACCTTAACAATATCAACTTAATATCACCTTAATCATGTGCCATACCATCCAAGATACAAGCCTAAAAAAAATACATAAATGACATACTGTTTCTCATGAATCTTGTAGCATGCCATCTCAGACTGTGTTGTACCATCAAACCTTGTTGCAACTCAACCAACCATTCTTCTTCAAATATTTTCCTCAGATCTGTGACATATCCTCCTGCAACCTGCAGATGTATGTTACATGTCCTCTAGAAGCTCGCGTATGTACATGAACTATCCTTATGCATCCCACATACAGCCTCAAAAAACTAGGGTTACCAGTTTTCTGCAGCTCTAAAACTTTTGCTACTTCAAACCTTCGCAACTTCATAAAAATGTCGTCACATTCAGCCTCAGATTCACTAATAGATTTTCCAAAATACATACCATACCATTCATAAGATATATATTCAATGTAAGTGTATGTGTCAATGAGAGACTCTTGATGTGTATTTATACTTGTGCTAGGTAACCTATTTCCTTATTTTAGGGGTTTCTTGTTACAACCATTTTACCCTTTTACCAAGACATGTAACCAAATAGGGGCTTCTTAACCACTCTTTGGGGATTCCAACTTTACAAGGCCATATCTCCCTGATTTTAGGGGCTAAATTTCGCTCATGGGATAATTTTCTATGGTTTTTCAAAAACCAAGATTCACTATATTAAAAATTATTCGCCCAAATTCTATAGGATAAAATTATTTTACCTTAAAAATCGTCAAAATTTTATAAAAACTATATAAAATTCTTAGAAATTTGAATATTTTTACAAAAATATTGCCAAACATTTATAGTTGGCATATGAAGGATTAGTAAGATTCGCCAAGGTTTCTACTTTTTAAAATAAATTTCCATCCTTAAAATCATCCTTGCCGGATATCACATGACGAGTAATATCCATATATGATAGTCTTACCTGTAATTTTGTTGTCCTTCATTTCCATATTCCTTAATCAACTTCGGGTCCCATAACCACACCTCTGGGGCTACATTTAGACTATTATATCAAATGTATTCAACTAACTCACCATCAATCTCAATCATAGAAATTTCAATCAACTTTCCAACATCTATGGACCTATCCAAGGGCTTACATCAATCTCTAAGGATTGAAATCAATCTCCAATATCACTCTACAAGGGTTGACATCAATGACAACCAACTGTCCAACAATCTCCCCCTTTGACATTAATGAAAACACCAACATTGATGGAAACACTTAGACATGGAAACACTCATGGTCATGCTCCCAATGTGATCATTTGTTCTCATCATTTTTTCTATCTCTCCCTCTTTGACATCAATGGAAAAGGGTAACTCCCCTTGGGGCTAATCCCCCTGTCTTCGTGCCTCTATTCTTTTTCTTCATATTTGACCAAAGGTTAACTCCCCCTACTGATATGTCTCCTCCTGATATTGTACCTTCTCTAACCAATCGTGGGAAAAACAATAGCTCCCCCCGTGGGTATGTTTCCCTGTTTGTATGCTACTGATCTTCCTCTCTAGATCTCTCCCTCTGATGATTTTTCTTCCCTTGACTTTTCTGTAAGATGTAGAATAATGTAGGGATATATGTATATGTTTTCTTTCCTCTCTTCCAATGTTTTTTATTGCCCATTGGTGCTTCCTCTTGAATTTCACTGAAATATATTAAAAATCATTAAAAAATAGATTTCTTCATTTAATTGTCATGTTCACTTGACCATACTTTTCAACAATGTACTTATGATGATATAGCTTCTACTTACAATTTCTCTTTCCCTATTCTATTGTGCCTTTCACTGCTTTCCTTTATGTGACCAACTGATTCCACTGATTCCAATTGTAAATATGTTTCTATACATATGATCCGTGTTTACTGTACCTACTAAGAATCTCATGAATCCATCTATGTCCATATGTCACGAACCGTTCATAACCCTTCTACTCAATTGTCCACAATGCTGACCCATCTGTCACTAAAATATCATAAAGGATTCACCTGAATGTGCTACAGCTAATCATCACATTTTTAGACTGAATCAAATTTTTCCACTGATCTGATCTATCTTCTCATCAAACTCTGCATGTCTAGAACAATCTATACTGAAGATATCCCTACATGAATACATATGTGCAATGGAAAACTTATGCATTCCAACTGATACCTGTGTGGGAACACTACTTCTCAACCAATCAATTTGTTACTTTGTACTTCTGCTATTTGAATTCTCTGAATATGAATCAGTAGTCACTTCTTACTACTCGAATGATGGTTCTTTGATCTGTAGTATCTACTAATTGGAATCCCCTTATTCAACATGCATATTTATTGGGAGTCTCCAATTTGGATGGATTAGAAAAATACTCGCTTTGATGCAGAGTAATCTTCCTCTTCGTCTATAGACTCATCATCTTTCTGAAATCTGACTTCTTCCTTTCTTTCTATGGATTGATATTGCACTACAATTCATGAAAGTACAATCTCTTGAACCAATCCTTTATTCACATGGTCTTCTTTTCTTTCTTTTACTACTGCAAATTCTACGATCTCCGGGATCTGGTGTTTATTCACATGTTCTTCTTGTTTTTCATTTCTTCTCTAAACATTCCTATATATGATATATCTCTTTTTCCCTATTGATTTTTCTTCATATTGCACTATTGCCAATCTTGAGAGTATGAATTTTGAGTGTCCTCCATTCATTTGATATTCCTTTGCTTGTTCTTGTTTTCTTTTCCAAACCTTATTATATCTGATATCAATGTTCTTTCTCAAAGAAGTATACATCATGATTCAACAATCGCAGGCTATGTGTCCATATTTATGGCACTTGTAACATTCAATGTCAAGTGGGGCCACATAAGATTTTCTTGTTTAAACATTTCTTTCATAAGTCCTGCAATTTGCAACCTTATGTCCAAATTTAGTACAATAAAAACATTGACCATAAAAGAAATTTACATACCTGGGAGTGAATGATATTCTTTGTTGGGTATTCCTTTTGAATTCCATCCTTGGGTGATCATGAAATTCCCTTATGTGGATCTCTTCATCATGGTTGAAGCTTCTTTGTTGCCTGAATATGGTAGGTCTTGTTGAAGATGTATCTCTATTATACTTTTTCTTCTTTGATTCTTGTTGACCATGATTCCTTCCTTTGAGTACTTCTGCATAACGCTTACTCTTTTATTCATTCTTCCTTTCTAGTGACCTGGAGGGATTCTGTTCAACATTATCTACTGATGAGGTGGATATTTTTGTCTCTTCAACGTTCTTACTGTTCTTGATGCTTTTAACTCTCAATGTGACAACTTCTTCTTCAAGCTTCTCAACCTCTTCTTCTTTATTCATCAACCGACTCTTCATCACTTCTTCTATCCTCTTTGCTTCTTAAAGTTGGATCTTCAAGGAGATGATGTCTTTTTCAATTATTCTCTCTTCTTGACCAAATTCAGATTCAATTTGATTTGAGTCATCATTTCTTTCCTTAAGATTATTTGTCAATATCTTCTCTCTCTTTTCCGCTTCTTCCTTATGTGCTGCTATTTTGATTTCCAAACACTGCTTCTAATCCTTGAGAGTTTCTTCAGTCCTTCTAGATTCTTCTAGTTGACCCTTTAAAATCATGATCATCTGCTTGAATTATTTGGAGTTGGTGTTCTACTATTCTTCCATCTTATTTATTTCTTCCTGGAGTGACTTGTTTTATTTTATTTCAATCCTCGGATATTCAATTGCACTGATCATTTTTTCTTTGTAATCAAATTTTGCCTCTTTGTACTCTTCCTCTTCTAAATATGTCTGACATGATGCATCTCTCTCTTCCTTAATTGTACCTGTATCCTTTTTAGCAATATCTGACTCTGTGGTGGAAGAATAATATATATTATGTAGCTTATCCCAGAGTTCTTTAGTTTATGAACATTTTCCCACTTTGTAGTTTACTGAATCATATAGTCCTTCCAAATTAAAATCCATTGCTATCTTTTGTTACTTTTCAATTCCTTCTTGGCTATAGTCTTAGGTTTCTTTGTAGCATTGTATCTTGTCACAATTGATTTCCAAATATCATATCACTGTTTTTGCAAAAATGTTTTTGTCCTTCTGCTCCAATGCTCATACTCTAGACCATTATGACCAAACATTGGTACTCCATTCACAATGTACTCCATGATCTACCTTCCAGTGGTCAAACTGTTTCCTGAAGGAACCTTCTCTTATACCAATTGTTGGAATACTGAGAGGGGGGGTTGAATCAATATGAACACTTTACACTACTTTTAACCACAATATACATTCTTTCACTTTAACAACAATGTTCAATAGTTTATCATTAATGTATCAACTATGATTGCATTCAATATATATATCATAAGAATATAATCATAAGAAACATCACATCACATCAAGAACATAGTACACCAATAATTATGTGGAAACACAAATGGGAGAAAACCACAAAATGATTTCTTATATATATCAAAAATTCATTGATAGGAAGCACCAACTTCCCAAATCTCTAGTTGCAACTGAAAGGAGGATACAACCCCCTATTTACAGGATCCAACCTGATTCTCTGGATCTAACCAGAAGGAGGCTACAACCCTCTGGATTCTCCAACTCCAATTGGAAGGTGTCTACAAACACCTAGTTCTCAGGCTCCAACCTGAAGGAAGCTCCAACTCCCTGATTCTCCAGATCCAAATGGAAGGAGGATACATCCCCCTTTCCTTGCCCCGTCCAACTGCCCTGTAATATAAGTGTAGACCATTTTTCACTACCATAATCACTTCCACTATCACTGCCACTATCAATGTCACCTCCCCTGTAACTTATCACTATATCCAACCTATCACATCAACCTATAATTGTATCTGATATGTATCCAACCTATCATTGTATCCAACCTATCACATGGATCATGCACCAATGACACCTCTCAACTAGATGTACAACATGACCAACACATGCCTCTACCAAGAATGTACCAATATCACCAACATACCATTACAGGCTATGTGTCTCAACCATGTACCAAAGGATATACCAAACCATCAACCTGTACCACACCAAGCATCAACCATGTACAACAACCTGTATCACAACAAGTCCATCAACCATACACCTCAACATGTACCATATGACTCAACCATCAACCATGTATACCAAGTACCAATAATTTACCATACCACGTATCAACCATGTACATGCACATCAACCATGTACATCAACACCATATCATGTGCCAATCATGTATCATACCATGTAACAACCGTGCACCATAACAAGTGTCTAAACCATATACCATATCACTCTTAATCATGCCATGTACCATTTGATAAGTCTCGTGTATATGCCAATATCACAAATATGTGCCTCTAACAATGAACCATAACAACCATATATCAAGTACCAAGAGTATGTCTTAATCATGTAATAATATCACCTTAACCATGTACCATCAAGGGCTTCCAAGACATGACTTAAGAATTTTCCATACCATCCAAGATACAAGACTCAAACAAATACATAAATGATGTACCTTTACTCATGAAACCTGGAGCATACCATATTAGACTTTGTTGTACAATCAAAACTTGTTGCAACTCAACCACCCATTCTTGTTCAAAGCTTTGCCTAAGATCCATGACCTGTCTTCCTGCAACCTACGAATGTACACAACCTGTCCTCTAGTAGTTCACATATGTACACGACCTATCCTTTTGCAACCCACGTAAAACCTCAAAAAACTAGGGTTACCATTTTTCTACAACTTCGAAACTTTCACTACTTTAGACCTTCGCAACTTCAGAAAAATGTTGTCACATTCATCCTCAGATTCTGTAATAGATTTTCCAAAATATAGACCATACCATTCATAAGATATATATTCAATGTAAGCGTATATGTCAATGAGAGACTCTTTGAGGTGTATTTATACTTTTTCTAGGTAATCTCTTTCCTTATTTTAGGGGTTTCTTGTTACAACGATTGTACCCTTTCACCAAGACATGTAACCAACTAGGGGCTTCTTGACCACTCTTTGGGGCTTCCAACGTTACAAGGCCATATCTCCCTAACCGTGAGGAACCAAGTGGTGTTCCACATATCACTGGAAACGACACAAAGAGTACTATACATCTATGATAGGGGTCCTTCATGTCCATATTTCGTAATCAACTTTGGGTCCCATAACCAGACCTCTCGGGATACATGTATAATATATCAAATGTACCAAACTAACTCACCATCAATCTCGATCATACAAATGTCAATCAACTTTCCAACATCTCTAGACCTATCCAAGGGTTGAAATCAATTTCTAAGAGTTGACATCAATGACAACCAATTGTCCAAACCAACTGTCCAACATAACCCTCTAAAGTGATAATCTCTAACAATGTGACAAAATTACTCAAAAAGGGACACGATGGTGTAATTGCATAATTGTGATCACTATATGTTCAAACATATATAGACTATATTCCAGTGGATCTCCAAAATGTTATCAACAATCATTCCAAGGTATTTTGAGAGATGACTAAGGGTCTTCCACCGACTCAAAATCATGCACATGTTATTCATTTGTGACCAATAAGTGTTCCATGTTTCTTTATTAAAGAAGATAATCAATGACATGATCCTAGTGCAAACTATTTTATGAGAGATTAATGGAGAAGGGAAAATCATACTAGAACAAAAAAAATTCCTTGAAATAGGGATTAAGAAGCTACAAAATTGAACAATTATTGAGTACCTCATCAAATGGAAGAACCTACCAATGGAAGAGGCAACATGGGAAGATGAATTATTCATGAAGACACACCCACGATTGTAAAGTGTTGAGGACAACATTTATTTGAAGGGGAGGGGCATGTTGAGACCTAGATAACTCCTCATGTTATTTATAAAACCCATTATTAATCTCTAGATATTGAATTATTGGATTTTTAATGTTATATTTGTATGTCAACTAGAACCCTTCATGGTACCCTTTCATTATAATTGTACTCTTTGTCTCCTATATATATAACACAGATGCCTAGTCTTGGATATATTGTAAAAGGACGTTCCCCTCGAAGTGGACTATATTCATTGACTTTTTAACATTTTTAAGGCCTTGGATCATAACAATGTCTACAATAATAACACTATAAGTTGGAATTGGTATACAAAAGGGTTCATAAATGAATTTCAAAATTGAATAATGGAAAAAATGCAAGTCTCAAACTGATCATATTTCCAAATCCAAGAATGTAAATCAAGAGAAAAAAAACCCATTGTTCAATAGGATGGCCACAAATTTTCTAGGCATGGACATGAGTTACTACACAACACCCTAATTGTGATTAATGGAATCCCTACATTCCACATGGAATAAAATAACAATCTCAAGAAAAATAGAATAAATGAAAAATTCCTAAGATGAAAACCTCTCATGAGGCTTCTAGGACATGTCTTCACTTGAAAACCTCTCCTGAGGAAATTCCTGATCTATAAAAATAAAAATAAGATCTCCTCATGATGAAAACCTCCCCAAAGAACAATGAGGTAGACCACAAGTGAAAATGGACAATGAAACCTGAGCTCTAATAAAAGGAAATAAAAAATAAAATAAAAAGAGAAGAAGGTATGTTCACATAAGGTATTGACAACTCTTTTTCAAAGTGTTACATACAGGTTGATGGAAAATCTACCTGAAACAACCCAAATTATCTCAATGTTGATCATCAAAGAAATACGCTTTGTAGATGTTACAATTAATGGAGAAGAAAATCAAGAAACATTGTAAATAATACAATAGATATAATGCTACATCAAAAAACAAGGAAAATTATTCTAGTTTCAATAAAAAAACACCTTAAGGTAAATACTTACATTCATACAACTATTATGTTGACAGGTCGAATTGGCTTGTCAACAGGTAATGGGAAATGTTTGATGACAAGCCCCAATCAAACTCACTCTCATTTGATATGGAAAGTTCTGACCAATATGTGGGTCTGGTTTCCACTAAGAATTAAAAGAAAAAAGGGGAAGACAAATAAATTCCCCCTCCAAAATATTTTTTACTAATCCTAAATCTAATCTAATTAAATAAAATGCAATTTATCTATTTTAACTATTTCTAACCTATCCCGATCATGAGAATTTCTAAAATATAGACACAGTATGAAATGATATTACTGATCGTACAAATAGTTCATGTCAACAAAAATAGGTTGAAGAAATAACGAAACATATATAATCATAAAAAGTTATAAATTACACCTACAACATCACCCCTATATCTATTATAAACCATAAATGCATAAGCCTCTCAAATGACAGGCATAGAAATAGTTCATATGACAATATCATTCAAGAAACTAATAAAACAATAACACATATATAATAGTCCCATATACAGTCACAAAGATTCATGATTTTCAAAATTCTTTTTGTGATTTATTGAATTAAAGATAATAGTACCATGTAATTCTACAATGCGCAAAATTGCATCTTTCGTTCAATGGTCTTTATTTTATAAAACAAGGAAGACATTTCACATTCTTTAACCACTAATAGTTACATATATTTGACTCACTTCTTTCATCCTATCATGTAATTTGAATTTCCCATACATCTTCATTAATGAATATATGAACATCATGACAATAATTTAAGAAGACTCTTAAGTCAACAACTTCTCTCTGTAGGAAGTCCCCGAGTCACAATTATTGAAAATATGTTTGACCTTATTTATATATATCTTCTTCCTTCCTTGATTTTTTTGGGCATTTATACGATCAACCCAGTGAAAATGTTTTTAAAAACATATTCTTCATTGCTCCAACTTTCAAACGAGCGATCTCACGTCTGATTTGGTCTTCTAGAACTCACGATATGTCCTATTGAACAATTCATAGTACATCTCCAATCAAATTCATGCCTCCCTTTTTCATGAATTTTCAAGGAATTTTGTCGCTAATCTAGCTCAAATTCTTCTTCTAACATTTTCTTCTCTTCATGAGCTTTCCAACAAGCCCTCTCATAACTAATTTAGCCTCCTCTAATGTGAGTTATGGCTCTCTCAATTTAATGCTCAGTAGTCATCGATTTCATCGTTGGGTTAATCCTAACCATTGATCTCATGAGCCTAAATATTTGTCCCACATGCATTGTGGGAATTAGATCTAAAGAGTTTGTATCCTTTTCCCATCCCTATGTACTTTACATGTGGATTTAGGTAGGCATAGAACCTTGAGCCCATGTAGATATTTTGACCCAAAATCAGGAGGGAAAATAGAAAATAAAATAAAATTTTGAAATAATTAAAATAATAATCCTGAATTCAAATGTTTGAAAAATAACCCGGTGATATGGAGGGAGCCCAAAAATTAAAACAATGATAAAATAATGTAATAGCATGGTTAGTTAAATATTTCGGTCGAGATTCAAAATATGATGGTGGATGTATGCGGTGAAGGATGAGTACAATTATTTTGGGGAGATGGTGTTTCAGAAAACATGGAAGACATGTCCTTAGGTGAAAAACCGATGGGGAAATCCCGAAATAGAAATCTTAAAAGGTGAAATAATAAAATAATAGTGTCATGTAAAATCCGATGGGTGATAGCCCATTCCTGATCGTTAATGTCCAATTTGGGGAAATGTGGATAAAATAGAATAAAATTAAAAGAATAAAATAGAATAAAATATAAACCTAATTCTACGTGAAAATTGGAAAACCCATGAATGTCAAACAAAATAATAAAATAAAAATAAAATACAAACTTTGGAATTTTAGAAAAAAATGCATGTAAAGTTAATCCCTGAGGTAAAAGTAATTCCCAAAGTGATTACTGTAATAAAATAATAAATTATATATCCATGGTGTATGTTGATAAAGTCTCAATTTGGAAAGTTCTAAATATAGTAAGTCTCATGATAAATTCTCAATGTGGAAAGTTCTAGATAGAGTATTCCCAAATAAAATATATATGGGATTTGAGAAGGGGGGATTTGAAACCATGTGTGGATTTGGAAAACTATGGGTAAAATAGAAATAAAAATAATATAGGAATAAAATAATAAATATCGAAATATAAAAATAAAATAAATAAACTATACAAAATAAAATTCCAGATGTGGTTAGGGAAAAATTAGGCTTGTTTCCAAATGTGGGTCAAGGTTCTATTATGGATCAAGGTTCCCCACCTAGGTCAAGTTTTAACACCTAGAAATAAAAATATGAAACAAAATATATCATGCAAACTCTACATATCCATTTTTTTGGATGTCTGAGATCCACATAAAGTGTATTCCCTTGAAACAAATGTGGATGTCCAAATGCTACATTAGATAGGATAGGCCAGCATGAAATAGAGGGATTTGCATGGGATAACATAGGATAATTTCAAACATGGACAACATGCCATATTCCATGTTATATGGCAGGTAAGATGCCACATCATATGCCATGCAAACTAAGAATGACTTGTCCAACTCATGGTAATCAGAGGAATAAAATAGAATGGACAAGTGACAAGTCTTCATTGGATCTGGTAAAGTCATGGATCGAGAATATGATATTTACATGAAGGTACCTATTAAAATAAGGGTTGGATATAAATTCTCCATGAGATATAACACCTAGGAATCCACGTAGATTCCAGGGAATATCTAAGTTGGACACCCACAAGCAATATCATGTGAAGATTAAAGACATAGAGGATAGATGAAGAAGATGACACATTATATGCCAAATAGTAAACCTTGGGGATGTCACATAATACGACACATCAAGGCCATGTAAGGTTAAGAGAAAGTATGACTCTTGGAGGATGAGTTGTATGATATACATGTTTTCAAGTCAGTGATCATCATACCGAGATAAATACCACATCAACTAGGTTCAGATAAGTGTCATGTAGCCAACAGGTGATAAGATAACACATCATACAACTTGTCACATGTCAATGCCATGTAAGGTGACCAATAGGATGAAAGGGAGCTTGATCCCAGTCTGGCATGCAGAAAAAGTCAATCTGATAAAGGGAACCCTGATAGGATCTTGAGCCTTGGGTTTCAGATAGTTCAAATTAATAGGTTAAACCAACTTTCTAATAGGAGGAGCCCGACAAAAATCATCCAATAGGATGTAGGGCCTTGAATTTTAGAAAACATAAAGAGTTTTTCTATTGTTATCTCGATGGGAAAACCCAAGAATTTAATTCCAATAAGGTGATTTTGATGGCTCATTATTCAATAGTCAGATCCTAAAACGGGTCGAGTTTCCACTGGCGATAAAGGTTCCTGTAAAACAATAAAAAACAATAAAATTCAGTTATGTGATAATCACGAATTAAATAGGCAATGTACATGGTGATAAATTTAAATTCAGACCGAGGTTTGGGAAAAATGAGTTTTAACTCTAAATGTTGGATTTTGGTCAAGAAGAAGAAGATTAAGGACTTCCTATATGCATTTCGGAGTTGAAGTAGTTAGATAAAGAAATGTGTGATTTCCCATGACACACTTGAGATTTTTTCCCTTTTTTCATTAATGGGAATCCCTGCTCTTGAGTTCCCTATGTGTTCTATGACCAAACACACATGCTCTTATGTTTCTTCATGATTCTGTCACGACTATAAATAGAATAAGTATATGATAAATAACATGACTTTGTAACCTTGTTATTGTAACCATAGAAAGAATAATATTATGCAAAGAAGAAAATATTGGTTGGTACATTATTAATGTTGCATTCTTTCTCCTTGCTAGTAACAAGTCTATGAACAAGAAATGGGTTTTTTTCCGAAAATGAGGAAATGTAAAGGAGGAATTACTTAGAAGAAATCATTAAAGATATTAGTTTTTTATGAAAAATCATTTTTTGTAAAAATATTTCATGAAAGATGCATTTATTTAATCTCAAACTCTTGAAAACAATCAAAGATCTTGTGATTCTCGTTATGGATTTTAAATTGAGGAATCTTATAAACATGCGAGAGTTTGAGCATGAATATGAGGATGGCAGGTAAAATATACAAAGTAACAATATTTTATTCATTCAAACCAGCCCTTCACTTCTCCATGATGTATTTATATGATAGTACAAGCCAATGCATAAGGAAATAACAGATCCTTAAAAGAAAATTCTCCCCAAGTCACAAAAAATAGAATTAAACCCTATAACCATATAGGATCAACAAACACCTCTAAATACATTAAAATCAATTAATGAAAATGGTTCAAAAGGAAACATGTCAATATCATCACACAAGGATCAAAGAATCATCATCAGTCAAAGTTATAATGAAGAACATATGAAAGTATAAGATCAAAGAGAATATTTGTCATGACAAACCTTCTCAAAGATAAACAATCAATAAAGATCATGTTGGAAAATTGATTTAGATTTATGGAAAAATGGTTTGGATAGTTGGTTTTTGTTGATTTCAACCCTTGAAAAGTGATATTGTATATTGATTTCAACCCTTAGTGAATTATGTCAACCCTTGGAGAATTTTCGTAGTGAATTATGGTAGCACAAAGGTATGGGTAAAGGACTCGAATTTGTTTGAGGAATAAAGGAATCAAGATCAGTGAATATGTAGGTGATATTGTCATGGATGGATAGTACACTTCATTTCCTTTCTAGTGATACGTGGAATGCCATGTGGTTCTTCACTGTTAGAGAGATATGGCCTTGAGAAGTTGGAGAACCCTTTGGAGTAATCTAGAAGCTCCTATAAGGTCAATAAGAAGTCAAAAGCTTCTAGAAATTCATAAAGAAGTTTCCCTAGTCAAATGTTTGAAAGATAAATCAATTAAATAATAAACTGGTATAAAAATAAATTATTTATGGGTAAAGTAGTTGTAACAAGAAGGTTGAAAGGTCAAAGTGGTTGAACAAGAAATTAATTATTTATGGGTAAAGTAGTTGTAACAAGAAGGTTGAATAGTTGAAATGGTTGAACAAGAAATTAATTAATTATGGGTAAAGTAGTTGAAACAAAGTATTTATGATTTGACTAATTAAGGAAAAGTTAGTTGCAACAAGAAAGTGGGTTAGCCCTAAATTAAGGAGAAGGGGTAAAATAGTTACAAGGAAACTTCTAGAGGAAGGCACTTGGAAAAATATAAATAAGAGAGAAAGGAAATCGTATTAGCACTTATTAAGCATATTTAATATCTATAATTGAATGAGGTAAACAAGGACATCTGAGGTGAATTTCAGAGGGAAGCTGAAGTAAAGAAGGATGAAAATCTAAGGGAGGATGAAGTCTTTTAATGATGTGTTCTAAGGTATGTTATTTGCAGGTCATCTCACCATTTTAGAAATAACATTTTTTCTAGAATGATTCAGATAATAAAACTTGGAGGATAGTGATACAACATATCAAGGTACTAGTGGTATAAATTCATGCTTCTAGGTCATTGTATTTTGGGAGATACACACTGTGCAAGATAGGGTTTTTGGCTAGTCCTGAAACTAGTTTTAAACAAGTGTTTTGGGTAAAAAGGTCATAAATTATTCATAAAAAATCCAAATTATGTGAGACAAATTGTAATGGAACTATTACATGCCTTATTTTTTTGTGTGAAATTTTCATAGAAAGATATACAATATTGAGCACGTGGCATGCCATACAAGTTCTCTCTCTAGAATAATTTAGAATTCAACAAGGCCTGCCATTTTTTCTATAACTCTTTTTCTGGGAGGTTCCAAGTAGTGAAACCTGGAGGAATTGTAGAGAAGACACTAAATACTATCGTGTGTAATTTTCATACCTTTATTCATTTCAGGTACAAATTTATGCTTGTTGCAAGTTAGGGTTGTTGACTAATCCAAAAACTAGTCATGTGAGACTTAGGCAAAGTTTGATAATAATGTTATTCTCTTGTTGTTGAAGTTGAGGAAGTTATGCGGGTATGTAATCACATACACCAGGTCTGATACAAAGTTAGAGATATGTTTATATGCATGTTTTTATGGTTACATTTGTTCATGACATGGTACATGCTTGAGGCTACATAACAATGAGGTTTTGGCACATGCTTTGATGTAAGGGTTTATGGATAGTGTGTTTTATTGCTAGAGGCATTTTGTTGGATATCTTGGTGTATGTATTTTTTATATGGTTGAGGTACATGTTGGGTACATGGTTGAGGCATTTAGTTGATGATTTTTCACATACATGAGATGTATATTTGATGATGTTGGTACATCTTGATTAGTCATAGTTGATGTGTTGTTGATACATGATTGGTACATGATTGGTGCATTGTTAGAGGAACTTGCTAGTAGTATTGTTGGCACATAGTTTATGGTTGATGTGGCATAAATATATTGGTATATTATTATAAGCACATCTTGATCTTGGTGATGGTTATGAGGTGTTGTGATGTGCATGGTTGATGCACTTGTGATGGTACATGTTGTGCTAGTTATTTGTTAAGGTCCTAACCCGCACATAGGTAGATCAATGTATTTGGATATAATAAAGGTCAATATTAATAAGGCCTTTCAATAAAATAGAATAAGGCGGATGTAAGAAGACCTAATAGAAGCTTTCACTTCTAGAAGGATCTTCCTCTAGATGCTTCTCTAAATAGACATATTTAGTATAAATAAGGGTTGAGGGTATGAAAACCCTAGCTTGGAGATTATTGTAACAGAGCGTTGCTCGACCGGAGGTTGCCCCCTCGAAGAGGCCTGTGAACATTTCTTTCTGAATCAAAGTGTTATTTCAGTTGTTGTTCTCATATTATTTCTGTGTTATCGTGGAGATTATGCTAGTTATATTACTGTTATTCTGCCATTTCTAGCATTTTATTTCTGTTATGTGTATTTATTATATCTGGTATCTTGCAAGTGGTATCAGAGCACTTTCCTTGGCAGAAATTGTGGGTATTTTTTTTTCCAGGGTAGAGACGTATTCTGGCGTCTTTAAGCCATAGAGATCTGTAGTTATGCGCATAAACCCGCGGTTGAGGGATTCATACATGCAGGAAATACAAGTGGTTCTTAAGCACACATCTGTTGGCCACCCTTGTAACCCTATTGGTACCCCTTCGAGTGGTAGCGCATCAGACAGCACATGTGTATGGATCAACCTAGATTTCCTGAAGCCCTCTTTAGATAAACCTATCGATCGTCGGACTGCTATAGCGTCACCGAGAACAACACTCAGGAAGATACTCTCTAGTACCTGGGTAGTCGGGTAGTTCGGCTAAGGGTACGGTCTATCATCCTTAGTTAGTGCCCTGAGATATTGGGCTGAGTACTACTGTTGGACCCCGCATGTATATCAGAGAGCTATAGCACAAGGCAAACCCTTTTCTGTAGAACCCTTGAATACCTAACCCTTGGGGAACATAAACATAAACATAAACAAATTAAACCGGCGAGATCTATTGCCGTGCATCTGTGTTCGAGTTGCCAAGTAAATACACATTTATTTATGGTTAATAATTTGGGGATTTCAGCACTGTAGCATTCTTCAAACCAAAGTATAACCCCGCAGCTGTAAAAAAAAAGTTATTAAAAAAAAAAAAAATGGTCTGAAATTTTTTTCACCATTATTTGAGACCTATTCTATTAGATTCATCTCTTATCCCTTATCACATTCATCTATATCATTTTTCTACAAAAATTTCTGACCTCACCCACTCCCTTTTCAGTTCACCCATCCTCATGGCCCATACCCGTAGCCAAGAATTGGAGTCTCACTTGAACACCCTGCAATCTAGTTTCCTCGAGACCCAACAAGAAGTGCAACAACTCATTGCTACTATTGCCTCCCGTGATACATCCATCAATACCACCATAAATGCATCCATGCAGTCCACAATGGCAGAATTTAAACACGAACTGACCACCTAGCTTGAATATGTCTTTGCATCACTCTGCACCAAATTCAAGATCCCTACCGATGACCCTTTTCCTGACGCACATACAAAGACGGAAGGTGAAACTTCTTCCTAGTCCCATACCTTTCATCCCCATCACTTTCAACGGGACATACGCCTTCCGCGGGTGGATGTAACCAAATTTGATGGATCGGACCCCACTGGTTGGGTCACCCAACTGGAACATTATTTCTCTCTCTACAACATTACAGATGACTTGGCCAAACTCCGGTATGGTGTTCTCCATCTAGATCAAGAACGCTGGCAATGGTGGCAATGGAGAAAAACTTCCCG
>JZKD02S1674600.1:141026-151155 GCA_000966675.3 Picea glauca | reverse complement strand
GATTATTGTAACAGAGTGTTGCTCGACTGGAGGTTGCCCCCTCGAAGAGGCCTGTGAACATTGCTTTCTGAATCAAAGTGTTATTTCAGTTGTTGTTCTCATATTATTTCTGTGTCATTGTGGATATTATGTTGGTTATATTACTATTATTCTGCCATTTATAGCATTTTATTTATGTTCTACATATTTATTATATCTGGTATCTTGCATTATTGATGTACATGATTGGTTGATGAGATTATTGTGACAGGTTATTGGCACTTGTTGTTTCTACAGGTTGTTGTTATATGTTGTTGGTACAGGTTTTTTGGTACATGTTGTTACAGGTTGTTGATATAGGTTGACAGTAACAATGGTTGATTCAGTGATAGTGACAGGTTATGCATATTTGACATTTATATTTCAGGGTGATAGAACAAGGTAATGATAGGTGGTTGGAGCCACCTTCCGGTTGGAGCCAAAGAACCGGGGAGTTGGAGCTTCCTTCAGGTTGGAGCATAAGAATTAGGGGGTTGGAGCCAAAGAATTGGGTGGTTGTAGCCACCTTCCGGTTGGAGTCAGAGAACATAGGGGTTTGGACCCTCCTGTTGGTTAGAGCCAAAGAATTGGAAGTTTGTGCTTCCTTGAATTTAATTCTTAAATACATATAAGAAAAAAATTATGTGGTTTTATCATGCATTGGGTTTCCACGTAAAATACTGGTGTATTGTGCATTGTGTGGATGTGTCTATTACCGTTTATTATGCACTGATGGATGTTAATGTTATATGATGCAATAACATATTAATGATGAAATGATGAACATTGTTGAATAAGTTAAAGGAATATAAGTTGTGGTTAAAAGTGTATAAATTTCTTATTAATGATTCACCCCCTCTTAGTAATCCAACAATTGGTATCAAAGCCATATCCTTTAGGAAACAATTTAACCACTAGTAGGAGATCATGGAATATACTGAGAATGGAGTACCAATGTTTGGTGGTAAGAGTGGCCTAGAGTACGTGATATTGTAAATATCCCTCTATTAAGACATAAATGTAAGTGAGTACAATAGTGGTAATTTTTTTTTGAAACAACAGTTATGACAAGTGTTATGCAAAAATAACATCCATCAATATTTACACATTCTATTCTCATTTATATCACTACACAAAAATATTTAGATACAACATCATTGTTATTCAAGATCAACCATATCACATAAAGATAACAAAATATGTCTACTCGCCAACCTACCCTGTAAGGTTAGGACCTTCAAGACATATAATCAATGCTCAAGTCCAGGATTCATCTGATTGATTTTGACCATCTAAGGTCTCATGACTGGCAACTTTTCTGAGCAACATGAAGGTATCTACTCCCATAACCAATTCTAACGTAGACTCAGGATGAAATTCGAAGGTAAGGTACTTAATCATAATGTAATTAAATTCATTCAATAGCTCATTATACTAGTACATAATTCGTCAATTCATCATTCAAATTTCACATCATAAGAAACTACTCAATTGTCTGGTTTCATTCCATTACAAATCATCGCTATTAAAATATACATGTTAGTGTTATAATCCACTTTGTAAGGTCAACAATTAACAATCCATTGTGGATAACGATATCATTTAATTTAGTATTGAATTTAACATAACAATATACACAATAACCTCATCGGAAATAATCAATTTATCTTCAGTTTAGACTTACAATTCATATTAAATTCATACCTATTACCATAATTGTCAATAACATTTATATAGTTTTTAATAGGTGAGTCATTCCGAAGTATATAATAATCACACCAATTTCATACCGAACATTATCACAGAAATCTCGATCATGTATTGCACAATTAAACTTTTATATTATACCCAAGGCATAGTTATATTACATCGATTGCATAGTTGTTGTAACACAATTATTAAGGTAGACAAAATTTATTGTTAAAGAAACAACTTAATTCTAATGTTTCAAGACATTTCACAACCCATTTACTTACTAACTTTTAATCCCCACTTTATGTTGTATCCTTAAAGTTATAATTCAAATTCAAAATATATAATATTATCTTTATTACTATAATAGTATGGTATTTATGGTATTTCTAAGTTAAATGTGTTGCTTAACTCTTCGACCATTCTTCCTAAATGAACATTTCTCTTTATCATTTAATAATTTTTACCATATTCTTATTAACCCAAATGATTATACTTTAACACTCTTAATATAAAATATCTTATTATAATAATTATATATTTGATCACTAAATAGTTCAATAACCAATAATTCATAAACATTCCAAAGACATTACATAAATCAAATGAATTTTTGATCATATTATTAATTGAAATCAATCCAATGAAAGTAAGGAAAGTAGAATTGTGCAATTGCAAACCGACTCTAACTTGCCAAATTGATCCAAACACCAAACAAAGGTAGAGAAGGATTGAAAGTAGAATTGCTCTCATGCAACTGATTATTGAATAACCCAAGTGAGAAATCCAAAACTCTATTTTTCCTTTGTCACCCTATGTGACAACATGCATGCTCTAAAGATTTTTCGTAAAGGTTTCACAACTCATCAAAATTATTTCTTAATTGCCATCATTTCAAAAGTTAAACACCTCTTGAACATTTTAGAATCACAACAAACTACTCAAGAGAAGCATTATGCAACTGCTATAATTTAGCTTCAAATATAATGCAATTTGAAAACTGTGCATCGGGAAGCAAGTGAGGTGCATAAGAAAACCTTGTAGAATCAAATGACAGCCACATAAAGAAACTTGAAAATAGAGATACAAAAACCGGAGGGGTATCAAAGAATGTACATCCATGCTCCATATATTTAAAAATAATGGGTGGGGGAGTATGATGTAATGGTATAAATTATATCAGTAGAGCATGTACAATATTAAGAAAAAATGAGCAACGCTGAGACATAAACCGAAACATTCTATTATCACATCTATTATACCTAGTTTCGTTGGAGGTATCATTATACTCAATAAAGAATGGAACAAAATTATATACTAGGTTTAATGGTTCTTTACGGGTTGGTCACAATTTATCACATCAATCTATAGAATAAAATCGATAAATAATTGAACTGGAAGGGATATCTTGGCAATGATCCATCCACATACATTACAGGTATATAGGATAATAATATTTTTAATCATTCGATCCATACTCAAGGATATTTTAAATTAAAATTCAACAATTTACATTCTAACTTATATCAAATCTATCATTAAATTTTTAATAACAACAACAATTCATAAATCCTAAGTTAAATTTCCATCTTTCATACCAATTCTGCAACGACCATACAAAATTCTAGTTTCCGGAATTGCAAATAAATTTTACAGCGACCATACAAAATTCTAAATTCCAGGTTTGTAAATTAATTTGGCAGCGACCATTCGAAATTTATAATTTCGGGTTTATAAATTAATTTTTAGTGACCATACAAAATTATAAATTTCATATTTGTAAATTAATTTGGCAACGACCAATCGAAATTCTAAATTCCAGGTTTGTAAATTAATTTTTCAACGACCATACAAAATTCTAAATTTTGGATTTGTAAATTAATTTGGCAGCGACCATTCAAAATTTTAAATTCTGGGTTTGTAAATTAGTTTTTCACCGATCATTCAAATTTATAAATTCCAAGTTTGTAAATTAATTTTGCAGCAACCCTACAGAATTCTAGTTTCCAAAGTTACAAAATGGTTCTGCAACGATTAAATTTTTTTCTAATATACAAAAGTTACTCTTATCACAATTTAAAATTTCAAAAAATAAAATACCAAAACAGATGAAGATGGAGAATTGAGGATGTTCTTCAACATGAGATTTCATTCCTTCTTTACTCCCACTTGTTAATATCAGAATGTCACGGGTACCTCCCAGCCAATTCTAAGGGTACTCTTCTTCCCCCTTATCCCCCCGAGCCGCAAAGGGGACACACTCAAGAAACTAGAAAAATAATAGCTCCAAGTTTTCCTCGCAAGGAAGAACTTCCACTCTTTCTCAAGCTTGAACTCCCAACTCTCACAAGTAAAACACAGTCAAACTAAATTTTGGCAGCATAACAATACTATCAAAAGTGATATCCATTTCCCTTGTACACTATTTATTTTATAGAATAATTCTCAATGACACTTTTCCTCATGCACAACTAATTCATTTTTAATAATTAAATTAAATTATTATTCACCCAACACATGTGTTACACTCTCCCAAAGTTGCACATGTATTTACCCTTTTTATTTTATTTAAAAAGCTATTTTCCCTCACATTCCCCAATGTGTTCCTATTTTCTCTCTTAGTTGTCCCTTTGTCCCCAAATTCTCATTTAATGAGTGCCCCCTAACTAGATCTTAGTTATAGTTGGATTAGGAGTCTTCTTTTAGTTAGAATTAGTGGTAGTTTGAATCAAGATGATATTCTATGTATACACCTATTCTCAGATTTTTATTTCTTTATATTTTAAAAATCCCTTTTATTATTTCCATGCTCACATGTGCAATTTTTCCAACCTTTAATCTTTTATTCCCTCTTTTCCTAGATTTTGATTTTATCTCAAATATTTTAACTTATTTCATATTTTGTTTAATCCTTTATTTAAATTTAGACTTAGACTTAGTCTAGATTTTAGGCTTAAACCCTAGTTAGGATTCTAAGTTTATAATTCACCGATTAATTAATACTCTGTCCTATCAAGGTCTAAGAATTTTATTAATTTTATAGGCCATCTAGATTTATTGACTCACATTTTAATTACACGACGTGCCCTTCAAGACACACTTCCATGCTCCAAGGGTGCCACTAGCCTTTGACTGGTTTTGGAAGTTGTATGAACCTTGGAGTCAACACTCCATTTGATCGACCTTATGAGAGACTAAGGGATTCTAAGGAATAATGTTTCTGCCTTATTTCACGCCCCTTATATTTCCTTGTGAGTGATTGTCTCAATCTTCCCTTACAATATCGTGTATCTCTCGAACTAGGTAATCATTAACCTACATTTTAGGTCACGATGGGAGTGCTAGTAGGTTGTGACAGTGACGTTGCCACACCTCTCCCTCAAATGTCTGGATTCTATGCATGACACCTTTACTCCTTATGTGAATCAGATTAGAAAGCATCATCAAGCCTGCATCCACTGACAAAAACAATGTCAATAATCCATATACATAAATCATATTGTAATCAATCATATATCACATGTGTGTAAAATGAAATACTCAAACGAATACAATCCACTCCCTGATTCAATACAGAGTCTAAGGAAGTCCATTAATGCTATCAACATCCATAACCTGTCATGTGTCCTGCACACTTAGGACAACTCATCAACAATATTTTTCAATACACATACATTTGAAAGTAACAATAAATCACAATGCATCATCATCATCATCATCATCATATATAACTCATAGTCAAAACGAAATCCTAATGTACCATAACCAGATCACTTGCACGCAAGTGTCCTCAAAGAATAATTTAATGAAAGTGTGCTTAGTATAACGAGATGTTACAAATATGGAGCTCAAGGACAAAAGTATTTTTAAAAGCACAAAGATATGATATTTGGCAATAATTTGTTATAGGATATGATAGTTCAAAGAAAGAAAAGACTGCAACCAAAAAGTAGTTGAGAAGGAACAAAAAAATAATAATGGACTTCATCATGGAAGGTCTATATGATTCAGTAAAAAAACAAGGTTGGAAAGTGTTCATAAACTAAATAACTTTGAGATAATCTACATGATATCTATTTTTCTTCCATCGGAGAGTCAAATATTGCTAAAGAAGATACATGTATAGAACATAAAGAAAGATGTTCATTATGTGAAATAGATTATGAAGAAGAAGAGTGGGAAATCAGAAGATGTGAGTTCTTTTGCTTTAATTGTGAAAATCACAAACATCTTGAAATTGAACGCCATGATTTGAAGATTGAAAGTGACAAGACAAAAAATCCCAATGAAATAGAAGACTATCCTAAAATTGAAAAATAAAAGTATCATAAAGCAGATTTCAGTGAAAGAGAAAGAGAAATTGAAGATGAAATAATCACATTGAAGATCCAACTTGAAGAAGCAAAGAAAATAAAGGAAGTCATGAGGAATCGGATGATGAAGAAGGAAGAAGAGGTAGAGAAGCTTGAAGAAGAATTTGTTATGTTAAGAGTAAAAAATGTCAAGATCAGGAAAAACATTGAAGAAGAATCCACATCATCAGTAAAGAAAGTTGAAGAGAAATGTCACAGGTCACCAGAAAAGAAGAATGAAGAGAAACCTAATATTTATGCATAAGATATTAAAGGTTATATGAAGAAGGAAGAGTGTAAGGAAATAAAGAAGAATATTCCAGAAGTACAAAGGAATCAAATAGAATACTACAAAAGAAGACCCTCCACATTCAGATAACCAAGAATATTCAACCAAAGTGAAGAGATCCACAAAAGACAATATCATAAGAATCCAAGGAAAGAATTCATAAGGACTACACAACAAAGAAGATCATCAACATCCAAGTATCAAAGGTTCTTTTATGGTTATTGTTTTTATTGTGCTAACTTTGGACATAGGATTGCAGACTGAAGAGTACATGGAAGAAATATTCATGCAAGAGGTGCTTATGTGGCCCCACATAATATTGAATGCTACAAATGACACAACTATGGTCATATAGCTCGTTTTTGTAGAAGAATGATTGATACTTCTATGAAAGAGAAAATCGATATCAGATATAAGAAAGTATGGAAAAGAAAACAAGAACAAGTGAATAAAGACCAGGTCCCAGAGATCACATGGTTTGCAGTAGTACGAGAAACAAAAGAAAAACATGTGAATAAATAATAGGTTCAAGAGATTGTACTTTCAGGAATAGTAGTGCAAGATGAATACATGGACATAAATGAATAACTCAGAGTTCAGAGAGTTGATGAATCCACAGATGAAGAGGAAGATGACTCCGCATCAAAGCAGATGTTGTTTTGATCCATTTGTCTTAGAGAATCTCAGGTAACATGAATATTAGATAGCGAGAGTCTATGCAGTAGCTGAGACAAACCATAGAACCATCCTTCGAGTAACTTGTAGAATTAGAGTATACAAACATAGCATAGTCAGTTAGCAGATTTTTATGATTTTATTCAGACTGAGATATATTCAACACAAGTTGTTCCATGTATGTAGAGTTTGGCCTACATATATATAAGACTAGTGGACACTATTGACATTTGATGATCAATTGTAGAAATGAAGACTTCATGATAGTTCAGTGACAAATGCATAAGCATTGCGGACAGTTGAGTAGCAGAGTCTTGGACAATATGGACATAGATGGATTAGTAGGTTTGGATAGATACATGTGAGTGGATGAGAGAATGGATTCATAGATTGGTTCAGAGAGTTGTTCAAATATTGATTCACAAATTGGTTCAGAGAATGTTGGATGATTATTTAAATGCTTAAACATGAATACTTAATATTGAATGCTTTTTATGTATGTCAGTTGATTACACAAGGAAGCACCAATGTAAAATAACTTCAAATGGAAGCAGGTACAAGAATCCCTACAATTGATCTACATGACATATTGAAGAGAATTCAAAGGGAGAGGAACAAAAGCAGGAAGACATGTAGAAATATCATCCATAGAAATTGTCAGACATAAAGATCATATTAGAGGCATGTTTCCAGTGGGGGAGATGATAAAGTTGATCACAGAGGGAGTATGAGTATCTGTGCCATAAGTATTTAATTAGATTTTTACCCTTCTTCAAAGGGGGAGAAAGAGTAATTAGAGGCATAGAAACACATAGAAAAACCACAAGAATTAAGACAAGCGGAGCAACCCAAAGGACAATACAGATAGAGGGAGTAGTCCCAAGGAAAGTTCATTCAAGGGGAGCAACCCAAAGGACAATGAAAATAGGGGGAGCATCCCTAAGGAGAGTTCATTCAGAGAGAGAAACCCCAAAGGGATATACCCTTTTCCATTGATGTCAAAGGGGGAGAGATAGAAACATTGATGAGGAGGGATGACAATGTTTCCATAACTAAGTGTTGCCATCAATGTTGGTGTTTCCATCAATGCCAAAGGGGGATATTGTTGGATAGTTGGTTTAGATTGATGGAAACATTTTTTATATAGTTGGTTTTCATTGATTTCAAGCCTTGAACATGGATGATTTTAAGGATGGAAATTTATATTCAAATGTAGAAACATGGACTAATCTTACTAATCCTTAATATGCAAAATGTAAAATATTTGGCGATAGTTTTGTAAAAAATTTCAAATTTCTAGGGATTCTATATAGTTTCTATAAAATTTTGGGGATTTTAAAGGTAAAATTATTTTATTCTATGGAATTTGGGTGAATCTTTTTTAGAAAAAATGGAAATTGGCGAATCTTTTTTTGGGAAAACCCTAGAAAATTAGCCCATTTGGGAAATTTAGCCCCTAAAATCATCTATGGCCTTGAATAGTGATATTGTAGATTTATGTCAACCTTTATTGATTGATGCCAACCCTTGGAGAATTCTGGTAGTGAATTCTCGTAGCACAAAGGTATGGCTAAGGGACTCAAGTTTGTTTGAGGTATAAAGGCATGAATATTAGTGAATATACAAGTGATATTATCATGGATGTATAGTAAACTTCATTCCCTTTCTGTTTATATGTGGAACACAACATGGTTCCTCACAATTAGAGAGATATGGCCTTGAGAAGTTGGAGAACCCTTTGGAGTAATCTAGAAGCCCATAGAAGGTCAACAAGAAGTCAAAAGCTTCTAGAAAGTTATAAAGAAGTTTCCCTAGTCAAATTTTTGAAATATAAACAAATTAAATAATAAAGTGGTTATAACAAGAAATTATTTATAGTAAAGTAGTTGTAACAAGAATGTTGAATGGTTAATGTGATTGAACAAGAAATTAATTAATTATGGTAAAGTAGTTGTAACAAGAAGGTTGAATAAGAAATTAATTAATTATGGGTAAAGTAGTTGCAAGAAATTATTTATGATTTGACTAATTAAGGAAAAATTAGTTGCAACAAGAAAGTTGGTTAGCCCTAAATTAAGGATAAGGGGTAAAAAAAGTTACAAGGAAACTTCTAGAGGAAGGCATTTGGAAAAGTATAAATAAGAGAGAAAGGGCTTCCTATTAGCACCTATTGAGAATATTGAATATCTATAAGTGATTGAGGTAACCAAGGAGATTTGAATCAAATTTCATAGGGAAGGTGAAGTAAAAAAGGCCGAAAATCCAAGGGAGGATGAAGTCTTTTAAATATGTGTTCTAAGGTATGTTATTTACATGTCATCTCACCATTTTAGCAATGACTTTTTTTCTATAATGATTTTGAGAGTGAAAATTGGAGGATAGTGAGAAAAATATCAACGTAATTATCGTAGAAATGTTTTATTCTGGGTCATTGTATTTTTGGAGATACATGCTTTGGAAGATAGGGATTTTGGCTAGTCCTGAAACTAGTTTTAAACAGGTGTTTTGGGTAAAACGGTCATAGCTTATTCATAGAAAATCCAAATTATCTGAGACCAATTGTAATGGAAATATTACAGGCCTTAGTTTGTTGTGTGGAATTTTCAGAATAAGATATAAAATATTGAAAACGTGGCATGCCATACAAGTTCTCTCTCTAGAATAATCCATAATTCAGAAAGGTCTGCCATTTTTCCTATAACTCATTTTCTGGGAGGTTCCAAGCAGTGAAACCTAGAGGAATTGCATAAAAGACACTGAATAATAATTTTTCATACTTTTATTCATTTCAGGTACAAAGTTATTCTTGTTGCAAGTTAGGGTTGTTGACTAATCCAAAAACTAGTCATGTGAAACTTACGTAAATTTTGATGAAAATTTTATTCTCTTGTTGTTGAAATTGAGGAAGGTGTTGGAAGAATGGTTGTTATCATTGATGTCAACCCTATTCATGGGTTTTGGACCGCAATATTGATGAAGGTATTTGGGCATGAAGGAAAATGCACATGTAGATACAAGACCCATGGATGGATAGTATACATCATGTTGTTTCCGGTGGTATGTGGCATGTCACATGGATCCTCATGGTTGAGGAGAAATGAAT
>JZKD02S1674600.1:116326-137129 GCA_000966675.3 Picea glauca | reverse complement strand
AAATTTTACTTGATATTGATTCACCCCCCTCTCAGTATCAACATAAGGTGTGTAGGTTTGTGATCACATACACCAGGTTTGTTATAGAGTTACAAGTATGTTTATATGCATTTTTTTATGGTTACATTTTCTCATGACATGGTACATGATTGAGGCTACATAACAGTGAGGTTTTGGCACATGGTTTGATGTAAGGGTTTATGGTATTGGGTTTATGGATAGTGTGATGTATTGCTAGATGAATTTTGTTAGATATCTTGGTGTATGTATTTGATATATGGTTGAGGTACATGTTGGGTACATGGTTGAGGCATGTAGTTGATGAGTTGCCACATACATGAGATGTATAGTTGATGATGTTGGTACATATTGATGAGCCATAGTTGATGTGTTGTTGATACATGATCGATACATGCTTAGTGCATTGCTAGAGGAACTTGTTAGTATTATTGTTGGAACATATTTTATGGTTGATGTGGCATAAATATATTGGTATATTATTAGAAGCACATCTTGATCTTGGTGATGGTTATGAGGTATTGTGATGTGCATGGTACATGTTGTGCTAGTTATTGATTTACATGATTGGTTGATGAGATTATTGTGACAGGTTATTAGAACATGTTGTTGGTACAGGTTGTTACAGTTTGTTCGTATAGTTTGACAGTGACAGGTTGATAGTGATAGTGGTCGATTCAATGACAGTGACAGGTTGTGTATATTTGGAATTTATATTTTAGGGAGGTAGTATGGGGAAAGGATAGGTGGTTGGAGCCACCTTCCAGTTGGATTCGTAGAACCAGGGAGTTGGGGCTTCCTTCAGGTTGGAGCCAGAGAATTAGGGGGTTAGAGCCTCCTTCTTGTTGGAGCTAGAGAATTGGGCGGTTGGAGCCAAAGAAGAGAGGGGGTTGGAGCCTCCTTCTAGTTCGAGCCAAAGAATTTGAAGTTGATGCTTTCTTGAATGTAATTCTTAAATACATGTAAGAAAATAATTATGTAGTTTTCTCCTGCGTTGGGTTTCCAAGTAAAATATTGGCGTATCTTGCATTGTGTGGATGTGTCTATTATCGTTTATTATGCACTAATGGATTTTAATTTTATATGATGTAATAACATATTAATTATGAACTAATGAAAGATGTTGAATAAGTTAAAGGAATATAAATTATGGTTAAAAGTGTATAAATTGTTTAATATTGATTCATCCCCCCTCCCGGTATTCCAACATATCCTAACCCCTAACCCCCTCAAGGTGGATAAAGAATATTTAGTAGGCTAACATTAGTAGTGGATTAGGCACTATAGTTCAAATTTAGTAGGGTCCCCTTTCTTTTTTATTATAAAATCAAATCGGGGCCCCAACTTAGGATAAAACCATTTTATAGGTTTTTACCCCCCTCTTTTACACTTATTTTTTTACCAAGGTGTCACTTCCTAAGGAAAAACACCCTTTATCAATAATATGTGTTAACACCACGTACAAAACAACAAGATCAAAGATAAAAGGAAACCCAATCCAAGGAAAATATCTCCAATCAAAATTCATTATAATATAAATATGTCAAATTGGAAATCATTAAGTTTCAATTTCATAACAAAAGAGAATTGTTGTGTGTATCATTAAAAAAAATTCCTTCTGATTAATTGTACAATGATAATATTTCTGTCAAATAATCACTATAGGAGAATTATGAATGTGACTCTATGGACATAGATCAAAAAATTAATGCAAATACACAACTAAAAATCATTGAGAGTGCAACAACTCACTGTTTCCTTTTTGTTAAAAATAATTCAACACAAAAACTCATACAATTAAAAATGTTAGAAATCCCACTCCTTGGTTTATTCATGAGACTCCTTTTATTTTCATCCATCAAGTGTTTTATTTGAAATGATAGAATGAAAAAAGAAAACTAGCTAGAGATGAAAAACCAAGATTAGACTATACTAACCAACTAATGAATAATAGTCTACAGCTGCAACTTATTAAGATGAAAATCAGTATTGAAGGATTTAACCTTGAAGTACATCTCGAAAAAGAGAAATAGGTATCCCATAAGAATAATTAATTTCTTACATTTGAGCTTATTGAAAACCATAAATCAAAACTAAAACAATTATGTGAAGAAAAGAAACTAGCCTAGTCTATCCTACTCCTACCCTATACTACACTAGTTGAAAATGAACTATCTTAAATCATACGGCTAGTGTATCCATCTATGTAAATCCAAGTCTGCAAACATATGTTCATTAAGAATTAGTAACACAAATATGAGTAGTAATAAACTAAAAATAGTAAAAATTAAATAATAAAAAACTCTATCCAACATACTAAAAATGTCACAATTTTTATTCATGGGAAGTCTAGATGATTAAAATCCCTCCAACCCTACTTCATTTCTATCATAAAATATGCATGAACTACCATATAAATGATGACGGAGCTCATGGGAAAGTATCATACCTTATGAGAACCTTGTATTAAAAATGCACCTCATCCATGTACCAATAATATGACTTACACCATGCACCAAAGATGTGCCTCAAGCATATACCAATGCATCAACAACATACTAAAGGCATGACCATCACATCACCAACATGTAAACAATATGCTTCGCAAACAATGTTCCTCAAGTTTGTGCCAACATCCATAAACCATGCAGCAAGAGATACCATAAAATATGTCCCATATCACTCATGATATTCCTTAAGCATATACCATTCAACAAACCATATGCCAAGTATCCAAGATGTTCCTCAAGGCATAAACCAAAACTCACAATGCATGTACCTCAAACATGTGTCATCCTTCCAAGATGCAAGCCTTAAAACACATAGGGTAACATACCTTTAGACCTGTAGTTGACACGATACATGATATTTTAGACCTGTAGCTCTTTCATAGCCTCAAAAACCTAGCACTAACATCCTCCTTAAAATCTGGTTTAGCCTTGTGGGACTAACCCATGCATCACAGAATGCCTCACAGGACAAGTGTTGTACAACACACGAGGGTGCCTCGTGGGACACTAGTATCCTGACCCTCAGGGGTCAACCAAACTAGGGTTTCTCATAAACCCTCGCTCTCCTCTGCAATCCTGAGACTTTCACACTCGTTACTCTTTCGTTTCCTCGGACTAGCTACCTCAGATTCACCAAATAGATCAAGTGTGCTCACATGAAAGATATTCAATAAAGTTTTGCGTGTAAGAATGATAGGATTCTTGTTGTGTATTTATACTTTTCCAAGTGAATTCTTTCCTTAACTTAAGGAATTCTTATTGCAACCACTTTACCCTTTAGTTAATGGCATGTAACTATTTAGGGGCTTCTTAACCATTCTCCCAGGCTTCCAATTTCATGACCTCATAACTCCTCAATCGTGAGGTACTACATGACGTACCACCTACCATTGGAAATAGTATGAAAATGACTATCCATTTATGAGTGTGTTACCTAAATTTACACTGTCCTTCATGTCCTTATTCCTCAAACAAATTTGGGATTCATTACCACACCTCTGGGGATTCTTGTAGACTTCTTTAAAGTGTCTTCCCGTGAGGGCCATGCTTATAGCTACACCATAAGGGGAACACTTTGGACACTTCTCCAAATACACCCATCACATATGTTGAAATCAATGACAACCATGTATGTTGACATCAATGAAAACCAACCATCCAACAACATCAATGACAACAAATTATCCAACAATCTCCTCCTTTGGCATTGATGACAACACTCATACTCCAACACTCATAGTCCACCTGTGACCAATTCTCCTGATATTTTTCTCCTCATGTTTCTCTCCCCCTTTGACATCAATGGAAAAGGGTATCTCCCTTTGGGGCCACTCCCCCTGTCTTCATGATTTTGATTGTTCTCTTCTGATCTTTCTCTTTCTTCGTCTTTGACATCATAGTAAAAAGGGTGACTCCCCCTTTCAATATGCGTAGATCAATGTGCAACTTTCCTGTATATACTTCCTTTTGTCTCTTTCGTTTTTTTTTTGCATTGGTGCTTCCTCTTGTAATTCACTGACATATATAAAAAGAATTCAAAAAATACTTGTCTTGAAGTCTTCATGGATTTTCAAGTTCACATCTTAGATATCAATGACCATGTCATTCAACAAATTATTTCTAACGATAAAGATTTTTATGATGATTTCTCTTCCTCTTTTTTGTTGTGCCTTTCACTACTTCCTTCTTTTGACTAACTGATTCCAAGTGCCAATATGCTATCATCCACTGTTATGCATCTTCTCTGAATCATGTATTTTTTATCTGCCAAATATCTCAAAAAACCAAGTCATAAAAACTATTTATGACTCTGCTACGATGATAAACCATCTGCTGCAACTGATCACAACATATTCCTTGTTGCTCAAACTATCTACAAATCAGACTCTGCATGTCTTGCAACAATATGTACTGAATATATCCATGTCTGGATAAATACATGGAATCCTCTATAAAAATCATGAACCTATTCTTGAGAAGTGTGCCAATGATATTTTTCGTAACTATCAGATGATACCTGAAAGTTTCTCCTCAAATTATCAAACTATCATAATACAATCTTTGCTTCTGTCATTAAACTAC
Organism: Picea glauca; assembly: GCA_000966675.3. Lineage (NCBI taxonomy): Eukaryota > Viridiplantae > Streptophyta > Pinopsida > Pinales > Pinaceae > Picea > Picea glauca. Next base: position 132,519 of record JZKD02S1674600.1, on the reverse strand, counting down.
TTTGAAACTCCAAACACTTCATACTGTGTGAAAGATAGTTCTATGATATGTAGATTTTCTGCTTAGACTCCCCCTCTTCAATATTCATATTTATTGTGAGTCTCTGAGATGAATGGCTCAGAAAAATGCCTGCTCTGATGCATATTAATATTCCTCTTCATCTATGGATTCATCATTTTCCTTTTCATCCTCTTCCTGAATTATGACATTCTTTTCATTCTCTTCCTGAATTATGACTTCATCCTCTTCATGGATTATGGAATATTCATTTTTTCCTGTAGATTCATTATGATCTTGTGTTGCTAAAAATATTGTGAGTATGATCTATAGGACCTAGTTTTCATTCACTTTCTCTTCTTTTTTCATTTCTTCTCCAAACCTTCTTGTATCTGACATCAACGTTTTCCTTCATGGGAGGTTCTATCATGCTTCTACAATTTCGAGCTATGCGACCATAATTGTTTCATTTGTAACATTCAATATTGGAGAGAGCCACATAATCATTTCTTATTTGAACATTTATTTCATATGCTTTGTAATATACAACTTTATGTCCAAAGTTAGTACATGTAAAACAATGACCCAATTTTTTTTTTTCATACCTAGGAGTGAATGATCTTCTTTTTGGTGCAATCCTTCTAAATTCTTTCCTTGGATTATCACAATAATCTATTTGGTTGTTTCCTTCATAATGATTGAATCTTCCTTGCTTCCTGAATGTAGAAGGTCTTATGTATTCATTCCTCTCTGAATCTTGTTGATCATGATTCATTCATTTGAGAATTTTTTCATAACTCTTTCATTTTGTTTCTTTCACCATGGAGCTTGATGTTGGATTACTAAAAGGGGGGGTGAATCAGTAATCGAGAAATTATGATCCTTTTTAAACCAAATAATCCAAGTGTTATATCAATGTAGAATTGTCATCCAATAATGAGCAATGAAGAAATGAACAATTATACACATACAGAGTACACCAGTGTTTTATGTGGAAACCCGAAGCGGGAGAAAACCATGAAATGCTTTTTATTATATGTATTGAAGAATTAAATTCACTGGAAGCACCTACTTCCTTTGTTTTCTAGCTGCAACTGGAAGGAGGCTCCAAGCCCCTAGTTTCTTAGGCTACAACCTGAGGGAAGCTCCAAATCCCCAATCTCTGGCTACAACCAGAAGGAGGCTACAACCCCCTATGTTCTTCGGCTAAAACAAGAAGGTGGCTACAACCACCTTTCCTTGCCCCATCCAACTGCCATGAAGTAAAAGTAGAATGATGGAACCACTGTCACACTATCACTGTGAGATATATCGCTGTAAACCTGTACCAATAAACCTGAACCATGCACCAACCTGTACCAAACAACCTGTAATCAACTTGTACCATAAACAAGTGCAAAAACCATTCACCAACCTGTACCAAACAATTTGTAATCAGCCTGTACCATACACAAGTGAAACTAACCATGTAGCAAGTATGTACCAATCATGTGTCAACTACTCATCAACTATGACTCATCAATATGTACCAACATCATCAACTATACACCTCATGTATGTGCCACCTCATCAACTACTTGTCTCAACCATGTACCCAACATGTACCTTAACCAAAAGCACTCATCGATTTCATCATCCAAATATGATTTGTAACTCTGTAATAGGCCTGGTGTATATGATCACATAACTGCAAACCTTCCTTAACTTTGACAACAAGAGACTAGCATCTTCAAAAAACTTTTCTTTAGTCTCACATGACTAGTTTTGGATTAGTCAACAAACCTAACTTGAAATGATCATAACTTTGTACCTATAATGAATAAATATCTGAAACTGATACACAATGGTCTTCAATTTTTTTATGAAATTCCTCCAGGTGTCACTACTTGGAACCTCTCAGAAAATGAGTTATAGAAAAAATGGCATACCTTGTTGAATTCTGGCTTTTTCCAGAGAGATACCTTGTAGAGAGTGCCCCACCTAGAATATTTGTTGAATCGATCTGAAACTGTTACACAACATAATAAAGAATGTATTCTAAACCACACATTTTGGATTACTGAATTTGGATCTGTTATGAAGAATTTATGACGTTTCTACCCGAAACAACTTAGAAAGCATCATCAAAAGAATTTATCCTTCCTCGAATTTCGGCCTTCTTTTCTTCACCTTCCCACAGAAATTTTGCTTAGATATCATTTGGTTACCTCATATGCCTATAGGTATTCAATATTCTCAACTGTTTTTCAAATGAGAGAGCCTTTCCTCTTATTTATACTCTCCAAGTAGCTTCCTTAAAAACATCTTCTAGGTCACTTTGCCCACTTTTCTTATTTTAGGGTTAACCCACTTCTAATTTCTCCATTAAATTTATTATTTAAATAATTTATTTTGTATTTACTTTGAATTATAATACACTCATCACTTCACTTTATTATTTACCTTCTAAAATCTCTTAAACCAGTTTGACTACTTTGACCTTTTGGGGCTTCAAACCAACATATGAGGGTCCTCCAACTTCGTAAGGCCATAACTCTCAAACCGTGAGGAATTATGTGATGTTCCACATACCACCAGAAATGGCATGACATGTAATATTCATATAGAATAGTATTACCTGAAAATATATCAAAATTCGTACCATTATCCATCAAACAAACTTGGGTCCATTACCCAAACTTGGCTTCTCCAACTTCACATGGCCATAACTCTCTAACCGTGAGGAATTATGTGACGTTCCACATACCACCAGAAATGGCGTGACAAGAACTGTGCATATAGGATAGTTTCACTAACAAATTCACTATCATTTATCTCATTATTCCACAATTAAGCATGGGTTATCTCACTCCGCAAAGTGTCTTTCCATGAGGGTTTTCACCATAAGGGGACCACTTTGGAGTTCATCCATATTTAATTCTTATAAACCATGAAAAGACAATAATGAGTCATATTTACATAAAAAAAACTTGGGTTCATTACCCAAACCTCTGTGCTACGGGGTTTTCTTCAAGGGTTGACATCAATGACAACCAACCTTAATCAACAATCTCCCCCTTTAGCATTGATGGCAACACTTTGAGGAAACATTGAAATCATATCACTCATGCTCCCCCTGGAACCATGTTTTTATCCTCTGCCTCTGTCCTCTACATATAATAAATCTCCCCCCCTTTGTCATCAATGGAAAAGGTATATTTCCATCCAAGGTTTCTCCCCCTAACTGAATTGTCCTCTTATGGTGCTTCTTCATGTAAATCTAAGACATATAAGATAACCATTCAAAAAGAATTCATTTTGGAGTAGAAATAACTCCAAGTCTCTGGAGAATATATTCAAAGGTTTCTCGTGGAAGTGGTCTTGTGAATATGTCTGCCACTTGTTCTTTTGTGCCCACATACTCAACTATGATGTTCTTTTCTGCAACCTGCTCTCGTAGAAAGTGATACTTGATTGGAATGTGCTTCATCTTGGAGTGCATTGCGGGGTTATTCAAGATACTGATGGTGCTTGTATTATCACAATAGATTGGAATGGGCTCATCATACTCAACTTGTATATATGTCAGAGTTTGTTTCATCCAAATAACCTGTGTACAACATGATGCTGCTGCAATATACTCTGCCTCAGCTCTAGATAAAGATATTGATGATTGTTTCTTGCTTAGCCATGATACCAAACACTCACCTAAGTAGAATGTTTCTCCACTAGTGCTTCGTTGGTCATCAATACAACATGCAAAATCTGCATCTGTGTAGGCAATAAGTGATAGATCTTTTCCTTTTGGATACCATAATCCAAACTCTTATGTTCCTTTGAGATATCTGAAAATCCTCTTTACTACTAATACATGTGATTCCTTTGGTGTTTCTTTAAATCGTGCCACTTGTCCAACTGCCTGCATTACATCTGGTCTAGATGTTGTCACATATATAAGGATGCCAATCATTGACCTGCATTGCCTCTGACCTATAGACTTTGAATCATCATCTTTGCTCAACTTGCAACTGGTTTGCATGGGAGTGATAACTAGTTTGCAATCTTCCATTAAGAACCTCTTTAGCATTTCTTTGATATACTTGGTTTGAGAAATAAAAATTCCTTGGTTTCTTTAACGTATCTGAAGTCCCAAAAAGAAATATAGTTCTCCAAGTAACGATATTTCAAATTCATTCTGCATATCTTTTACAAATTTATGGTTTAACCCGTAATCATCACTACCAAAAATAATATCATCAACATAAACTTCAACTAATAAAATATTACCTTGACTTAACTTGATGTAGAGTTTGTTGTCTGCATTTCCTTTTCTGAACCTTGCCTTTTGTAGATACTTATCCAGTCTAGAGTACCATGCTCTAGGAGCCTGTTTTAGACCATACAAGGCCTTCTTTAATTTACACACATAATATGTGTTCTCTGACATCTGAAATACTTCTGGTTGTTCAATGTAGACTTCTTCTTCAAGTTCCCCATTCAAAAAAAATGATTTTACGTCCATCTGATACACTTTAATATTTTTGGAGCATGCATAAGCTAAAAGAAAACAGATTTCTTCCATTCTGGCAACTGGGGAAAATGTCTCTTCAAAGTTGATTTCTTCAATCTGTGCATATCCTTTACATACCAATCTATCTTATTCCTTGTAACTTGTCCATCTTAATTCAATTTATTCCTGAAGACCCACTTTGTGTCGATCACATTCTTATTCTTTGGTCTTGGAACCAGTTCCCAAGTGTCATTTTTCTCTATTTGATCTAATTCTTGATTCATGGCCTTATTCCAAAATTCATCCTTGTTGGCTTCTTCAAAACAGTTTGGTTCAATTGTAGATAAGAGTGCTAGGTGTGTTTTTTCTAGTGAACGGATTTTTCTTCTAGTCTCAACTCTTGCATCTTTGTTTCCAATAATCTGATCTGAAGGATGATTCTTCTATACTCGTCTGTTAGGTGTCTTTGGAGATACTTGTTGAACTTTCTCTTCTATTTCTATTGGATTCTCTTCATCTTCCTCTTCTACTTCATCTTCTACTTCATCTTTTTCTTCTTCTTCGGAAAGTTTCATTGATTTATTTTCTTCTTCCTTTGATTCTGGTTTGCCTGTTTCATCAATTGTTACGTTGATTATTTCCACAACTTTGTTCAATCTTAGATTGTAACACTTGTATGATTTCCTTGTATTTAAGTAACCAACAAGTACTCATTTGTCCACACGAGAGTCAAACTTTCCCATTCTGACATCTTCTCTTTTGATGTAGCATTTTCTTCCAAAAACTCTGAAGTGCTTCACATTTGTTGGTCTTCCTTTCCATAGCTCGTAGGAAGTTTTATTAGTGTTTTTTCTGAGCATTACTCTATTTTGAATGTGAACTATTGTATGCACTGCCTGTGACCAAAATATATCTGTCAATTTGGAATCCATTAACATTGTTCGAGCTATTTCCTATATTGTCCTATTTTTTCTTTCAACAACTCCATTCTGTTGAGGTGTCCTAGCAACGAAGAATTGTCTTTTAATTCCATGACTGTTGCAGTAGTCCATAAATTCCTTTGAAGTTAAATCTCCTCCATTATCATATCTCAAGCATTTGATTCTTGAATCCATCTCATTTTCAACCATTTCCTTGTAGATCTTGAAGTTTTCAAAAGCTTTTGACTTGTTCTTGAGAAAACAAACTACATTCATTATTGTATAATCATCAACTAATAACGTAAATTATCTCTCACCTTTTAAGCCCTTTGTTGTAGTTGGTCCAACTAGATCAATATGCACAATTTCCAATGGTCTTGCTGTTGAATATTCTTTTGATTTGAACCTGGTCTTTGTCTTCTTTCGTTGTTGATAATGCTTGCATAAAGTGTTTGTTGGCTTCGTGATCTAGGTCATTTCTCCGAATGCTTCTCTTTTGCTAACTTTGACAAGGTTATCAAAATGTGTGTGACCCATTCTTCTATGCCATAGCCAATTTTCATCTTCCTTTCCTAGACAACACTTTTCATTTCCAATTTCACTTAACACATATATGTTGTTTGAAGTTCTTGCAGTTGTACCGACCAATTTCCCTGAACCTTCTCTTCTTATCTCACACTTTTGTGAATCAAAAGTAACTTTATGACCTTGGTCACATGTTTGAATCACACTTAGAAGATTATGCTTCATATATTCTACCAGTAGAACATTTTGTGTCTTTTCATTCTTGTTCCCAATTCAAATTGTGCCTTCTCCAATGATTTTTGTTGAATTATCATTTCCGAAGGAGACTGATCCATTTCTTTCCTTTCGTAATGTAAGAAATTTGTCTCTATCACCTGTCATGTGTTTTGAACACCCACTATAAACATACCAACCATGTTTCTTTTTCTTAGCTTGTAGAGCGACTGTGCATTCTTCATTGCTATACTGATCTTGATTTCTTATCCATGTCATTTTCTGAGGTTCTTGTCTGTGACTGTTGTTATTCTATTGAGGTTCTTTAGGAGGGACTGTCATTCTGCAATCTTTGGCCACATGTCCAAAATTATTACATTTGTAACATTCCACTTCAATGCTCAAAGATTCAAACCTGTTGTAACTTCTTCTTTTTGTTTCACTAGGTCTTCTTGAATAACCCCTTTGTGTATGAATCTCAAAGTTGTTATTGTTCCTACTGTTAGCTCTGCAAATGAAAAATTTATGTCCAAAATTATTACATGCATAACATAAACCAAAAAATATAGTTTGATACCTGGGAGTTGAAGATATTCTGAAAGGAGGTGCTCTAATGAATCCTTCTTCTTCTTGAGGCCTATCTATCTATTGTTGATTCTAAAATCTTAATCTTCTCGGTGGAGGAGTGTCCCTGTAATATTCCTATCCTCTTTGATTGTTTTTGCATAGATTTTTGGATTTGTTTCTTGCTTTGTGGTTTTGGAGCTTGATCCCTTTTCTGTCTGATTGTATCCAAGTTTGGACTTGTCAAGATGAGATTTTTTACTATTTATAATGTCATCCAGAACTTTTGAGCTATTCTGCATATTTTTCTTTTGAATATCCTTTCTTAGTGTGACAATCTTTGCTTCCAAGTTTCCAATGATCTTGTCCTTTTCTTCTAGTTGTTCTTTGAGTTCTTCTTCAATTCTTTTATCTTATTCTATTTGAACCTTCAATTTTTTTATCACTTTTTCTAGTTCTCGAGTGTCCTTTTTCTTGTTTAGTTCTGCTTGTAGTTTCTTGTTTTTCTTCTTTTCTCCGCTGATAACTTCTATGGAAAACATTAATTCTTCTCGATAGTCAACTTTTTCCTCTTCAATTTATTCTTTGACTTCTTCATATCCTTCTTTGGCTTCTTCATATTCTCATTCAGAGTCTTCTCTGTTAGAGTCTTTTGTTGATTAAGGTTGGTTGTCATTGATGTCAACCCTTGAAGAAAGCCTCGTAGCATAGAGGTTTGGGTAATGAACCAAAGTTTATTTGATGTAAATATGACTCATTATTGTCTTGTCATGTTTGATAAGAAGTAAATATGGATGAACTCCAAAGTGGTCCCCTTATGGTGAAAGCCTTCACAGGAAGACACTTTGCGGAGGGAGAGAACCTGTTGGAGTCGCCTTTGTTTTTGGCCTGTCACAATTTTCAAATTTGATACTTGAAATCTAAAGTTGATTTTTTTTTCCTTTCGAGATGATGAGACCTCTGAAACCTGGTCGCGTGAGCAGCGATGATTTTCTACTCTCGAAACAAGTCCACTTTCGTAAGAATGTTCGCTCCTTTTTGTTTTACTTCAGGATCTCGCAGGTCGGATGCTATAATCCATGAGTTCACACGTCCCGAGTCACGAAACGACGAAGTCGTTTTAATTTTTCACTCAAGACAGTAACCAGGGTAAAATCTTTTAACTCACGATTAGACGTCGTCGGGGTTTCGCGCCTCAGCATTCGCCAAGTCCAAAATTTTATTTTTACAGCCTCGAGACCCAAGAACGCGAAATTCTTTCTGGATAACCCATGTCAAGGATCAAAGGAAAAAATCTAACCATGGTAAAAGTTGTTCTCAACATTTCGCCACTCGGCATTATCTTTTTCGAAAATTCCAGCTTCTAAACCCCGACTCACGAATTCACGAGGTAATTATAACATGATTAATTAGTCACTTAATTCAAGATTATCTTCCCCTTAATTAAGTCTTGATTCGCAATCTCGCGGTTTCACGACTCGGCATATAAATCTCCCAGAAACTTGTCTTCGAAATCCCGAATCGCGATACGGTGAATGAAATAATTATAAAATTAATTATGCCTCCAAATCACAATTACCTTTAATTAAACCAAAATCAGTCCTCGCGGTCTCGGGAGTTAGAGACTCAAAATGTTAAAAGAAATTCCACGATATAACGAATGGCGAAGAAATTGATTAGCATTGGCGGGATTGGATTAATTAAGCTAAAGCAAGATATATCCCGTGCCTTGAGGCTTGCATGTTTCCCAAGGTATCCATTTCTCTCCATACTTCGACTGACTGTCAAACCGCCAGAAATTTATGACATTTATGGAGAAATAGGGTAAATCTACGCATATAAGATCGGATTTACGCAATAAATTCATTTCTAATTACGATTTGACAGGATTATTTTGAAAAGTACCGAGTTTTCAAATATATATAGGATTTTAATTTCATTATAACGAACGCATTTTCATAAGCACGCAAAGCTCATCACTTCTGAGTAAAATAATTTCTGCATGTATACACAGTTCTATTGCAGAAGAGAGAAAACGCAAGCTTCGGCTATGGCTCCGCGGAAAGAAGAAAAGGAAAATGTTGAGGTCACAGGACAAGGCTCAGACAATGTCTCCGACACTTCGCCCCAAAGTGTCGACTCGGTCCCCAACTGGTCATTTTTTTCAGACATTCTGCAATCAAAATTGGTGGATTATTCTAACGACTCGGACGACAATGAAAAGGATGATCTAAACACCAAATACAAGAGAGTTGTCCAATTCAGAATGCACAGGGTAGCAGCCAGACCATGGTTTCTCCCATATTATGACATGATCCGATGGGCATTGGATCACGTAGACATACCCACCAGGACTATCATGAACGGGCAGCGGGTCACGGTCGGGACTTTTAGGCTGGAACATATCCAAACCATGTATAATCTCCCGATGATGTCTGAATACACATATGGCACTGAGTTCCTGGAGGAATTCAAAGATAAGGAGTGCAAACAATATGATAAAACCATGCCCAGTTTGATAAAGAATTGGGTTTTTGCGCACCGTGAAATTCAGAGTAAATGACCGAGGCATTTATTCAATTGCTTCGTTGGAGCCACAGTATAAATATGTGGCCATGATGACATGTTGGATATTTGGGAGAGAGGACACATCAAATTTTTTCATTGCGTGGGTGCCTCTAATGTTTCGGGTCGCAGAAGGTTGCTCTTTTAATTGGGCAAAGATACTCTCGGATAGTTTGGCCAACCGGGTCACAAAGTATCGGGAGCAGAAGGCAAGTGGGAGGCCGTCCTCATTCTTCATGTCTACATATATTATGGACGCAATATGTTCCATGACACCATTTCCATTGATGAGCTGGGCTTGGACTCCGACCAAAGACAGACCCGTACATGTATATCACGAAAAGCTATGGGAAAATAAAGCGAAAAGTTTCGCATACGAAATTTTCAACTGGGTGATGGTGCCCTTGCATATCGCCATTTTTGGTCACCCACCACCTCGTATCTCGGACAACATTGCATAAAATTTGAGTGGCATAGCAGACTGGTATGTGGAGGCAGAGTTCTCATACTTCAGAGTGTTCGGGGCTGTTGTTCCCCCGCTTGCGCTACCATTGTTCATTCCCAACAAGTTGGTTTGTCGCGAGGTCACCCGATAGACAGTAATTGGCGAGGTGAGTAAAGAACTCAAAGGATACTCAAAGAAGGTATGGCCGTCTTTTCCCATTCGGCTGAATTCTTATTCTTTATTGGATTTTGAGCATGCCAAAGCTGAGGTCGCAGCCCTGGAAGACTTGAATTTGGTCTCCATCGAGTATAAGAAACATGATCCATAGAAGGTTGTGAGCAACCATTTAGCTAATTGTGGGCTCAAGATGTTTGAGCATGAGAATTCTCCTTCGGATGACATTTTCCGAGGGGCGAGGTCTTATGAAGAAGTTCTAGCCTAGATCTGATCCTTGGCTCCCGAAGACACGACCGCTGTATTAAAATTCCAGGAGCATAGACGAAGCAGCCTCCCCACTATGTTGCGAGGTGAGAGTCTGGGTGTTTCCTATACAAAACAAAAGGATACTGAAGGTCCCAAAGATGCAAATCCTGACTCGAGAAAACACCAGGATGAGGGGAAACAAACAAAGAATCTAAAAGCAGAGGCACAAACTCCAGACTTGCCAAAGAAACAGAATCTGGAAACCGATACAAAGACCCATGAACCGCCAAAGAAGCAGGACCCGGTCGACACCCCAGGAAAATCAGCGAAACAAATCGAGGAACCCATCACTTCTGTCACCCCCTTGCAGTCGATGCAAGGAAATATCGAAGAAGGATGGATATTCAATGAGGAACTGAGGCCCATAAGAGTAGAGGAACTTCCTCCGAACGAGTTTTTCTTTGATAAAAAGAGAAAAGCGGTAGTGAAGAGGGAATTCTACCAGGAGGGAGAGTCGACTGCTAAGAAATACAAAGTTGTGACCGACGGAAAGAATAAAAAGAATGAGCAATTCGCCACTAAGATCGCAGGGATGCCAGGAGCGTATGCATCGGCGAATCAATTTTCGGTTGGACTTTTAAAGAACCAACTCAAAAGGAAAAATCGCCTGATCAGGACTCTCGAGGCCAGATTGGCCTCGGCCACGAAAAATGCTAAAGGCCAGGTGAGCATGGAGATAGAGCTAGCCCGAATGTTTAATAAAAATGAAATAGAGGCACTCAAAACCAAGCTCGAGAAAGCACATCTAGTGGTCCGAGACAGTCGGATACAGGCAGGCCAACAGAAGACTATGATTGAAGAGTTGTAGGCTGGGGTAGATATCTCTGAAAGCAGGATGATCAACGTCAAGAGGTTCAAATCCCAGGCAATCGAAATTCGGAGCAGAGTCTCTTCGGCTCAACAAAATTTGCTCACCAAAATGGGAGCGATCCGAGAAAACTGTCTGTTGGTAAACCAGGTTTCCGAGAACCTAGATGCCAGGGAAAGGGATGCAGGAGCGGCTTGGGTCACCTTCCAAGAGGCAGTGATAGCCATGAATAATAGAGTTTCCGTAGGTACGCACAGGATCACCGTCTCGGAACAAACTAGGGGAAATATTTTGTTAAAGGAATGGGAGCATAACATTGCCGAGGGCAAGCAACAAGCCCTGAAGATAACCCATTCCTTGGAGGAGGCTTTAAATTCTATAGATGGCGAGCTACTGGGAATCGACAATGGAGGCGACACCGATACTTTGGTATAGATGAATGTGGAACATATCTCACTTGATCTGAAAGAAAAGGAAGAGAGAGATTCAGTAGATATCTCTCAGCTGACCACGGTGGACATAACCCAAATTGACAGGTGCATGATCAAACCTAGCGCTCAACTATGTGCCATCAAGATCATCGACGAACATATGGAGGATAGGCTACAACGGTTGGCCCGAGAATTCTACTTCTTCGAAGCCAGTTGTCAAGCTGAACCCTCGCGGTTAATATCCCAGCTAGTGGATAGATGTATCACCTGCACCGAGCTCACACAACAGCGAACGCCTGGCACCAAATAGTGATAGAATGGGAGAAATGGAGTGATTTCCCTCTCCTCTGTCATAAGCAAAAATTGAGTGACTATTGAGATTCTACCTGCTTTGTAAAAATTGTATAAATGTATCACAGGAAGAAACACAAGTGGCTGGACCCTTTTTGAGATTTTGTAAGAGAGTTTTTACATTAAGATTTAATACAAGCAGATCTGGAGATTCTCAATTCCGTCACTTCTGTATCACAAGTTTGCTTCCTTGTATCTCATTTTTTACATTGCAATTCATATTCGTATTTGATGTGCTTCGTTATAATTTAGTACAACCACTACTATAACGAATGAATTTGGGTTTTCTGTAATTGTTTATTGTCTTTCCTCTGCACTTGCTATCAGCGGTGTAAGACCAATCTGCATTTTTAGAATTCTACATATATTCTTTGTTACATTGGTTATTTTCTTACATCCTCTCCCATTTATGTCGTGATTTTTTCCCCTGGTTGGAACCTTACACTGTAAACGACTCAGTGTTTTTCTCCCATCTCACACCTTTTATAAAAATATGATACAGTTACGGGAACGAGCCTTAGATTTGCATCCATATTTTATTTCGGCAACCATAAGTTATCTTTTATAAGATCAAACTGAGACGACACTTAACCTTTCTTAAAGTATTTTATATCTTTATTGTTCCCCCATGACAGTTCCTGCATAGACTCAACCTAACGTTGAACCCGGACTACTGAATCAAACACACATTGCCTTAAACCTCTTCGACATCATTCTGAAAACGGAAACTAACCGAGATGAACTCGAACAATCATGGACAACCATTGAGTGAGACATAACTATTCAGGAATAGTTGGAAGCTAGACAGCGCCAACGTAGGAATCTTCCCTAGTTTCCTTTACCGAAGGTTTACGCTTCCTTCTTCTACACCTATCACCCACCTTTGGATGCCTTGACACTATACTTGTAAGCTTTAAGTACAGACTCAGGAACAACATAACCCATTCTTAGTTGTAGAATAATGAGATTAAGTACAGTGATTTTTTTAGTGAAACTATCCTAGATGCATAGTTCTTTTCACTCCATTTCCAGTGGTATGTGGAACGTCACATAACTCCTCACAGTTTGGGTAATGGACCCAAGTTTGTTTGATGGATAACGGTATGTGTTTTGATATATTTTCAGGTAATAATATTCTATATGGATATTACATGTCATTCCATTTATTTTGGTATGTGGAACGTCACATAACTCCTCACGGTTTGAGAGTTATGGCCTTACGAAGTTGGAGGACCCTCATATGTTGGCTTGAAGCCCCAAAAAGTCAAAGTAGTCAAAGTGGTTTAAGAGATTTTAGAAGGTAAATAATAAAGTGAAGTGATGAGTGTACTATAATTAAAAGTGAATAAAAAATAAATTATATAAATAATAAATTTAATGGAGAAATTAGAAGTGGGTTAACCCTAAAATAAGGAAAGTGGGCAAAGTGACCTAGAAGATGTTTTTAAGGAAGTTACTTGGAGAGTAAAAATAAGAGACAAGGCTCTCTCATTTTAATCACACTTGAACATATTGAATACCTATAGGTTTCTAAGGTAACCAAAGGATCTCTAAGCCTAATTTCTGAGGGAAGGTGAAAAAAAAAGGTCGTAATTCAAGGAAGGATAAATTCTTTTAATGATGCTTTCTAAGGTATGTTATTTATAGGTCATCTCACCATTTTCGCAATAAATTTGTTTCTAGAATGATTCATACCATGAAATTGATATGACATTGAGAAAATATATCCAAGTATCCGTGGTAAAAAATTCAGCTTGTGGGTCGTTGTATTTTTGGAGTTACACTCTGTGGAAAATAGGGTTTGTGGCTAGTCTTGAAACTAGTCAAAAATAGGTGTCTCGGGTAAAAACGTCATAAATTATTCATAAAAGATAAAAATTTAGTAATACCAAATGTTTTGGTTATATTAATTTCTATAGTATTCTGTGTAATAGTTTCCGATCGATTCAATAAAAAATCCGTGCGAGGCACACTCTACAAGGTTTCTCTCTAGGATAAGCCAAAATTCAACAAGATGTGCCATTTTTGCTATAAATCATTTTCTGAGAGGTTCCAAGTAGTGACACCTAGAGGAATCACATAAAACACATTTAATAACATTTTTTTATCACTTTCATATCTTTATTCATTATAGGTATAAAGTTATGATCATTTCAATTTAGGGTTGTTGACTAATCCAAAACTAGTCATGTGAGACTAAAGAAAAGTTTGATGAAGATGCTAGTCTCTTGTTGTAAAAGTTAAGGAAGGTTTGCAGGCATGTGATAATATACACCAAGTCTATTACAAAGTTACAAATCATATTTGGATGATGAAATGGATGAGGGCTTTTGGTTAGGGTACATGTTGGGTACATGGTTGAGACAAGTAGTTGATGAGGTGACACATACATGAGGTGTATAATTGATGATGTTGGTATATATTGATGAGTCATAGTTGATGAGTAGTTGACACATGATTGGTACATACTTTCTATATGGTTGGTTTCACTTGTGTATGGCACAGGTTGATTACAGGTTGTTTGATACAGGTTGGTGCATGGTTGATGCACTTGTTTATGGTACAAGTTGATTACAGGTTGAGGTACAGGTTGATGCATGGCTCAGGTTTATTGGTACAAGTTTACAAAAATATATCTCACAGTGATAGTGTGACAGTGGTTCCATCATTCTACTTGTACTTCAGGGCAGTTGGATGGGGCAAGGACAGGTGGTTGTAGCCACCTTCCGATTGTAGCCGGAAAACATAGGGGGTTGTAGCCTGCTTCTAGTTGTATCTAGAGAATTGGAGAGTTGGAGATTCCCTGAGGTTGTAGCCTGAGAAAATAGGGGGTTGGAGACTTCTTCCAGTTGCAGCTAGAAAACAAAGGAAGTTGGTGCCTCCAATGAATGTAATTCTTCAAGACATATAAAAAAAAAATTTCGTGGTTTTCTCCTGCTTCGGGTTTCCACGTAAAACACTGGTGTATTGTGTATGTGTATGATTGTTCATTTGTTCATTTCTCATTATTGGATGATAATTCTATATTGATATAACACTTGGATTATTTGGTTTAAAAATGATTATAATTTCTCTATTACTGATTCACCCCCCCTCTCAATAATCCAACAATTGGTATCAGAGCAGGTTCCTTCAGAAATCAGTTTAACCACTGAAAGGTAGATCATCGAGAGAAACAACTTGTATAGAAATGGAATACCACGGTTTGATGGATAGAAGTATTCTTTTTGGAGCATAAGGATGAAGACATATATACAGGCATAGGGATTTGAGGTTTGGCAATCAATTGTAGATGGATAAACAACACCAACAATTCCACCAAGAAATGAAAAAGTAGTGAAACTTGGTGAGAAAAATTCCAAAGCCAAAAATGCACTTTTGAATGGTCTTAGTGATATGGTATTCACCAAAGTTGCACATTGTAAATACGCTAAAGATATTTGGGACAAGCTTCAAAATATTTATGAAGGAGATACAAAGGTCAAAGCAACAAAGCTTCAAAGTTATAGAGGTCAGTTCAAACAACTAAAAATGAAGGAAGATGAAAATATTGTAGCCTACTTCTTACGAATCGATGAAACATTGAATGCAATCATAGGATTGAGAGAAGAAATTGAAGAATCTGTAATTGTTCAAAAGGTACTAAGATCTCTTCCTATGAGATTCAACCCTTAGATATCAGCACTAGAAGAAAGATCGAATCTAAACTCAATAAGCATGGATGAACTGTATGGAATCTTCACAGCATATGAAATGAGAACTGAACATGAAAATGTATATGTTAAAGAAGCAGCCTTCAAAGAATCCAAAAGATAAAATAAAAAGAAACAACAACAACAAGAATATAGCAGCAGCAATGACGTCTCGAAAGATGATGAAGAAGTGGCCAACTTCGTTAAAATACTGAACATGGTAACCAACGGTAGGTATATATGTAAGCTTCCTTTAATTTGTTTTAATTGTGATGGTATTGGTCATTTTGCTAACAAATGTCCTCATAATAAAAAGAGAAAAGATGAAGGTTACTCAAAAGGCAAACACACATATAAAGGCAAAAGAACTACAAATAAAGTTTTCAAGAAAATCTTATGCACCAAAGAAGACAACTCATCATCATATGAAGATGACGTTAGTGACAGTGAGACATGAAGAGTTCTATTCATGGCAACAAAAGACTATGACAAAGAAGACTTCGAAGAAGAATATGAAGAAGCTAAAGAAGGATATGAAGAAGTCAAAGAAGAAATTGAAGAGGCGGAAGTTGTGTTAAGCCCTAATATTGGCTCATTACTCCTTAATTGGGGCATATTAGATTATTAATGTTATTTTATTTATGTCGGCTTTAGGCCATTAGTTGTAATTATACCTCCTAGTCTCCTATATATACCAAGGAGACATTTTC
>JZKD02S1674600.1:96323-111954 GCA_000966675.3 Picea glauca | reverse complement strand
GTAAAAGGAGGTTGCCCCCTCGAAGAGGCTTATTATATGAAATTCTCTCTTTTTCAAGGCGTTGAGTACTTTTTCTGAAGATTTTCTATGCTATATTGATATTTGGTTCTTAACAAGTTGACTATCGAGAACAATTAATGTGTGCCATAGAAGTTATCAGAAGAGAAAAGAAGAAAAAAATGAAACTACAAGCAGAACTAGACAAGAAAAAAGACACTCGAGAACTAGAACAAATGATCACAAAATTGAAGGTTCAAATAGAAGAAGATAAAATAATTGAATAAGAACTCAAAGAACAACTACAAGAAAAGGACAAGATCATTGGAAACTTGGAAGCAGAGATTGTCACACTAAGAAATGATATTCAAAATAAAAATATGCAGAATAGCTCAAAATTTCTCGATGACATTATCAACAGTCAAAAATCTAATCTTGACAAGTCCAGATTTGGATACAATCAGACAAAAAAGGAATCAAGCTCCAAAACAATAGAGAAACAAACAAATCCAAAATTCTATGTAGAAACAATCAAAGGGGATAGGAAGATATACAAGGAAGATTACAGGGACACTCCTCCATTGAGAAGATTCAGATTTTAGAATCAACAACAAACAAATAGGCCTCAAGAAGAAGAAGGATTCATAAGAGCACCTCCTTTCAGAAGATATTCAACTCCCAGGAATCAAACTATATTTTTTGGTTTATGTTATGCATGTAATAATTTTGGACATAAAGCTATGAATTACAGAGCTAACAACATGAACAATAACAACTTTGAGAGTTATACACAAAGGGTTTATTCAAGAAGACCCAGTGAAACACAAAGAAGAAGTTACAACAGGTTTGAATCTTTGAGCACTGAAGTGGAATGTTACAAATGTAACAATTTTGGACACATGGCCAAAGATTGCAGAATGACAGTCCCTCCTAAAGAACCTCAACAAAATAACAACAGTCATAGACATGAACCTCAGAAAACGACATGGATAAGAAAGAAAGATCAATATAGAAATGAAGAATGCATAGTTGCTCTACAAGCTAAGCAGAAGAAACATGGTTGGTCTGTTGATAGTGGGTGTTCAGAACACATGACAGGTGATAGAGACAAATCTCTTACATTACGAAAGGAAAGAAATGGATCATTCTCCTTCGAAAATAATAATTCAGCCAAAATAATTGGATAAGGCACACTCTGAATTGGGAACAAGAATAAAAATGCACAAATTTTTCTACTGGTAGAAGATATGAAACATAATCTTATAAGTGTGAGACAAATGTGTGACCAAGGTCATAAAGCTACTTTCTATTCACAAAAGTGTGAGATAATAAGAGAAGGTTCAAGGAAATTGGTCGGTACAACTGAAAGAACTTCAAACAACATATATGTGTTAAGTGAAATTGGAAATGAAAAGTTTTGTCTAGAAAAGGAAGATGAAAGTTGGCTATGGCACAAAAGAATGGGTCACATGCATTTTGATAACCTTGTCAAAGTTAGCAAAAGAGAACCAGACAGAGATATGCCCCAGATCACAAAACCAACCAACACTTTATGCAAGCATTGTCAACAAGGAAAGCAAACAAAGACCAGGTTCAAATCAAAGGAATATTTAACAACACGACCACTGGAAATTGTGCATACTGATCTAATTGGACCAACTACTATTATAACAAGATTTTCCTCACCATTGCTATCTTGCACATAGGGAATTTTTCCATTTCCCTATGCAGACTTGTCATCTCTTTTTGATGAATCCAGAGCCAAAAATATACATTTTTCCACATATGCGCTTCCTATCTGCTATACAAGATGCGTATACGTTGGTGACTCCACTAGGGAGAGAGCTTTCTTCTAAGGGTTGAAGTACTTTTCTTCTTAAATTTCTCTTTTTCCTTTGTGTTTCTTGTCGTATCAATGCTTGATGGATTATGTTCACTCTGGGTCTGAGTTTTCAGCCTTCTGTCCCTTGCCTGGCCTTGTTTTAAAGCCTATACGCTCCTTTTTCCTTGACAGT
This sequence comes from Picea glauca, assembly GCA_000966675.3. Taxonomy (NCBI): domain Eukaryota; kingdom Viridiplantae; phylum Streptophyta; class Pinopsida; order Pinales; family Pinaceae; genus Picea; species Picea glauca. Next base: position 109,942 of record JZKD02S1674600.1, on the reverse strand, counting down.
TGTGTATACACGCTTGTTCTCTCACTGCATGATGAGTATATATGCTATGTTCTCTTGAAAAATCGTGTATACCACTTTCCCTTGCTTGTTCGCTTGGTTTAGTGACTGTTGGGTGGGATTTGATGTTTGTTGAGCCCTCTTAGGTCTCTGTAGTGCCTATTGAGATTCTCTGGGATGACAAGAAACCTGTTTGGAGTTGAATTTTTGGGCGTAGTCTTTCTCTTTGTTTTTCATTTTTGATTTGTCCTTAAACCCTGGGTTGTTTGCTTGGCTTCTTGGTATTCTACTTGAGTTATTTCATTTATACATAATAGAATTTATATAAAAGGTTGTTTTTCAGTCCATGAATTTTCTCTTTAATATATTTAAAATACAAAAACATAGGCATTTTGCATTGGTTAGCATTTTTGTCTTTGAACCTTTATCATTAGCTTAATTCATTTGGTGAAACATTACATTTTACTTATGAATTGCAGAGCTGAAATTGAAAATTGCACTATTTTTATCAGCATATCATTCATTGAAAAGTTAAAGATAGACTTTGCATTATATTCATATTTATTTTCTTGCAAAATCATAACATCATGAGTTTCTCTTCCATACCCTTTTGAGTAATCATGACCAATAAAATTTACGCTTTAAAGTAAAATTGATTAGTCACAATTTTATTTTTAGGGTGCACAAACTAGTCTAGGATTTAGTGCCTTGGAATAGGATTTTTGTGAGTAAACTTCTCCAAGGCAATTAAATCAACATATGTGTCTGAGATAGGGAGTTGTTGACGGGCGAAATTGACCGTCCATCAACTGGAAGAGTGGAACCAGTCTGGGGTTGTCTAATAACCCAAGCCATTTGGGATGAACCACCCTGATGGGTTTAGCGGCTCCGTTAGCCGATCTAAGGTCCTAAGAAAACAAAAAAGAAAAAACTATTCTAAATTAACTAATCTAACTAAAACTAACTATTAAAACAAACTAAACTAATCTAACTAAAATAACTATTAAAACAAACTAAACTAATCTAACTAAAACTAACTATTAAAACAAACTAAACTAATCTAACTAAAATAACTATCTAACTACTAACATAAATAAATCTTATTCACAAAATGTACAATATCTACAATTTACAGATTTAAATAAAACCTGAAAAACTCATTTATATTCTGCCCTAAGACAGAGAAAGATATTTTTGTTGATTTTATAATTTTATGAACAGAAATAAAACAAAAAAAACTAACTAAACTAAACAACTAATATACTAATTCTAACTACACGTCTAACTAAACATATATCTAACTAAAACTACTTAAATTATACTAAACAAATTAACAAAAATAAATCACAAAATGACCTAGAGAAACACTCCAGATTTGTCCTATGTATGATGATTGTCTTAGCTGATCAGAGGGAGGAAAGCCCCACTGAATTATCCAGGAGCTTCTCGTAAAAAATAGCTGCAGTGCTCTTCAAGTATGATTACAGGACAAACAAGACATAAAAATTACAACAACCTTATGATTTATAAATCTTCACCGTTAGATAAATCTGTATGCAAAGACTTATACAAAATAATTCAATTGATGAAGAAGAGAAATCTGTCATTCATTAACTGAATAAAGTAATTGTTGTATTTCTTAAGTAATGAAAGAAATCATATATGGATAAAACATTAATTAAATCATATCATTCTGCAACAGACTATGATAGCTAAAGTAGTCTATAATCAACTGCAAATGACATGCGTAAACTTGAAACAAAAGATTGATATATTGAAAAGCAAAAGATGTAGCAAGACATCAACTCTTGTCTCAGTTTGTATTAAAAATCCATAGCCTGGTTCTCCCACAAGTGAGGATGCCCCTTATTACAAAAAATAATAAGTATTTAAAGACCTTCTACAGGGTAAAACATCCCTGTGTAAGTTATCAAAACTATTTACATAAAATCTGGGAAGACATCCCAAGTCTGACTAAACTAGGAACCTAAAATAAAACTAAAACACACAAATATCTCCTAGACTGTCCAGCATGTCCAATGCAATTCAGATGTACCTGAAAAGGGTTAAAAATGAACAAGTTAGGAGGATATTTTATTAATAAATGATAAAAAAAATCTAATTCTATAGACTAGCTACAGAATCTTGCGATTCTGTAGCTGGTCTAAATCAAACACAAAATCAACATAAAAATCAATTCAAATCTTTTAAAGAATTAAATTCAACTATTTACAAGTACCTAATAACTAATTGAAAAACAAACGAATCATTCAAATTGAGATTGTTATACTAATTCGAGATTAAAACAAAACTAAAATCAAATGACTACAGAGATGCATATACTCTGTTTCGTTTGCTACCACAAAGTCGGGTGAACAAAATCATAATCAAACAGTAATGAAATCGTTTCATATCAAACTAAAATCGATACAATTAAAACAAATCATAGGCAATTGTTATTCTGCCTCATCAACAGGAGACACGATCGAATCCGAACAAGCTCATTTTCAAATCGACATAATTGTATTGCCATAACAAACAATCCATGCCATGAGCGAATTAAATCACAACTGGTGCGTGAATGTTCATTAACAAAATCATAACAGGATCAATCAGTTGATAACAGGATTCGTAAGAGTTGTCCAATCGTTCGTTATTGCAAATTGGGGCAGACAAAATCATTCACGAAATCATTTCTTGAGTACATTTCGAAACAACTATTACTCGAATTTCCTCATACGAATTTGACAAAAATAACATAAGTCGGTCTGAGTTAACAAACTCGTTTGAAAATTAAAATTAACAGAGCTGCAATCAAGTCTATTTTTGATACGAATAAAAGTCATAAAATCGATCATACTAACTGAAGATACACAACAATCCAATCAAGCGAATCGAACAGCTGGGGTTTAACATAGTTGTTGTGAATCAAAATCGTCCCATGATTCGGGCGTATTTACACAGGCTTAAATTAGAATATCATTTCCATATAGAAGAGAGTCATTCTTTCCAAATAGGAGCCGAAAAGAGTTGTATTCCTGTTTTAGAAGATTACATGACACAACATATTAAAAGATCGTAACAACCAAACTCACGAAATCGTTTCAAAAATCAAATCATCAAAACTCAATTAGGGTCGATGTGATCCGACTACAACGAAATCATACCAAATCAAAATATGACCGTGCTCTAAATTTAGCATGAAAACCTCATGTTCAAGTTGGATACAAACAAATCGAATCGAAAGCAAACCATCGATTTCGTTAACTCAACAGACAAATCAATCAAATCCGATGAAAATCTATCGGTGGCTAAACTGGGTATGAGAAAATCATGTATCCAAATCGAAACTTCATTTATTTTTAGCAAAGAGAAAACAATGTACAAGATGAACAACATTATGATAGAGCCATTTTGAATGATAGACAGAGCTATTTGAAAACTAGATTCAAATCAGTATATTAATCTTGGTCATTCACAAAACTAAAATGATATCAAAATTCATACCTGTATGACGAGAAGACGGCTTGATCATGAAATTTTTGAGTTGACAACGGCTGTAGCCGATTCAACATTCCGAAATATGATGGAACCAGTGGTCCTCTGCTTCCTATCAGTAGCTTGAAGTTTGTTTCTTTGGCTGGTCAACACTGCAACTTGGTTTTCCAATGCTTTGAATTTCAATTGAAGTAAGGGAACATCTATATAGTATCGTTCCAACCACAAATCACATTGGTCACATGACGACTGTTCGGTCTTCTAAGGTGCAGGTGAGGGTTTGGTTACATTGTCGAGGGTTTCGTTAGGTAGTTCGATCCCTGGGTAACTGGGATTGTTTCTTAGGCAAGGGGGAAGATTCAAAACGAATTCATAAGGTGGCTCGATGCACAGACCCTGTGAGTAAGGGTACTCACTAGCTAGGAAGCGTTCTATGTCAGAGTCCAAATCCTCACTAAGGACTATGGGCTTATGCTCAACACTAGGTTTAGGCTTATTTCTATCCATTCTCGAGATAAGTCGAGCATTCTTTCTTCCTTTACCATCAACAGTAGGGTTACCTCTAACCTTTTTTCTCACAAGCCTTTTTATAGCCTCAACCTTCTCAGTTATAACATCGGGTAAGTCAATATCAGGGTCGACCAAAGGCTTAGGAGAGGGCAGTAGGACACGGAAGGGCACGGGTGGCCCGACCTTGGTTTCATTAACCACAAGCTTGTCAATATGGATAGGGTCTGCATCATCAAAACCATTTCGAGTGATAAAATCTCGCCAGCTATCACCGTGGAGACTTAAGTGATGGACAATGATAAGTCTAATTAGTCTATGGTGGAACAGGCTACTATCATCCTTCTCCTTTTTAAACCTTTTTGACATTTTGTATAGGCTATGTTGGAAGTAGAAAGGCATATTCAATGGATACCCTATAAAATTCATTAACAAACACAGGTGGTAAAGGAAAATGAGTCCATATAGACCCTCCCAGGTCACAAATTGTTTAACTACTATCAAAAGGTCATGCCATTGTGGTTTAAGCGTGGAAATGGGCATACCTATGTCACAAGATGTGACCTTTTGTGAGATGAACAGTAGTGGTCATGGCACCTCTTCCACTTTTGAATTTTTAAACCAATGCTGGCCTGTGGCTGCTAACCCGGTGGAAGAGATAATAAACTCTTCACTGATTTCCAACTGAATGTCACCCACCTTGGCTCTACATCCATCAAAAGTCAGGGCAAACTGCTATGCAACAAATAAATTAAAACCCTCAAACTTCTGCACGAAGGTGAGCCAATCGCTATCCTCTAAGTCTTTCCGGGCATTGTTGAACAGTAGCAAGGCTTGGCTACCTTTCGTCTCAATTCACACCACCGGTGCCATGGAGTCGAGCACAAGGTGAACGAGCCTTGGTTTGGATCATAGCATACACAGGAGTAGAGTGCACGAAGGGTTACCCGAGCTAACAGAGGTGAAATAGGGATAAGGGATAGGTATTAATGACATCGTGCGAAGGTGGTGGAGCTTATTTCTGCCATGCATAATAGTTATTGCCAAGGTACAACCACCGGCGCTTATAGCTGTTCAACCCACTATTGTATAGTTCAAAAATCATGTCACTTGCCTGGCCAATGAAATCAATGGTAAGTGTATAAACCAACGCGTGCAATCAAAGTTATGCCATAGTTTTAAACACCCGACATACAAATCGAAACCAATACCAATGTTTTGAACCAATGCGCCAATGTGTTGTAACAACTCATATCAAGAGTTTAACCAATGTGCCAATGCATTTTGAACTAGGTGTCATATCAAATGACATATATCAAGGGTTTAACCATAACACCTATATATTTTTATGAAACCAATGGTCAAGTAGATCAAATCAAAGAACATATAAATCCAATTACCAATGCATCACAAACTTAATGAAACAAAATTACACAATCAATCGAAGCATGAGTACAGATCAAAAGGTCTTGCCAACTGTATAATGATAAGTGAAATGTAAGCGCAATGGGCATATCAACAAGAAGGATAACGACAATTCAATAATGATTCTAATGCGACTTCAAAAGACCGAGTTTTCACACTTACAGTCGTGAAAATAAAAACGAAGGTAAATGTGCAAATGTCACAAAAATAAAAGTGTCGTTTATTTGAAAATTGCGACGAAAAATTGATGTTTGCAAAACATTGGTGTAGGAAGCTTATAAGACAATGGAAGAATGTGAATAGGCTGCCAACAATGGATACACACTGGTAGAAGCAGTTATCTCTGCCAAAAGGAAAAAATTCAGATTAGGACAACAAAGATAATTCCAACTCAAAAATAACAACCAGAAAATCATATAAACATAATCATTTACCAACTATTCCAACAGTGTTTTAAAAGATGAAAATTGATAACAGTCTTAAGACCAGTGAATCACGATATTAAAGATAAAATCTCCAATACTGTTGACAAAGCCATTGCTGCCAACAGGCGTCCATAACCTCGGCAAGGTTGCCATTTAACCCACTCTGACATGTATATCCTGCCAAGAAGTTCTGGATCAGAATAAAGGACATTAACGAGGATTCTTATTTTCCAATTTTCATATACCCGACATTGCTTCGCTGCCAGCAGGCCTGTTCAGTACCCCGACGAATTTGTCTTGGCATCATGCATGCATTTACCCGCTGTCAGCAGACCTGTTCAGCATCCCGGCGGGTTTACAAGCACTTCCCACAGCTCTTATTAATAATTTTTTTTTTTTTTTTCATAGATATATCGCTGAGCGGGGTGATGCTGAAAATCATGATATTTTAACACACACACACACACACACACACATATATATAGACCTCATCAGATTTTTTTTTAGAACTGTCCTTTATTGGGATCCAGAGATGTTTCATTTACAAAAACAACTTCCTAATGCAGGGAGACGTCTTTTGAGTCATTCCCTTAAGGAATAGGGACAGCGTAAAAATATAATAGATGATCATGAAAAGATTTTCTCAGAGATTGAAATCAGTCAACTTCTTTCAAACAACAGACTTTTTCCAACATAGATATAAATTTCAAAAATATACCATTGATGTTTGTACAAATTTCTCAGAAGTTATTTCAGTGAAGGAATTTTCTGTTTTCTTTATCTGAATATCTCGGTATACAGGTATGTGTATTTGAAAGAAAACACAAACTGATAAATTCAAAGAAAAATAAAAAACAAAAAGGCAAACGAAAAAGCAAACAAAAGCAAAATATGTACATAATATAAAAGGGTTGTCATCAAGCAAAGTATCTTTTCAGGGCTTGGCCATTCACCGGGTAGGTGTCAATCTTCCCCTCAAGATTCTGCAATCGAAAAGAACTGGGACCCAACTTTTCAGCAATTAAAAATGGTCCAAGCCATAAGTTTTGAAATTTAGCGTGTTCTCCCTTTCCCTCATGCGGTTTGTCCCATTTCAGGACGAGGTCGCCTACTTCGAAATTCCTATCAGAAGCAGAGTTAGAATTGAACCATCTATTAACCAATAGTTGATGCTGATCTAACTTATGTTGAGCTTGGGCTCTTACCTCTTCTATCTTCATCAAAGCGTTAATTCGGTTTTCCAAAGGGGGACAATCTTCTTCTCAGACTTTCTGTGACAACTGAAGTGAAGGAAGAAAAATGTGAGGTGGCAGAATTGCTTCTCTTCCATAAATGAGAAAAAAGGGGGAGTTACCTACAACATCTTTTGGCATTACCCTATCATTCCACAATGCGTTTAGCAGTACATTGTGCCAATTCTTGTGATTTTCAACCACTGTTCTCTTGATGATTTTGATCAAGTTCTTGTTTGTTGATTCTGCCAATCCGTTGCCCTGAGGGTAATAGCTAGCAACATACTTTAATTTAATTCCTTTTTCCAGAGCGAACTCACTCATTTCAAGAGAGGAAAAGTAAGAAGCATTATCGAATACTAAACAGTCAGGGATACTGAAACGAGTGATAATATTCGAATTTAGAAAGGCAATTACCTGACTGGAGTTGACAGTTCTTAACGCAGCAGCTTCAGACCATCGGGTAAAGTGATCTTTGGCTGTCACAATAAACTTGTGTTATTGCAAGGATGGGGGGTTGATTGGACCTATGATATCAAGGCCCCACTGCTGAAAAGGAGAATCTACCAAAACGGGCTGCAAAGGAAAGGCTGGTTTTTGTAACCGCCCTGATGCTTTCTGACAAATGATACATTTACGACACAAGGCATGGGCATCTCTAAAAAGTGTGGGCCAGTAATAACCGGCTCTTAAAACCTTATGGGTAGTGGTGTCACCACCAAAATGACCACCAGCTTCTCCTGCATGCAACTCTAGCAAGACTTTTTCTGCTTCGTCTTTTTCAAGACAACGCATCAGTACGCCGTCAAAACTTTGACGAAACATGATACCATTAACCAGATGAAAGGAGGCAGACTTTAATCTCAACGCTCTTCTTTTAGCGGGGTCCAGGGGATGGGGGGTTGACCCATGTTCAAGACAGAATCTTATATCGTTGTACCAAGGACTAACAGAGTTTTGTGCGCAACAGATTAAACTTTGATCGCTTTGTCCTAGGTTTGACGTATCGCTTTCTTCTTGTTGTCCTGCTGCTGAATAAGCAACTACCTTGCATAACCTGTGGCCTCTCACTATCTAAGCTGGGGTGATTTCTAAGTCATACTCCTGTAAGGAGGTGACCCAGTTAGCCCTCTTTTCACCTAGTTCCTTCTACACTAACAAGTTCCTCACGGCTGGGTAGGGGACAATGACTTTTGTCCTAGACCTCAAAAGATAGGACCAGAAGTGCTTCACTGCTTTAAAAACAACATAGGCTTGCCGATCTACTGCTGGGTAATTAAGTTTAGTGCCTTTGAAAGAGGAGCTCATAAAGGCAATGGGTACTTCATTGTTTTCAGCATTCTTTTGGGTTAGGACGGCGGCATAGGAACGATCAGAAGCAAAAGTGTAGAGTGTAAAGTCTTGAGAAAAATCCGGGCTCATGAGAGACAGAGCGTCTATTATGGCCTTCTTTATTGCAATAAAAGATTGACTTTCTAGGGGTCCCCAGTGATATTTGGTGTCTTTCTTAATCAAATTCTGTAAAGGCCTGACCATTTCGGAGAAACTGGGGACAAATCTTCTCACAAAGTTAATCTGGCCTAAGAAAGACTGCATAGATTTTTTGAACGTAGGAGGGGGGAGTTTCACGATGACTTGAGTCCTTTCGGGGTCGATAATTATCCCTTCACTAGACACAATGAATCCTAAGAGTTTACCTTGTTCTACTGCAAAGATGGAGTTTTTGGGATTCAAGGAGATGTCGTATTTACGACATCGCAGTAGAACGGATCGTAAGTGAGCTAGATGATCCTTTTTCTTTTTAGAAAATACAGTCAAATCATCTAAGTAAACTACGACGAACTGATTGATTAAGCCTCGGAAAGCAATGTCCATTGCTCTCTGGAAAGTGTCTCCAGCATTAATCAATCCAAAGGGCATTTTGCGATAAGCATAAGTGCCCCACGGGGTACGGAAGGTAGTTTTAAGTTAGTCTGGTGGAGACATCAGGACTTGGTTGTATCCCAAGAACCCATCCAGTAAGGATAGCCTCTCAGAAACAGATACCTGTTGAAGGATCTGTTCCATGGGCAGGACATGATAGTTGTCTTTATCAGACGCTCTATTAAGGTTTCGTAAATTGATGCAGAGTCGGATTTCCCCACTTTTCTTCTGGACTGGGACAAGGTTAGAAACCCACTGAGTGTGTCTAACAGGAAAAATTATCTTAGCATTTAGGATCTTATTCAATTCTTTTTGAATGGTCGGTTCGAGCTTGGGGTGCATTTTCCTTAGTTTTTGTTGAAAGAGTAAGGTTTGGGGCTTCATCGGGATGACATGTTGTATGATGTTAGGGTCGAAATTTTTAAGGTCATCATATGTCCATGCAAAGACATATTTAAATTATTTGAACAATTTAATAAATGCATCTTTTTCTTGTTGAGAACATCCCAACCCTAGATTAATGCACTGAGGATTTTCATTAGTTCCTAAGTTCACTTTTTCATAGGATAACGAGGAACTATTGGTTTTACAGTTGACTGTCTTTTTAAATTTATCTTGAAGATCATAAAACTTCTCTAATCTAATTACAGATTTAGTGATCGAGTTTACCATGTCCGGTGAAGATTCAGGAGTTCTCGGATCTGGTATTACCATGAAATCGTGCAAATTGTCATCGTGTGTGTGTTCGTCTATCACCGCGCCTTGAAAAGTTTCTTCCATGTGCAGAAAGTTAATAATTTATTGATCATCATCAAATACTCTCCATTTCGTGATGTTGTCAGGAATGGATGGCCGAAATAGCAGCTCAACAAAGAATGCATCTGGGGACAAGCCTTCTGCAGGAAGAAGTTTAGAAGCTACATTAGCTAATAAATTTGCTTCAGAGTTATTCAATCTAGGAATAGAATTTATATTGAAAGCGGAAAATTTATTCATTAAATTCCATACCTCAGACTGGTATCTTTTGAGATGCGGAGACAGACAGTGGATAGAGTCTCTTACCTATCTAACCACTATTTCAGAGTCTCCAAAGACGGTTAAATTTTGAATGTTCATATCTGAATCTTTTCTGAGAGCTTGCAATAAAGCCTCATATTCTGTAGTATTGTGAGTACATTCAAATTCCATCCTATATGCAATCAATGTTTTGTTACCTGTCGGATCGATAATGACATAGCCTGCTCCAGCTCCTTCTTTGGACTTTGATCCGTCAAAATAAAGATACCAAATTTGATTTCCATCAGGTATATGGGATCGTTGCGTGGAAGCTGTTGGCTACACGTATGCTACAATCTCAGACTGTTGTTCTGGATTGGTGATAGCTGAAGCCTCGACCATGAAATTGCCGAAGAAGGTGTCCATCCCCTGTACTTCAGGTGAATTAGCAGAAGGTGTAAATGGTTCGTTGGGATCGTTCAAATCTGTGACTGTGAACTTAAGGTAGCACTCACGATTTACTTTGATTTTATTAGGCTTGTCATTCTCTGGAAGCCATAGATGGAACCAATCTATCGCGAAATAACCATGTAGCTGTTCCGACCAGTCCCTTCTTAAAAATAGACCATACACTTCTAGAATATCCACAACAATTATATCAATAACTTGATGAACCTTGGGGTTAGACGATAATCTAATAAGCACATTCTTTAGTTTGCCTATAACTTTAACATTTGTTCGATCAAGTTGTATGATTTTTAAAGTCGAGGGTTCAACTTCAGCATTAATCTTTTGGCAAACGGACCAAGGCATCACATTGGATGACGCTCCTGAGTCTACCATACAATTATGCATGTTTCTATTAAAGATTTCGAAGGTTAATAGGAATGGAGGTACATTTTTGCGAGTACTAAGAGTAGTATCTTGTGGCTTTTTACTCGTAGTTTCTAAAGCTACTTTGTCTACATTATTTACATTACTTACAGGAAGGCTTCCTTTATCTTGAGGATCAAGATTTTTTTTAGTGGAAGTCTTCTGGGGAACTTTGTTCTGCACAACCTTGTTACCATTAGAGTTACCATTTTTTCCATTCTCTGAGATATTTTGCAACATTTTTTGTAGAAGAAATGGAAACTTCAATAACTCATAAATAGAAATGTTAGCCCTTAACTTTTTAAGATCTTCAACTACATCATAATCTAAGTTGGGGTTCACATTACTCTGTTTAGTCTCAACTGATTTATATTGCTTTGGAGGTGAGGTTGTAGTGTTTTCGGAAGAAGGTTTGTTTGTTGTCTTACTCCTGGTATTATAGGGATGTACTGTCTCGAAGTTAGCTTGAAAGATGTTATCCGAGAAATGTCCAAAAATGTTTGGAGAAGAATATTCTTCTTGAACTGTCTCTTGTTCAACTACCTCCTCAGGAATCTCAGGAGGCATCAAGTTATCTTGGGCTTCTAGAATCGTTTGAAGGGCTCATTGCAGACTTTCTAGATTTAGGCCTTTGGTGGTTGGATTAGGTCGGTTGGTAGGAAAAGGCTTCCGGAACGGGGGTTTGTAAGGTCCTTTGCTCGAGGAAGCTTCTTCGGTCAACCTTTTTAAGTCTATAACTTGATTTGACAGTTTTTGAACAAATTTAGTTAATTTTTCTAAATCAGAGCTTTCAGGTTGTGTTTTACTTTGGGTGGGTCTGGGGAGGATTTTGATCTTCTTTTTGGAAAAATAACTAGTCTCAGTTTCGTTGCTAGTAGAGTCTTTAAGACTAAGTATGTCTTTTTCAATCTGGTTGGCCTCCTCTAAGGCTTCTAACAACGTGGATTTCTTAGATCGTTTAACCCAAATAGTTATACTTTGATGCAAAGATTTAGTGTAGTATGCTATTATAAGACTCTCAACAGGTATGGAATCCGTAGGGATTCGGTTTTTGAGTGTTAAGAATCTTTGATTAAAGTCTTTAAATTTTTTTTTTGGGTTCATTCTTAAGCTAGAAAGGTCCATGACTAGGAATTCCGGAGGTTTACCATCTCCGAACTTTTCCAAAAAGCATGACTCAAACTTTTCCCAAGACACGATGGTATGGGGTTGTTGGGCAAAGTACCATGTGGATGCATTACCCTCAAAAGTATAAGGGAACAACCTACATAAAATGTCTCCATGCTCGACATTGTGGAGTCTTATGGATAACATAAACTTTTTAATGTGATCTTCAACGATCTGTTTTGAGTCGAGGTCAAACTTGGGAAGCCATTTCTCTGGGTGTTTAGGTAGAGGATGTTGAGCCCCAGGTACAACTACGACATCCTGATCAAGTCAGGGTCTAGCAGGGTTGTTCTAATTTTCCATTGGGGTAGTGGGTGTGGAAGGCTGAGAAGGGGAATTGCCTTCGTTAGAGGAATCTCCTCCAGAAGAGGAAGGAGATGATGGAGGTGGTGAAGGGGGTATCCCAGATCCTCCTGCAGCAGGATTTAAGATTGGATCTGAAGGATTCACAATGAGACTAGTGCCTCCTAATTGTTCTCTGATATCAGAGAAGTCCAAAGGTTTTCCCCACAGACGGTTAGGTTGTCTCAAATGGGCTAAGGCACTATGTGTTTTTATAAGAGATTGACGGACAATCTCTTGTATGTCACCACCTGTAGGATTAGGGGTTGCTGGCTCAAATGTGATCTGTGGATCGTTGGTTGAAGTAGTTGTTGTTTGAAGGGGAATATTATCGTTTGAATGGCTTCTAGTCACTATAGGTCAGCAATTAGGCGGTGGAGGAGTCTTGCGACCGCCTCGTGCCATTAATTAAGTTTAGACCCTCCTTCTAGCGCCATTTGTTGACGGGCGAAATTGACCATCCGTCAACTGGAAGAGTGGAACCGGTCCGGGGTTGTCTAATAACCCAAGCCGTTTGGGATGAACCACCCTGACGGGTTTAGCGGCTCCATTAGCCGATCTAAGTTCCTAAGAAAACAAAAAATAAAAAACTATTCTAAACTAACTAATCTAACTAAAACTAACTATTAAAACAAACTAAACTAATCTAACTAAAATAACTATTAAAACAAAATAAACTAATCTAACTAAAACAAACTAAACTAATCTAACTAAACTAACTATCTAACTACTAACATAAATAAATCTTATTCACAAAATGTACAATATCTACAATTTACAGATTTAAATAAAACCTGAAAAACTCATTTATATTCTTCCCTAAGACAGAGAAATATATTTTTGTTGATTTTATAATTTTATGAACAGAAATAAAACAAAAAAAACTAACTAAACTAAACAAATAATATATTGTTGGTTGTGGAGCCTGATTATCTTCCTGATGCAGAGGTCCTTTGCTTTTAGCCGTGTTTATACCCCATGAAGTATTTACACCCCGGAAGTATGTACACTCTTCCACGCGGGGGAGTGCATAGGGGGAGTACCCCCTCTGCGGGGTCCGGGGGGGTCTATCCCCCCGGCTGGAGGGTCTGGGTGCAAGCGGACCCCCAACGGGGGTTTAGGGGCGAAGCCCCCGAAGAAAAAATTGCCTTATAAAAGTATATTGTAATTTCATTGTAAATCTAGACCGTTCATTATAAGGTCGCAGATCTAACGGTAGAGATTATGTTAGGGT
>JZKD02S1674600.1:76860-91797 GCA_000966675.3 Picea glauca | reverse complement strand
TAGCCCACACTGGGTGAACCACATAAATCTGTGTCTCTCTTGTATTGTGTGTCTTCTGTGTTTTTGTTTCTGCATTTGTTTTATTTTATTGCTCCACGGTCCTATTTTTCTAACATACACTAATTCTAACTACACGTCTAACTAAACATATATCTAACTAAACTACTTAAATTATACTAAGCAAATTAACAAAAATAAATCACAAACTGACCTAGAGAAATGCTCCAGATTTCTCCTATGTATGATCATTGTCTTAGCTGATCGGAGGGAGGAAACCCACACCGAATTATCCAGTAGCTTCTCGTAAACGATAGCTGCAGTGCACTTCAAGTATGATTACAGGACAAAAAAGACATAAAAATTACAACAACCTTATGATTTATAAATCTTCACCATTAGACAAATCTGTATGCAAAGACTTATACAAAATAATTCAATTGATGAAGAAGATAAATCTGTCATTCATTAACTGAATAAAGTAATTGTTGTATTTCTTAAGTAATGAAAGAAATCAGATATGGATAAAACATTAATTAAATCATATCATTCTGTAACAGACTATGATAGCTAAAGTAGTCTATAATCAATTGCAAATGACATGCGTAAACTTGAAACAAAAGATTGATATATTGAAAAGCGAAAGTTGTAGCAAGACATCAACTATTGTCTCAATTTGTATTAGAAATCCATAGCCTAGTTCTCCCACAAGTGAGGATGCCCCTTATTACAAAAAATAATAAGTATTTAAAGACCTTCTACAGGGTAAAACATCCCTGTGGAAGTTATCAAAACTGTTTACATAAAATCTGGGAAGACATCTCAAGTCTGACTAAACTAGGAACCTAAAATAAAACTAAAACACACAAATATCTCCTAGACTGTCCAGCATGTCCAATGCAATTCGGATGTACCTGAAAAGGGTTAAAAATAAACAAGTTAGGAGGATATTTTATTAATAAAATGATAAAAAAATCTAATTCTATAGACTAACTACAGAATCTTGCGATTCTGTAGCTGGTCTAAATCAGACACAAAATCAGCATAAAAATCAATTCAAATCTTTTAAAGAATTAAATTCAACTATTTACAAGTACCTAATAACTAATTGAAATACAAAAGAATCATTCAAATTGAGATTGTTATACTAATTCGAGATTAAAAAAAAACTAAAATCAAATGACTACAGAGATGCATATACTCTGTTTCGTTTGTTACCACAAAGTCGGGTGAACAGAATCATAATCAAACAGTAATGAAATCGTTTCATATCAAACTGAAATCGATACAATTAAAACAAGTCATAGGAAATTGTTATTCTTCCTCATCAACAGGAGACACGATCGAATCCAAACAAGCTCATTTTCAAATCGACATAACTGTATTTCCATAACAAACGATCCATGCCATGAGCGAATTAAATCACAACTGGCGCGTGAATGTTCATTAACAAAATCATAACAGGATCAATCAGTTGATAACAGGATTCGTAAGAGTTGTCCGATCATTCGTTATTGCAAATTGGGGCAGACAAAATCATTCACGAAATCATTTCTTGAGTACATTTCGAAATGACTATTACCCAAATTTCCTCATACGAATTTGACAGAAATAACATAAGTCGGTCTGAGTTAACAAACTCATTTGAAAATTAAAATTAATAGAGCTGCAATCAAGTCTATTTTTGATACGAATACAACTCATAAAATCGATCATACTAACTGAAGATACACAACAATCCAATCAAGCGAATCGAATAGTTGGGGTTTAACATAGTTGTTGTGAATCAAAACCGTCCCATGATTCAGGCATATTTACACAGGCTTAAATTAGAATATCATTTCCATATAGAACAGAGTCATTCTTTCCAAATAGGAGCCGAACAGAGTTGTATTCCTGTTTTAGAAGATTACATGACACAACAAATTAAAAGATCGTAACAACCAAACTCACGAAATCGTTTCAAAAATCAAATCATCAAAACTCAATTAGGGTCGATGTGATCCGACTACAACGAAATCATACCAAATCAAAATATGATCGTGCTCTAAATTTAGCATGAAAACCTCCTATTCAAGTTGGATACAAACAAATTGAATCGAAAGAAAACCATCGATTTCGTTAACTCAACAGACAAACGAATCAAATTCGATGAAAATCTATCAGTGGCTAAACTGGGTATGAGAAAATCGTGTATCCAAATCGAAACTTCATTTATTTTTAGCAAAGAGAAAACAATGTATAGGATGAACAACATTATGACAGAGCCATTTTGAATGATAGACAAAGCTATTTGAAAACCAAATTCAAATCAGTATATTAATCCTGGTCATTCACAAAACTAAAATGATATAAAAATTCATACCTGTATGACAAGCAGATGGCTTGATCATGACATTTTGGAGTTGACAATGGCTATAGCCGATTCAACATTCCGAAATACGATGGAACCAGTGTTCCTCTACTTCCTATCAATAGCTTGAAGTTTGTTTTTTTGGCTGGTCAACACTGCAACTTGGTTTTCCAACGCTTTGAATTTTGATTGAAGTAAGGGAACATATATATAGTATCGTTCCAACCACAAATCACATTGGTCACATGACGACTTTCCGGTCTTCGAAGGTGCAGGTGAGGGTTTGGTTACATTGCCGAGGGTTTCGTTAGGTAGTTCGATCCCTGGGTAACTGGGATTGTTTCTTAGGCAAGGGGGAATATTTGAAACGAAGTCATAAGGTGGATCAGTGCACAGACCCTGTGAGTAAGGGTACTCACTAGCTTGGAAGCATTCTATGTTAGAGTTTGAATCCTCACTAAGGACTATGGGCTTCTGCTCAACACTAGGTTTAGGCTTATTTCTAGCCATTCTCGAGATAAGCCGAGCATTATTTTTTCCTTTGCCATCAACAATAGGGTTACCTCTAACCTTTTTTCTCACAGGCCTTTTTATAGCCTCAACCTTCTCAGTTATAACGTCGGGTAAGTCAATATCAGGGTCGACCAAAGGCTTAGGAGAGGGCAGTAGGACATGGAAGGGCACGGGTGGCCCGTCCTTGGTTTCATTAACCACAGGGTTGTGAATCTGGATAGGGTCTTCATCATCAAAACCATTTCGAGCGATAAAATCTCACCAACTATCACCGTGGAGAGTTAAGTGATGGACAATGATAAGTCTAATTAGTCCATGGTGGAACAGGCTACTATTGGCCTTCTCCCTTTTAAAGCTTTTTGACATTTTGTACAAGCTACGCTGGAAGTAGAAAGGCATATTCAATGGATACCCTATAAAATTTATTAACAAACGTAGGTGGTAGAGAAA
Source organism: Picea glauca (assembly GCA_000966675.3). Taxonomy (NCBI): domain Eukaryota; kingdom Viridiplantae; phylum Streptophyta; class Pinopsida; order Pinales; family Pinaceae; genus Picea; species Picea glauca. The sequence continues at coordinate 88,484 of JZKD02S1674600.1, read as the reverse complement.
AACGAGTCCACATCGACCCTCGCAGGTCAGGAATTGTTTAACTACTATCAAAAGGTCATGTCATTGTGGTTTAAGCATGGACATGGGCATACCTCTGTCACAAGATGTTACCTTTCGCGAGACGAACAATAGTGGCCATGGAACCTCTTCCACTTTTGAATTTTTAAACCAACGCTGGCCCGTGGCTGCTAACCCGGTGGAAGAGCTAATAAACTCTTCATTGATTTCCAACTGAATGTCACCCACATTGGCTCTACAGCCATCAAAAGTCAGGGTGAACTGTTGTGCAACAAATAAATTAAAACCCTCAAACTTCTGCACGAAGGTGAGCCAACCGCTATCCTCTAAGTCTTTCCAGGCATTGTCTAATAGTAGCAAGGCTTGGCTACCATTCGGCTCAACTCGCACCACCGGTGCCATGGAACCGAGCACACGGTGAATGAGCCAGGGTTTGGATCATAGCATACACAGGAGAAGAGTGCACGAAGGGTTACCCAAGCTAACAGAGGTGAAACAGGGATAAGGGATAGGCATTAATGACATCGTGCAAAGGTGGTGGAGCTTATTTTTGCCATGCATAATAGTTATTTCCAAGGTACAACCGTCGGCACTTATAGCTATTCAACCCACTATTGTATAGTTCAAAAATCATGTCACTTTCCCGACCAATGAAATCAATGGTAAGTGTATAAACCAACGTGCGCAATCAAAGTTATGCCATAGTTTTAAACACCCGACATACAAATTGAAACCAATACCAATGTTTTGGACCAATGCGCCAATGTGTTGTAACAACTCATATCAAGAGTTTAACCAATGTGCCAATGCGTTTTGAACTAGGTGTCATATCAAATGACATATATCAAGGGTTTAACCATAACACCTATATATTTTTATGAAACCAATGGTCAAGTAGATCAAATCAAAGAACATATAAATTCAATTACCAATGCATCACAAACTTAATGAAACAAAATTACACAATCAATCGAAGCATGAGTACAGATCAAAAGGTGTTGCCAACTGTATAATGATAAGTGAAATGTCAGCGCAATGGGCATATCAACAAGAAGGATAATGACAATTCAATAATGATTTTAATGTGACTTCGAAAGACCAAGTTTTCACGCTTACAGTCGTGAAAACAAAAATGAAGGTAAATGTGCGAATGTCGCAAAAATAAAAGTGTTGTTTATTTGAAAATTGCGACGAAAAATTGATGTTTGCAAAACATTGGTGTAGGCAGCTTATAAGACAATGGAAAAATGTGAATAGGCTTCCAACAGGAGTTGAGAAGAACATTGTATAATTGGTAAGATTAGGAGGCTCCGCTCACACCGGATTTAATCACGAGGTTGCGCGAATTTAGTTGAAGGGATACCCCCTGGACACTTGCCTAGCGTCAGAGATATTTCTATGGATTTATTCATATTTGGGGATCTTTCTAGTACCCATACCTCTGTGAGAGGCGGTGCTTTCAAGGTTTTAGGCTTTGCTACCCTGCCCATACGGTAATCCATACTTATGACTGCTTGCTTGTGCATCGGTTATACAATGGTTTATTAGTTTCTTGACTTAGGTATCTCATAGGTTACTTGCAAGGGTTATTCTACTTGTACCATGGGTTAGATAGGGGTCGTACATCACACAACCTTTATGGAAGCTTACCTCTCCAAGGGGATCCGACTGACTGGTTTTTAATCCCACGAGGGCCCCTATAACTGATTTTGTTACCTCCAAACTTTAGCGGGGAGTCTCAGGTCCCTCTTGGATGAGACATACCTTCTTTAGCGAGGTAGGCCACTCAACCACTTTAGCCCATTTTCATTCATATTGGTCGTTTGACTTTTTGGTATTCTCTTTGATTATTAGTTGACCATAGGATTTCGAGTTAAGTCTTTGTTATCATGGATAGTGGAGTTGCTTTTGCTCCCTCGTTTACTGCTACCTCCCCCATGACGTTCATGGGGGAAAATCCATCCTCTTTTTATAATGGTATGCATAAGTATGGTACTTAGTCAATGCCTTGGGTCTCTAATCATTTTTCTCATGGTATGTTTGATATGTCTTCGCACTTTCCATCCTCTGTCTCACCTCCTTATGTGAATAAAAGTTTTGGGTCTAGGGGCATGATGCCTCCTTCTTATCCCTCTCTGTTTGGTGGGAGTCATATCCTTCAAACACCTCTGATGGTAGGATGTTGGAATATTCCTTCCTACGAATCCACTATGCGATAAGTAAGCAGGGATGATTTTAAGGATGGAAATTTATTTTAAAAAGTAGAAACCTTGACGAATCTCACTAATTCTTCATGTGCCAACTATAAATGTTTGGCGATAGTTTTGTAAAAATATTCAAATTTCTAAGGATTTTATATAGTTTTTATAAAATTTTGGCGATTTTTAAGGTAAAATAATTTTATCCTATAGAATTTGGGTGAATCATTTTTAAAATAGCGAATCTCTTTTTTGGAAAAACCATGGAAAATTAGCCCATGAGTGAAATTTATCCCCTAAAATCATCCCTAGAAGTAAGTGCCCAAATATGCAATCATTCTACTTATTACACTCCTTCCACTTATCCTTCTTCTGCCATGTCGGTTCCTATGAACACTTTTCCTATGGCGGACCTTCGTCTTCCCTATGGTGTTTCATCTAGGGGAAGTTATTTTTATAGCATGGGAAACCCCCCTCATGAAGTTCCTTCAGCTGGGGGCAACATATATCCTCACATGAGTAACCCTTGCCATGTCTCTTTCTCTTCGAAAGAGGCTTCCTTAGTGTCGATTCCCTTACAACCCTTTATGAATCAGTATGGAGGAGGATACTATCCTGTTGGACAGGGACATGGAGTAAACCAGGATCCTTCCTAGCCTGCAATTTCTCAGAACCAATCTTTCCTTGGACCTTGGTCTCAAATGTTGAAATTCATCACTACCACGAGTCCGGTCACTACTAGTCATACTGGAGCTCCATCTCCTACCTCTTCTAGTCATGTTGGAGATTGGTCAAAAACCTCTACAAGTCACATTGAAGACCATCAACCAGCTGCTGCAAGTCATGTTGGGGGCACAAGTCCAGTCACTACGTGTCATACTAACATTATATCACCAACCTCTACTAGTCATGTTGTAGATTGGTCGAAAACCTCTACGAGTCATGTTGAAGACATGCAACCAGCCGTTGCAAGTCATGTTGGGGGAACATGGCTAGTCACTGCTAGTCACACTGCACATACATCACCAACCTCTGCTAGTCATGTTGGGGATCCATCGCCAACCTCTGAGAGTAATGTTGGATATTTGCTACTAGCCTTTGCAAGTCATGTTGGGAGCATGTCACCATCCACTGCAAGTTATGCTGGGAGCATTCATATGATTGAGAGGCCTAGACATCTCAGACCTAAGCCTAGATTCCTTTGAAAAACTTTTGAAGGAAGTCACCTTACTCATTTGTGTCCTATTAATATTGGGATACCAAAAGCGTGGGGCTCACCTAAGGGACCTTCAGGTTCTGAGCCATCTATGGTTTCACAACACTCTGTTCCTTCTTTGGTTGATGCAATAATCATGTTGATGCAATCTTTGGATGACACCCCTTTTCCTTTAGGGGTCGATACGTCCTTTGACCTTGTTGTCTCACATCCCATTCAACATGTGTTCATGTTGATGCAATCTTCGACCAACACCTCCCCTATGTTTGGGGGCGATGCGCCTCTTGACCTTGTTGTCTTGCATCTTTTTCAACCAACGACCGTGTCGATGAAATCTTTGACTGAAAACACTCTTGTTTTTTTGGGTAATGTTCCTCTTGAACTTCTTGTCTCGCATCCTATTCAACCAATGGTTGAGGAAGTGGTCATATCGATGCAATATTTGATCGACCCCACTCTTCTCTAGTAGAGTGAAAAGTATAAGGAAATGATCATGCCAATGCAATTTTTGGTCAATCCCACTCTTCTGGTTCTGGCTCTATACCTTCTATGCCATGTCCTTAGCATTTCTAGTACTTCACCTTTTGAACAAGAGAGATTTTTACTCTTCCCGATTTCTCTTCCTTCAAGTCTTGATGAGGTTCCCTTTGATTGGGATGGTCTTGTGAGGTATTCAATGCCTCCACCTATGTCTTTTCTAGGAAGATACATTATCCGATATAACACGACGATGATAACCTCTGTTAGCAATTTTTCCTCCTCAACTTGGAGAGCTTCATGTATTCCTAATATTGTGTTGGTTCTTCATAAGATACTGGCCTTCCGCAGAAGATCGGTACGGGAGCCTTGGCCTCCCCCTTTACATGTTTATTAGAACAACTAAATGAGTCTCAGTTAATCTTTTTTTCGACTCGTCTAAAAAATGAAAAGATTGTCGAGTGATTTGTCCCTTTCACACTCGTTAAATTGGATTTGAAAGGTCATGAGTCTTAGTTAAGATATTTTCCGACTCGTTATCAAAAATAGAAAATATTGCCAAGTGAACTTGTCTTTTTCACACTCATAAATTGGATTTGAAAAGACGTCTATTTGGCACAAGTTTACCCCTTTTTCACACCAAGTAGACTAAAAGACATAAAAAAAGATATTTTTTCACGTTAATTTGTGATTGCATCTCATGCCCTCACTTGCAATATTGAGACTTTAGTTGGTTCTCTCTTTGTGTTATAAACCGTTTCCTAAGCAATTTCCGCATCCTCAACCAAGCAGAGCCTTTTTTATATCCTTCACAATTTGGCACCCTGTACCCTGGAGGGAACATCACCCTGAGTGTCCATCGCCTGCATGCATTTCCTTTCATTAAGCATAGGTATGTTCCACTGTTGGAACTAGTGTTCCTATTTGTGACACTCGTTCCCTCCTCTGTATTATAGCATTCATTTGTTATATATAAAAAAAAAACGGGCGGTAAGGGAGTACTATATTATAATCGACAGTAGTCGTGTTGCGTTTGAACAAAGCACAAAGTTATTGAGTCCTTGCATCATCATAATTTTTGGGTTTATCATGGCCTTAGGAAGTAGATCTCATTACAGAGTTTTCTCTACCGACCGGTTACTCTTCCAGTCCATATAAAGAACGTTATTGGTGCCCTTATCCCACAAACAAGGGAGTCTCATACACCAATTTGGTGTGGCTTGGCCGTGACCTTAAAAATAGATTATTATTATTATTATTATTATTATTATTATTATTAGTCACATCAATAATTCTATGCTGCGAGAGTTCACTATATGTCTCATGCTCTTGTTCAAAGGAATTCTATCAACCTGTGTCAGATACTCTTCATAAATATTAACTTTGCATGTAGGCCATACCCTTAGCTTGTCTCATAATCACATGATACTATGGTCTTATCACACACCCTAGCCCTATTTTCATCATCAGTAGGTCACCTTGAACCCAACAATCAACATTTCATTATTGGTCGTTGACTGGGTGGTTTCCCTTATGTTTGACGACAAGACATCTATTCACACTTTGATATTCCTGCAATGTCTTAGATTCCATTATCTTTATTGGTGGTATCCTCGCCTTTGTCAATGGTTTTCATCATTGAATGCTATTCATAGGGTCTTTTTTGTATACCTCTTGCATTTGGTACACGCGAAAGACACACAGGGTTGTTGGTTCGTGAACATGTTCTTCGTCCGATCTCCACCAAATCATGAAGCTCTTCCTTTGTTCCTCGTGCTGACTGATGAGAGATGCCTTAATTCTCTCCTTTTAGCGGGTCTCTTTCCATCGACTTCAACTCATTTATTATGGATACAGGACCTAGAGTTTTATGAGTACCTTGAGGCTTGCAGTAATTAGTGGCAGGATCTCTCACCGTTGACAAATGGGAATACATCAATGTCTCCTGATCAATGGATTTCTCAAGTTTTTGACACCGAATCCTTTATTCACACTTGTAGGAATTTACTCGGTGCCTTGATACCTACTTTCATTATGGGTAGGATTTCTTTTGTTTTTTAACAATATACTTCAATGATCAGTAATCAAATGATGTCTCATTATGTTCAACCTCAACTCCTTTACTCACATGATGTAGACTTGCACCCTTGGCGGATAGTGTAGAAGACTTGAAGACATCACTATGTGGCTGCAGATTTTCTGAGTTGTTGCTTCCCTTTCATTGGACCAACACCTATTCGACTTCAGTGATCATGGGATATCATATTGTACTCCATGTTATACATATATCTGCAGATTGATTTTGAGTCTGGTTTCACTAGGCCTTGTTTGTGACTATGAAAACTTTTGTCATGCAACCGCATTTGTATTTTCTTATTCATGGCCATGAACACTTGTTTGGTATATTTTCCACATGGATCTGCATTGTATTCTTCATAGCCATTTATGCAAAGTTAGTACAGAATGTAATGAGCAATTGAGTTCGTCCATTTGTTTCTCTACCACTCCACTTCTGGGTTATTTATAATGTATTTCGGCCATCACAGATACTCCTATAATCTCACACATTAGGGGGCATATGTTATAGCAATATTTTCCTCACCATTGCTATCTTGCACAGAGGGCCTTTTTCCATTTCCCTATGTAGACTTATCATCCCTTTTTGATGAATCTAGAGCCAAAAATATACATTTTTCCACATATACACTCCCTATCTGTTATACAAGATGCGTATATGCTAGCTGCTCCACTACAGTCCATGTACATCGATATTTGTGCCACAAAATACAAAAATGAGGTCAGGTTTCCATGTCACGACAGGAGATCTCTGATCCTTGGCCTTCCATATACTGGAAACATTCTGAATCGGCCCTTCGGTTTCATTTTGAAGGCTATAAAACCATAATTCTGAGCTATGGAAAAGGAGGAGAAAGAATTCAACTTTGAGAGAAAAGTTACTCTGGAGAAATTACTTCATATTGAGTCTACATCCCTTTGTCCCTCAAGTCTAAACACAATGTTCAACCCCTAAGCTCTTTCCCTATTGTTGAGAGAACCTCATTGTCTCTCTCCTATGAGCTTGCCTTTGGTGGAGGATTGAAGTGGTGGAGGCCCAGTTGGAAGGAACTTGGTTCCTTGGTTACGAAGCGTGCCAACACGAAAGTCTGTAATGTTGTCACTTATGTTGATCAATTATTAATAGAAATACTCCTTTCACGTCCTATTGGTATCGTGCAAATATATGATTATTATCCATGGGCATGTTTGTAATGTTTATTAATGGATTATGCTATCTAATATGCTAACCCTTTATATCATCACTATGTACTTGTTATGCTTATTTGTTAAGAACTTATTGTAGGTATAAATCTTTGGGTCGAAGTGCTCAACAGTGGAACATCATCGAACGTTGGATCGAGGTAGGCCTCTTTCTTATCTTGCACATTAGTTTATATAGCATATGTGGAATTGATTTGATTTATGTAGTTATACCTGTCTGTTGGGAAAAACTCTCTATGGCCAAGGATAAACCACAACAGGTATGACTGCAAAAATCAACTCAATTCCAACATATGCTATATAAACTAATGTTCAAGATAAGAAAGATGCCTACCTCAATCCAATGTTCGATGATGTTCCATCATTGAGCACTTTGACCCAAATATTTATACCTGCAATAAGTTCTTAACAAACGAGCATAGAAAGTACATAATGATGATATAAAGGGGTTAGCACATCAGATAGAATAATCCATTAATAAACATTACAAACATGCCCATGGACAATAATCATATATTTTCACGATACCAATAGGACGGGAAAGGAGTAGTTCTATTAATAATTGATCAACATAAGTGACAACATTACAGACTTCGGTGTCGGCACAGTTCAAAACCAAGGAACCAAGTTCCTTCCAACTGGGCCTCCACCACTTCAATCCTCCACCAAAGGAAATATCATAGGAGAGAGACAATGAGGTTCTCTCAACAATAGGGAAAGAGCTTGGGGGTTGAACACTATGTTCATACTTGAGTGACAAAGGGATGTAGACTCAATATGAAGTAATTTCTCCAGAGTAACATTTCTCTCAAAGTTGAATTCTTTCTCCTCCTTTTCCATAGCTTGGAATTCTGTTTTTATAGCCTTTAGAATGCAACCGAAGGGTCGAGTTAGAACGTTTCTAGTATATGGAAGGCCAAGGATCAGATATCTCCTATCGTGACATGGAAACCCGACTTCATTTTTCTATTTTCTGGCACAAATTTCGATGTATACGGGTTGTAGTGGAGTAGCCAGCGTATACACATCTTGTATAGAACATAAGGAGCGTATATGTGGGAAAATGTATATTTTTGGCTCTGGATTCATCAAAAAGGGATGACAAGTCTGCATAGGGAAATGGAAAAAGGCCCTTTGTGCAAGATAGCAATGGTGAGGTAAATCTTTCTATAACAACTACAACAAAGGGCTTAAAAGGTGAGAGATACTTTATGTTATTAGTTGATGATTATACAAGAATGACTGGAGTTTGTATTCTCAAGAACAAGTCAGAATCTTTTGAAAACTTCAAGATCTACAAGGAAATGGTTGAAAATGAGATGGATTCAAGAATCAAATTCTTGAGATCTGATAATGGAGGAGAGTTGACTTCAAATGAATTTATGGATTACTGCAACATTCATGGAATAAAAATACAATTCTCTATTTCTAGGACACCTCAATAGATTGGAGTTGTTGAAAGAAAGAACAATATAGTACAGGAAATGGCTCGAACAATGTTAATGTTTTCCAAATTGACAGATATGTTTTTGACACAGGAAGTGCATACAATAGTTCACATTCAAAACAAATTAATGCTCAGAAACAACTGATAAAACTTCCTACAAGATATGAAAAGGAAGACCAACAAATGTGAAGCACTTCAAAGTTTTTGGAAGCAAATGCTACATCAAAAGAGAATATGGCAGAATGGGAAAGTTTGACTCTCATGTGGACAAAGGAGTACTTGTTGGTTACTCAAGTAAAAGGAAAGAATACAAGTGTTACAATCTAATATTGAAGAAAGTTGTGGAAAACATCAATGTAACAATTGATGAAACAGGCAAACCAGAATCAAAGGAAGAAGAAAATAAATCAATGGAACAACTTTTCGAAGAAGAAGTAGAAGATGAAGAAGAAGAGGAAGATGAAGAGAATATGAAAGAAACAGAAGAGCAAGTTCAACAAGTATCTCCAAAGACACCTAGTAGACGAGTACAGAAGAATCATCCTTCATATCATATTATTGGAAACAAAGATGCAGGAGTTGAGACTAGAAGAAAAATGCGTTCACCAGAAAAAAACACACCTAGCACTCTTATCTACAATTGAACCAAACTATTTTGAAGAAGTGAACAAGGATGAATTTTGGAATAAGGCCATGAATGAAGAATTGGATCAAATAGAGAAAAATGACATTTGGGAACTAGTTCCAAGACCAAAGAATAAGAATGTGATCGATACAAAATGGGTTTTCAGAAATAAATTAAATGAAGATGGACAAGTTACAAGGAACAAAGCTAGAATGGTATGTAAAGGATATGCATATATTAAAGGAATCAACATTGAAGAGACATTTTCCCCAGTTGCCAGAATGGAAGCAATCCATTTTCTTTTAGCCTATGCATGCTCCAAAAATGTTAAAGTATATCAGATGGACGTAAAATCAACTTTTTCTGAATGGGGAACTTGAAGAATAAGTCTAAAGTGAACAACCAGAAGGATTTCAGTTGTCAGAGAACACAGATTATGTGTGTAAATTAAATACGGCCTTGTATGGTCTAAAACAGGCCCCTAGAGCATGGTACTCCAGACTAGATAAGTATCTGCAACAGGAAGGGTTCAGAAAAGGAAGTGTAGACAACAACCTCTACATCAAGGTAAGTCAAGGTAATATTTTATTAATTGAAGTTTATGTTGATGATATTATTTTTGGTAGTGATGATGACAGGTTAGGCCAGAAATTTGCAAAAGATATGCAGAATGAATTTGAAATGTCATTACTTGGAGAACTATCCTTCTTTTTGGGACTTCAAATACGTCAAAGAAACCAAGGAATTTTTATTTATGAAACCAAGTATATCAGAGAAATGCTAAATAGGTTCGGAATGGAAGATTGCAAACTAGTTATCACTCCCATGAAAACCAGTTGCAAGTTGAGAAAAGATGATGATTCGAAGTCTACAGATCAGAGGCAATACAGGTCAATGATTGGAAGCCTACTATATGTGATAGCATCCAGACCAAATGTAATGCAGGCATTTGGATAGGTGGCACGATTTCAAGCAGCACCAGAGGAGTCACATGTGTTAGCGGTGAAGAGGATTTTCAAATATCTCAAAGGAACAAAAGAGTTTGGATTATGGTATCCAAAAGGAAAGGATCTATCACTTATTGCCTACACAGATGCAGATTGGGCAAGTTGTATTGATGATCGACGAAGAACCAGTGGAGAAACGTTCTACTTGGGTAAGTGTTTAGTATCATGGCTACGAAAGAAACAATCATCAATATCTTTATCTACAACCAAGGCAGATTATATTGCAGGAGTGTCATGTTGTACACGGGTTCTTTGGATGAAACAAACTCTGACAGACAAACAGGTTGAGTATGATGAGCCCATTCCAATCTATTGTGATAATACAAGCACCATCACTATCTCAAAGAACCCCACGATGCACTTCAAGACGAAGCACATTTCAATCAAGTATCACTTTCTATGGGAGCAGGTTGCATAAAATAACATCAGAGTTGACTATGTGGGCACAAAAGAACAACTGATAGACATATTCACAAAACCACTTCCACATGAAGCCTTTGAATATCTTCGCCAGAGACTTGGAGTTATTTCTACTCCAAAATGAATTTTTTTTTTGAATGATTATATTATATGTCTTAGATTTAAACAAGGAAACACCATAAGAGGACAATTCAGTTAGGGGGAGAAGCCCCAGATAGAAAGATACATTTTCCATTGATGACAAAGGGGGAGAGATTTATTAGATACAGAGGACAGAGGCATGGTTCCAGAGGGATCATGAGTGATATGATTATCATATGTAGAGGATAAAGGTATGGTTATAGGGGGAGCATGAGTGATATGATTTCAGTGTTGCATCAGAGTGTTTCCATCAATGCCAAAGGGGGATATTGTTGATTAAGGTTGGTTGTCATTGATGTAAACCCTTGAAGAAAGCCCCATAGCACATATGATTGGTTAATGAACCAAATTTTATTTTATTTAAAGATGAATCATTATTTTCTTTTCATGGTTGATAAGAAGTAAATATGGATGAACTCCAAAGTGGTCCCCTTATGGTGAAATCCCTCACGGAAACACGCTTTGCGGAGTGAGAGAACCCATGCTTAATTGTGGAATAATGAGATGAAGGACAATGCAATTTTCAGTGAAACTATCCTAGATGCATAGTGCTTTTCATTCCATTTCTAGTGGTATGTGGAACATCACATAAATCCTCACGGTTAGAGAGTTATGGCCATGTGAAGTTGGAGAACCCAGGTTTGGGTAATGGACCCACGTTTGTTTGATGGATAATGGTATATGTTTTAATATATTTTCAGGTAATAATATTCTATATGCATATTACATGTCATGCCATTTCTAGTTGTATGTGGAACATCACATAAATCCTCATGGTTTGAGAGTTATGGCCTTA
>JZKD02S1674600.1:56183-76810 GCA_000966675.3 Picea glauca | reverse complement strand
ACCTAGAAGATGTTTTTAAGGAAGCTACTTGAAGAGTATAAATAAGAGGCAAGGCTCTCTCATTTTAATCACACTTGAGAATATTGAATACCTATAGGTGTCTGAGGTAACCAAAGGATATCTAAGCCGAATTTCCGAGGGAAAGAGAAGAAAAGAAGGTTGGAATTTAAGGAAGGATAAATTCTTTTGATGATGCTTTCTAAGGTATGTTATTTACAGGCCATCTCACCATTTTCGAAATAACTTTTTTTATAGAATGACTTACACTGTAAAATTGATATTCCATTAAGGAAACATATCCAATTATCTTTGGTAAAAAAATGTTCTTGTGAGTCGTTGTATTTTTGGAGTTACACTCTGTGGAAAATAGGGTTTGTGGATAGTCCTGAAACTAGTCAAAAATAGGTGTCTTCGGTAAAAATGTCATAACTTCTTCATAAAAGATAAAAATTTAGTAATACCAAATGTTTTGGTTATATTACAGTCTATAGTATTCTTTTTAACAGTTTCATATTGATTCAACAAATATTCCATGTGGGGCACGCTCTACAAGGTCGCTCTCTAGAATAAGCTAGAATTCAACAAGGTATGCCATTTTTGCTATAACTCATTTTATAAGAGGTTCCAAGTAGTGAAACCTGGATGAATTGCATAAAACAAACTGAATAACATTATGTATCAGTTTCATATATTTATTCATTACAGGTACAAATTTATGATCATTTCAAGTTAGGGTTGTTGACTAATCCAAAACTAGTCATGTGAGACTAAAGAAAAGTTTGATGAAGATGCTAGTCTCTTGTTGTCAAAGTTAAGGAAGGTTTGCAGGTATGTGATAATATACACCAGGTCTATTATAGAGTTACAAATCATATTTGGATGATGAAATGGATGAGGGATTTTGGTTAAGGTACATGTTAGGTACATGGTTGAGACAAGTAGTTGATGAGGTGGCACACACATGAGGTGTATAGTTGATGATGTTGGTACATATTGATGAGTCATAGTTGATGAGTAGTTGAAACATGATTGATACATACTTGGTACATGTTTGGTTGCACTTTTGTATGGTACAGGTTGATTACAGGTTGTTTGGTATAGGTTGGTGCATGGTTGATGCACTTGTTTATGTTACATGTTGATTAAAGGTTGAGGTACAGGTTGATGCATGGTTTAGGTTTATTGGTACAAGTTTACAGCGATATATATCATAATGATAGTGTGACAGTGGTTCCATCATTCTACTTCTACTTCAAGGCGGTTGGAAAGGGCAAGGATAGGTGGTTGTAGTCGGAGAACATAGGGGGTTGTAGCCTCCTTCTGGTTGTAGCCATAGAATTGGGGAGTTGGAGCTTCCCTCATGTTGTAGCCTGAGAAACTAGGGGGTTGGAGCCTCCTTCCAATTGCAGCTGGAAAACAAAGGAATTTGGTGCTTCTAATGAATGTAATTCTTCAAGACATATAAGAAAAATCATTTCGTGGTTTTCTCCCGCTTCGGGATTCCACGTAAAACACTGGTGTATTGTGTATGTGTATGATTGTTCATTTCTCATTATTGGATGATAATTCTACATTGATATAACACTTGGATTATTTGGTTTAAAATGGATTATAATTTCTCTATTACTGATTCACCCCCCCCCCCCTCCCAGTAATCCAACATTTTTACTACCATGAATACAACTGTTCATGTCTCACTGCCACTGACTTCATTTTCATCTGATGGTGAGTTCTCTTATTTGGTGCATAAGATTTTCTTGAAAACTTTCTTTGTAGTTATTTTTCCTTTATATGTGTGTTTTCCTTTTGAGTAACCTTCATCATTTCTTTGTTTCTTATGAGGACATTCGTTAGCAAAATTACCAATACCATCACAATTAAAACAAATTAAAGGAAGCTTACCTCTATACCTACAGGCGGTTCCCTTGTTCAGTCTTTTAACGAAGTTAGCCACTTCTTCATCATCTTCTGAGATGCCACTTTTGATGCTATATTCTTCTTGTTGTTGTTTCTTTTTATTTGATATTTTAGATTCTTTTAAGGTTGCTTCTTTAACATATGGATTTTCCTGTTCAGTTTTCATTTCATATGCTGTGAAGATTCAATGCAGTTCGTCCATGCTTATTGAGTTTAGATCCGCTATTTCTTCTAGTGTTGACAGCTTAGGGTTGAATCTCATAGGAAGAGATCTTAGTACCTTTTGGACAATTACAGATTCTTTGATTTCTTCTCCCAATCCTATGATTGCATTCATTGTTTCATCGAATCGTAAGAAGTAGGCTGCAATGTTTTCATCTTCCTTCATTTTTAGTTGTTCGAACTAACCTCTGTAAGTTTGAAGATTTTCTACTTTGACCTTTGTATCTCCTTCATAAATATTTCGAATCTTGTCCCAAATTTGTTTAGCAGATTTACAATGTGCAACTTTGGTGAATATCGTATCACTAAGACCATTCAAAAGTGCATTTTTAGCTTTGGAATTATTCTCACCAAGTTTCACTTCTTTGTCATTTGTTGGTGGAACTGTTGGTGTTGTGTATCCATCTACAATTGATTGCCAAACTTGAAATCCATGTGCCTATATATATGTCTTCATCCCTATTCTCCAAAAAGCATACTTCTATCCATCAAACTATGGTGTTCCATTTGTATACAAGTTGTTTCTCTCCATGATCTACCTTTCAGTGGTTAAACTAATTTCTGAAGGAACCTGCTCTGATACCAATTGTTGGATTACTGAGAGGGGGGGTGAATTAGTAATAGAGAAATTATAATCATTTTTAAACCAAATAATCCAAGTGTTATATCAATGTATAATTATCATCCAATAATTAGCAATGAACAAATGAACAATCATACAGATACATAATACACCAGTGTTTTACGTGGAAACCCGAAGCGGGAGAAAACCATAGAATGTTTTTTCTTATATGTCTTGAAGAATTAATTCATTGTAAGCACCAAATTCCTTTGTTTTCTAGCTGCAACTGGAAGGAGGCTCCAAACCCCTAGTTTCTTAGGCTACAACCTGAGGGAAGCTCCAACTCCCCAATTCTTTGGCTACAACGAGAAGGAGGCTACAACCCCCTATGGTCTCCAACTATAGCTGGAAGGTGGCTACAACCTCCTGTCCTTGCCCCGTCCAACCGCCCTGAAGTAGAAATAGAATTATGGAACCATTTTCACACTATCATTGTGAGATATATCGATGTAAACCTGAACCATGCATCAACTTGTACCTCAACCTATAATCAACTTGTACCATAAACAAATGCATCAACTATGCACCAACCTGTACCAAACAACCTGTAATCAACCTGTACCATACATAAGGGAAACCAACCATGTAGCAAGTATGTACCAATCATGTGTCAACTACTCATAACTATCACTCATCAATATGTACCAACATCATCAACTATACACCTCATGTATGTGCCACCTAATCAACTACTTGTCTCAACCATGTACCCAACATGTACCTTAACCAAAAGCCCTCATCAATTTAATCATCCAAATATGATTTGTAACTTTGTAATAGACCTGGTGTATATGATCTCATACCTGCAAACCTTCCTTAACTTTGACAATAAGAGACTAGCATCTTCAACAAACTTTTCTTTAGTCTCACATGACTAGTTTTGGATTAGTCAACAACCCTAACTTGAAATGATCATAACTTTGTACCTGTAATGAATAAAGATATGAAATTGATACAAAATTTTCTTCAGTGTTTTTTGTGCAATTCCTCCAGGTGTCACTACTTGGAACCTCTTAGAAAATGAGTTATTGAAAAAATGGCATACCTTGTTGAATTCCGGCTTATTCTAGAGAGTGACCTTGTAGAGCGTGCCCTGCACGGAATATTTGTTGAATCGATCTGAAAATGTTACAAAAAATACTAAATATTGTACTCTAACAAACACATTTGGTCTTACTGAATTTGGATCTGTTATGAATAAGTTATGATGTTTTTACCGACACCTTAGAAAGCATCATCAAAAGAATTTATCCTTCCTTGAATTTCTTCCCTCTTTTCTTCACCTTCCCTCAGAAATTCGGCTTAGATATCCTTTGGTTACCTCAAACAACTATAGGTATTAAATATGCTCAAGTGTGATTAAAATGAGAGAGCCTTGTCTCTTATTTACACTCTCCAAGTAGCTTCCTTAAAAACATATTCTAGGTCACTTTGCCCACTTTCCTTATTTTAGGGTTAACCCACTTCTAGTTTCTCCATTAGATTTATTATTTAAATAATTTATTTTGTATTCACTTTGAATTATAGTACACTCATCACTTCAATTTATTATTTACCGTATAAAATCTCTTAAACCACTCTGACTACTTTGACCTTTTGGGGCTTCAAGCCAACATATGAGGGTCCTCCAACTTCGTAAGGCCATAACTCTCAAACTGTGAGGAGTTATGTGACATTCCACATACCACCAGAAATGGCATGACATGTAATATCCATATATAATAGTATTACCTGAAAATATATCAAAACGCATACCATTATCCATCAAACAAACTTGGGTCTATTACCCAAACCTGGGTTCTCCAACTTCACATGGCCATAACTCTCTAACTGTGAGGAGTTATGTGACGTTCCACATACCACCAGAAATGGCGTGACAAGCACTATGAATATAGGATAGTTTCATTGAAAAATTCACTGTCCTTCATCTCATTATTACATAATTAAGCATGTGTTCTCTCACTTTACAAAGCCTCTTTCCATGAGGGCTTTCACCATAAGGGGCCCACTTTGGAGTTCATCCATATTTACTTCTTATAAACCATGACAAGACAATAATGAGTCATATTTAAATCAAACAAACATGGGTTCATTACCCAAACCTCTGTGCTATGGGGCTTTCTTCAAGGGTTTACATCAATGAAAACCAACCTTAATCAACAATCTCCCCCTTTGGCATTGATGGCAACACTGAAATCATATCACTCATGCTCCCTCTGGAACCATGCCTCTATCCTCTACCTCTGTCCTCTGCATATGATAAATCTCCCCCCCTTTGTCTTCAATGGAAAAGGTATCTTTCCATCTGGGGCTGCTCCACCTAAATGAATTTTCCTCTTATGGTGCTTCCTCGTGTAAATCCAAAACATATAAGATAAGCATTCAAAAAGAATTCATTTTGGAGTAGAAATAACTCCAAGTATCTGGTGAAGGGTTTAGGTGGCAAAGATATTAGGGAGGTAAAGAAGTTGTTGGATTCCCAAATCATTGTCCCTTTGAGATATTTTGAATGGGTAGCCAACCTGGTCCCAGTAAGAAAGAAAAATGGTGAAATCATACTGTGTGTCGATTTCAGGAACCTGAATAGAAGCTCTAAGAAGGATAATTATCCTTTGCCAAAGATGGAACACATATTGCAGAGAGTGACAGGAGCACCCAGGATGTCCATGATTGATGGATTTTCTGGCTATATAGAGAAAAGAAAGCCTTCACCACTGCTTGGGGTACATTCATGTATGCTAAGATGCCCTTTGGATTGATGAACATAGGGGAAACCTTTCAACGAGCTATGGACATCATTTTCATTGGAGAAAAGGATAAATTTGTAGTCATCTACCTGGATGACATTATAGTTTTTTCAAGGTCTGATAAAGAACATTGTCGGCATCTGAGAAGGGTCTTCTTAAAATGCATAAAATTTGGTGTCTCCCTAAATCCCAAAAGGTCTCTATTTGCCATGCAGGAGGGAAAATTATTAGGGCACATAGTATTGGTTGAGGGAGTCAGAATTGATTCGAGTAGAGTAGAATCTATCCAAACCTTGTCACTTCCCCAATCCAAAAAGGAAGTTCAGTCTTTCTTGGGAAAAATAAACTTTTTAAGGAGGTTTGTTTCAAACTTTGTTGAATTGGTAAAGCATATCACAACCATGCACATGAAGTGGAATGAAATGAAATGGACTATTGAGTCTAGAAGCTCTTTCGACCAAATAAAGAAAGCCTTGACTGAGGCACCTATGCTCATTAGCCCTGACTACTCCAAGGATTTATGATTTTATCCTTTGTTTCTTTTGATACAGTAGCAATTGTTTTATTGCATAAAAATGTTGAAGGGCTAGAGAAACCTATTTCCTTTTTTAGCAGAGCACTGAGGGACGCTGAAATAACGTAAGAAATCATGGAAAAGAAGGCCTATGCTTTGGTGAAATTTCTCAAAGATTTCAGGGTCTATGTCCTTCATTTAAAGGTCATTTCATATGTTCCTTCAACTTCTTTGAAGGATATTCTCATTCAGCCTGACATAGATGGAAGAAGGAGCAAGTGGATCGCCCAAATCCTTCAATTTAATTTGGAAATAAAGCCCACCAAATTGGTTAAAGGCCAAGGTTTAACCAAGATATTGGCTAAATCTAATTGCAAAGCTTTGGGGGTCAAATTCATCAACACTTTCTCAAAAAATCATCAAGTTGAGTTGTCTTATACAGGCCCACAAGACAGTTCTCCATTGGCAGAATGCACTTGGTACAAAGACATCATATTTTTTCTGCAAGAGTTGCGACCTCCAGATGGTATGGAGAGAGGCAAGGAGAGAGATTTAAATCTTAAAGAAATTAAATATTGTCTCATTGATCAAGTCTTATACTGGAAATATTCTCTAGGAGTGCTTTTGATATGTATGGACCCATAAGAGGCCAAAAAGATTATGTTTGATTTTCATGATAAACTATGTGGGGGGCATCACTTTTAGAGAACCACTGCCTATAAGATTCTCAGGGCTACATATTTCTAGCCTACTCTATTCACTAATGTTTGTGCACAAATCAGGGCTTGTGTTAAGTGTCATAAATTCTCTAGGAAGAAGAAACTCAAGTCTTTGCCATTGAATCCTGTGGTAGCTTCAGGACCCTTTCAACAATGGGGCCTAGATTTTATTGGGGAAATTCATCCTCCCTCAAGTGGTCAGCATAGTTGGATCTTGACTACCATTGATTACTTTAATAAGTGGATAGAAGATATTCCCACAAGGAGTGCTTCTCACAAGTTAATTTTTGGTTTTCTTGATGACATTATAGCAAGGTTTGGTTGTCAGAAAAGAATTGTCACTGATAACGATGCATCCTTCAAGGCCGATCCATTGATCCAGTTTTGTGAATAGTTTAGAATTTCATTGATTCACTCAACTCCATACTACCCCCAAGGGAATGGAATGGCAGAGTCCTCTAACAAGAGCCTTATAAAAATTATCAAAAGACTGCTAGAAGACATCAAGAAAGCATGGGATTCAAAGCTCAAATTTGCTTTGTGGGCTGATAGAGTGACAACAAAGAGATATCTTGGTGTCTCTCCTTTTTAGCTAGTATATGGAGTTGACACCATCTTTCCTTCTCAGCTTTCCTTGCCATATATAATTGGAAAATTTCTTCCAAGACTACCAAGGGGAGCCTGATGATATGATCAAAAGAATGCAACAACTAGTAGAAGTGCAACAGACTAGGGAACAACTATTGGACAAAGCACATGAACATCAACATAAGATCAAGCAGGCCTTTGACAGGAAGGTAAGAAAAGAGGATTTCCAACTAGGAGATCTGGTACTCAATTGGTATGCACCCAAGTAGGACAAAGGAAAGCATAGCAAATTCGAAGCCTTGTAGATCGTCCCCTTCAATATCTCTGAGAGGTTTCCAAATAATAATTACAGGTTGCAGAATTTGGAGGGTGATGAATTTTTTGGTGGCCCTATTAATGGGAATTTTCTGAAGACATTTTTTGTTTGAGCCATGGATGGCTTCCCATGTCATTGTAAATATCATTTTTCTTTATGTTTTAATAGTTGACCCCATAGCCCAATGTAGAAGACACTGAATCTTCTAAAGTTCTTAGAGCCTCGTAGGGAGGTCTCTATCCCCCATGGAGCCTAATGTTAGCACAATGTTTGTAAAAAAACATTTTTCCCTTAGGAAATGGCACCTTGGTGAAAACGTGCATGAACGAAGGGGGGTAAAAAACCCACTTTCGCGTTTTATCCTAAGTTTTTGGGAAAATGATGGTCCGGGAACGTAGTGCTAAATAATGCACCCATATGTGCATCCAAGAGTGGAGCGCTCATATCAATGACCCATAGTGTTGCTCGGACCCGCTCTGATCTTCTACGTTTAACCAGGGGGGGTCTGAGAAAGCATTTTTTCAAGCGTGCCCCCCCACTATGTGGCGTCCTCTCATCAACTCGAACCCCCCCCTTTCCACTCCTAAATACTTACCACCTAACCCCTCCTCTGAGCAGACCACTTAATGCCCCTGCTTACCACTCTCACCTCCCACGGACACCTGTCTTCCACTCAACATTTCCCTCTTCTTGTCACTTATTCCTTTTCATTCTCACCTCTCACCCCCTCACACCTATCCTCCACTCATTGTCCTCCTAGCCTATCATCGTCCTGCCTTCACATCTCACCCTCTCACCTCTCTATATGTGTCTCATGCTCCCACTCCATGTCACCTCCACCATCATTTTCATGTTCCCCCTCCTGACCAATCAAAGTCCTCTCCCTTTGCCACTTCACCCCCACACCTTTACACCTTAGCCCTCGTGTATTGGTGCCATGATTTCCCAGTCACCATTCTACCATTGCGTCTTTCCACCTAGCCGCCCATTAGTACTTGTCATTCTATGTCAGTTTTTGCCAACCATATCACCAACTCCTCATCGTCAACCTCCACGTCTTCCTGTCGTCTTCTCGGTCAACATCCAACAAATCTCAGGTGGCAGATATTCACAAGGTGCGACCAACGTGTTTTCACATGCCAGGTTGACTCTGGCCTCATCCTGATCCCGATGAAGAACAATTAATGGAAGTGGGTGAGGTAGTTGATACATCGTCTCCTTCCATAAATAGAAGGCCCGAAAAAGGACCAACCGTGGGAGAAGGTTTTCAGCCCAGTCTGACTAGAGATCGTGTTTGATAATAGACTGCATGGGCGGTTTGACAGAAGACTGCAGGCACAGTCTTCTAGAATATCGCGTGCATGTTCATCCTGATAGAAACACTCTCTGAATCTAAGCCTTGATTGCAGTGGTGTTTGGTTCTGATTATATAGGAGTCATTTTGATATTTTTTATGGTCGATTGTTGACCTACGCTCCCGTATTCTAAAGCTTTGATGAAGCTCTAGTTTTCTAATTATGTAATGGGATTGGAGATTTCTTGTTCAATCTAATTCAACCTTCTATCTTGTCTCTTTTGCCTCTGGTACTGAATGGATCAAGCATGGATGATCCAGTCTAGTTGTTGTAACTATATTTTTATGTATGTTTGATTTCAGTTTGGTTATAATTTCGTTCAGTTTCCTAAAATTCAAAATCGAAGAGGATCTTGTTTTCTGATTTTTTCCTTCATGAGTTGTTGGAAGACCAGATTTCCATAGAAGACCTTTACATTATCCTTACCATTATTCCTCCTACTCACCTATACTACACCTTACTAACTGAAGTTGAATCAAGACCTCATCTACATGCGCATACCAGTCCAGTTTTCTGACTTAAAACAATATCATCTTGAGTCTGCGCCCATTCGACCCCCTTTAAATTTATTCATTGTGACATACAAACCGATGGGTATTGGGCTTACCTCCCCTATAATCAGGACGTGAATTCTAGTTCTAATATATGGGACTTGGAATATGTGTATGAATTACAAATATTTAAACAATATTACACTCAGGAATCGATACCCTCTACCCATGATCAATGATTTGTTAGACCAGTTGCAACGCACCAAGTACTTCACCAAGTTGGATATGAAATTAGGATACTACCAGGTATGTGTCAAAGAAGAAGACACCTGGAAAACTATTTTTAAGACAAGGAAAGGTTTGTAAGAATGGTTGGTCATGCCATTTGTATTATGTAATGCACCATCTACATTTATGAGACTGATGAAATATGTATTACGCCCATATTTAGAATCAATTATTATAATATATTTGGATGATATATTTCTTTATAGATCTACCTAGTAAGATCACATCTCACGCATTATGTAGGTGTTAGAGACCCTGCAAAATCACTAGCTATTAGGTAACCTCAAGAAATGTGAGTTTTCTTAATAGTTATTGGTGTATTTTGTGTATGTGATCAGTGGAGGGGAACTCAAGATAGATCCTGCAAATATGGACGCCATCATGAAATGACCAATTCATACAAGTTTCACTGAAGTTAGTATCTCTACTAGGGAAGCATAGTACTTGTGGAAGTTCATAGCTTCATTTTCAGCAGTATTTGCAACACTCCATGTCAGAATAGCAAGTGGTAAGAGTTTCTTGTCAGGGAAAAATCAACAAAGGATTTTGATGAGTTGAAAAGAAAGATCAGTCAAGGACCATTTCTCGCATTACCAAAATTGTAAAATCCTTTTGAAGTCAAGATAGATGAAAGTGGGTATGCCATAGGAGAAATTTTGATGCAAGGAGGAAGTTCTATATGCTATCATTCTGAAATATTTCATGGGACATTTCTCAACTTCCCTACCTATGACAAGGAATCTATGCGCTAGTTCAAGAAGTAAAGAAGTGGAAGCACTATATGATGGGAAAGGACACCATAATCCACATATATCACAAGATTCTACATTATTTGTAGGCCCAGAGTAAGATACAACAAACCTGACATTACAAGTCAATGGGATTTTTACAAAAATTTCATCTAGTCATCAAGTATAAGAAGGGAAGTAAAAACAAGTTGGAAGACATGCTTTCAAGGACACCCACATCCAATATTACAACTTTGGGAACTTTGATGCACATGGATCCCTTTACCCATGATGCATAGAGAGAGGCATACATAGAATATGAGGACTTCAAGGAGGTGTTTTAATAGCTACAGGTCCAAATTTGTATAGAATAAGGTGATGATAAGTCTCACTATAATATCCAAAATGGGTTACTCTACAAGACATATAAGATCTTTGTTACTAAAGGGGGAATATTGCAGCTTATATGAGAGGCTGACACCTCCAAGGTTGCAGAAAGTGTTGGGAAGATGATTGCTAACTCACGGAAGTATGTATACTAGCCCAAAATGCAATAATATGTAGCATTGTATATTATAGGCTACATACTTAGTCCAATAATAGGAAGCAATGTCTATACCATCCATTACATGTACCCACTCGACCTTGGGAAACCATTTCCATGCATTTTTTGGGAGGTTTACAAACAACTAGGAAGGGACATGACTATCTATTTTTGGTAGTTGATAGGTTCAACAAGATGTGCATTTCCATGCCTTGTAAAAAAATAATCAAAGGACAAGAAGAAACAAACAAGTTATTTGAACAGGTCTAGATGCACTTTGGGATACCAAGGAACATAATCTCAGACAGGGATACTAGATTTATCCATTGTTATAGTATCATTTGATACCACATATGCTTAGGATGACTCATTGGCCTCAGTTTCATTCCTTTACCTGCTTGCAAGACCAAAATCCCCCTTTTCCTCACAAAAAATACTTAAAGAACACCATATTACTTGATGTACATGACTCTCCTTAAATCAACCCGTGAATGTATGCCCATTGTTGGGTAGCAACCCGCGTACATGTTAATTTGTCTCAAAAAAATATTAAATCCCATCATTCCAAGCAAAGTTTATGGGTTCTTCGGGTTCCTGATTTCTTGTAGCCCATCTATAACTACTCCAATTGTCAAAAAGGAGTATAAATTAGAACCTTGGGATGGAGGGAAAAAAAAAAAAAAGAAATACATCCTTATTCTAGCATTTTCATTATAGTCCTGCAAGTCCCCTTTTCCCCTTGCATCTATGATTGCCCTTCCCATCTGGAAACCCTTGTTTTTAGAAGTTGTGTTCTCCATGTCTTGTCAGGAAGAAATCCTTTTCCTTCTGTTAGCTCCCAAAATGAACCCGTCCTTATGGTCGCATTTTGTGGTGGATAGCATGGCTATTGGTAGTTTTCTCAAATTGGTTTTGAGTTTTTTCTAGTAGCAAGACTTAGGTTTTGATTTTTCTCTTAGAAATAAGACGACCCATAAAGGTCTTCCCTTTAAAATTTTCATAGAACGCTTTCAACAGCTAACGCATGTTTTAAGGATGATGGTTAGCTGGTGAAAGTGGCTATTTTCAACAGCTAAGGAGCATTTCTCACGGGTTGTGCGCTGGTGAAAGCGGCAATTTTCAACAGCCGAGGAGCACTTCTCACGCGCCAAACATAAAGTGAGCCTGGGAATCATTGCTATCCGCCGAAAATCATGACAAATGGTGCATAACATGGTTCTCATTGCAGTTTGCTGAAGAATACCTGCCGAAACTTCATTTATATGCTTGGGTTGTCACTCATCATTAAGAAGAGTATGGCTCAGAATTTTATGGGCGATTACATCACAACAAACTCAAAATTATATGCAGAGCTTCTGGAGAATAATCTTGAATGTTGTAAGGTCACATTAATTGGGAATGTGGTTAAGCATTTCTTAAATCATGCACCGAGTCTGTGTATTGGTTAAACAGAGAAAAGATATGAAATCCTCTCATACAGGTGCGCAACTGGAGCTTCATTCTCATCTAAGTGGTAGAAGATGGTCGAAACCCTGATTTGAAGAGCATGTTCACCATAATAGCAGTTCGTTTCAATCAGTAAAGGCTTACATTCTGTTTCGTGATCAAATCTTGAGCATTCATCACCTCAAAATCCGTTTACAGAAGCGGCATCGACACTCTAAATCTAATGGCAAGTTCAGTCTTTGTTAGGAGAGGGAAGCTTGTCATGCTCAGAACATGCAACCAGCTTCTATAGCGTCTGTCCAAGGCAAATGATATGGTCTTTTGTGGTTGCATTCTTATGTTTCTAGCTCATTTTTTCCCATGGTCAGAGCGTTCAATTGTTAACATAAAGGGAATTTTTTAACACAACTAATGAGACAAGCAATGGTGCTTTTGAACCCAGGAAGAGAAGGCGTTCAATTAGGTTTAGGCATGGGATGAATTGCCTTGATGTTTTAGTTTTTGGATTTAATAGTCTCGTGCATATTGCATAGCTAATAACGCCAGATGGGGATTCTTGTCATTGCAATTAGAAATACATTACACACATGCCTTTGTTGTATTCAACTTTTTCTAAATTCCTCTCATCAAGAACAAGCACTCAAGCATCTTGAACATGAAAAGATGCATTTCAAGGAAGGATTGTCAGGATGACACAAAGCAGGGGAAGCAGTAAAAGGTATTGCAAAGGCTATGCGAGGAAAGAGTGCATCTGAGAAGATTTCTGAAGAAGAGCTTATGAAATTCTCTGCTCAAGTTGGCATACAAATGGAGGTAGTGCGATCTTTCAGTGATGCAGATGGCCCTCCATGGAAGCATTCTCTTTTTGGAAATCCCAATGATCCTGAGACTTTCAGAAGAAAATGTGAAATTGCTGAGACTCTTGTCGAGAAAAACTTTGATCTAACCTTCCAAATAATCTATGAATTCAATCTTCCTGCTGTGCACATATATGCTGGCGTGGTCGCTTCACTTGCAGAAAGGAAGAGAGAAAATCAAATGGCAGATTTGCTATGAAACATCAGGGGCAAAGATTAATGTATTTGCTAATAAACATAGGGAATGGCCAGACAAGCCTATAAATATGCTTAAGAGTAGTCACAGGAAAGTTTTGGAAAGTGTGGTGTGTGTCCATTTAAAAAATGCCTTCCAGGTTGCTTCTCGGAGTGGCAATATTATAGATGTCCAGTATGTTGCTCATCAGGCTTTAAAAACTGGGACACTTCCTATGTTGGATATGTGTAAACAATGGCTGGCACAGTATATGTAGCTCCATTTGTACACCTCTGCAGAGTTTCGTGGGAATTTGAAAACCACCTGTCAAATTGATCCCCTAAAGTTTCAACTATGAGTGATTGAAGAAATCGAGCTACCAAGATAGGTGCCTTTACCATTTTTCATGATAACAGATTCCAGAAGCTGATGAAGCATAGATGTCAAATTTTGAAATGGAAGACAGTTCGAATGATAGTCTAGCTACTAGTTTTTATAATGGATTATCTTAGTTTATTTGATTTTCTCTTTCTAGATACAGATCCAAGTTTTCAGGATCTTAAAAACTGATTATTGACTAGTTTGATTCTAAGCTATTTTAGGTATGATTCGATCCTCTTATATAGGATCTGATCTGTACATTGTAAAGGCTATAAAGCCTAGGAATTCAGTCTGAATAAGGGTTCAGTTTTGGATACAGAAATACTATATTGTAATCAGACTTATTGATGCTAATACTAAATCACAGGTTTCTTTCTCTTTTGATGTCAGTTTTCCACCTTCTTTCTGTACTTTTATTTGAGTTGTCAAGCCTTGAATGACTGTTATCTCATTGTTTGTCTCATAACTGAATAAATAGTTTCTTCATTGCTTATTAGACCCTACATTGTGTACTGGTTATGAGCAATTTGTTCTTCGCCCACTTAAAGTTATCCACTGATTATCAATCCATGAGAGCATTGGTTCATTTGTTTACCATCTTGACTGTCTGAATACCATGTTTGAATTGAGTTATCCCATCGATCCATTTTTACTTGAAGTTACCAAGCACCTTTGGTCTACAACCACAAAGGGTTTCTTGGAGTGATAACAAATTGGCGTCGTTGCCGGGGAGAGGAGATTGAAGCTCAGCTTCCTTGGGACACGACATAGATCCAAATTTGATGATAGACAAAGCCTGGACATTCACTTGGTTGTAATTTTCTATCTGGCGACTCCACGTTCAAAGACTCCACTGGGGAGGATCCTGTTGATAAAATTTGAAGAGGCTCAAACCAAAATCTAGGTATTAGTTCATTATTTTGCTTCATGAATTGTTGTTTTTCTTCATCAGCTCTTTCATGCTTTTCCCTGCACGTGTAAAGAGAATTATTTTTTTCTTTGTATATTCAGAAAATCATCATCCTTCTTGTATATATCCATCTTTAGAAGAGGAAATCCTGTAGCCCTGCATTGTAGATGTAGATTCGGTAACTTTACCTAAGCCCATTCACAAAGATTATCACTATATTTCTTTTCCTTCAGAATCTGATCAACCATGTGACCTTGAAAAGATATAAATTGTTTCAGACCCTCTCCATATCTCAGCCCCTCTTGTCATAATTTATGTACCTGATAAACAACTTACCATCTCTCATGATCAGCCCACATCTTTTCAATATAAGATCTGGATGAAGATGTTCAAACCTTTACAGCTACCCCATATTCTTCATCCTTATTCTGATGACTGTTATGAATATCTCCCTTTGTTTTCTGGAGAGAATCAAGCTTCAGCCGAGAGACACGTGGAATCCTTTTTGGATTTTGTTGATCATTTTTCAATGGCACATGAAGATGTGATCATAAGAATGTTTTTGAAATCTTTTATCAAAGATGTTGCTACATGGTTTAAGGGTCTGAGAGCTGATTCAATTGGCTCTTGGATTGATTTCTCTAATCCTTTCCTGAAGTATTGGGGCGAATACAAATCTCTAGATTCTTACCTCACTGATTTCTATGCTTTGAAACGAAAGCAGGATGAAGCCTTGCCTTTTTTCAATAGAAGGTTTTACCATGTTTATCATGACATGCCTTCGGAGGTCCGGCCTACAGAAACATTTACCATGATATATTATATTATGGGTCTTCATTCAGATCTTGTCCTTCTTTTGCTAGAACAGAACTCTCCATCCTTAACCCGGTTGTTTGAAGATGCTCAAGAAGTAGAGGAGAACATTTGTGCTTCTCGAAGGATCCGAGGTCGAGATTTCTTTGAAAAACTACAAGAACATGAGCAAGCAGAATGTCATTATACCTTAGATTTTGAGCAGGAGAATAATGAGGTTGGAACAGTTTTAGAACAGCAGTGAGTATGTGAGCTCTTTTTAGATTTGGATCTGAATTTTTCAATAGTTTCAGAGTACTCCAGAGACGGGTATGAATCTGAAGTTTATGATCAATTTGCAAATCAGAATAAATCTATGATGACCAATGATTGCATTGAAAACTACATGTTCCTAGATGATTATAATCCTTGTCATTTAAACATTTCTCTATCATCATCCACTGAGGACTTTTCTGAAGAAAACAGTAAGTTTGAAGCAGAATTGGAACAACAACATGAGGGTGAGTATATTTCATATTCAGAATCAGATTTTTCAGTATGTGCAGAGTATTCCAGAGACAGGTATGAGTTTGAATTTCATGACCAGTTTGCAAATCAAGAAGAGCCTATGGTAACTGATAATTATATAGGCAACTACATGTTTTCAGTTGATCAAAATTCATATGATGTAAAACCTGTTCTATCATCATCTTTTGTACATTTGTCTTTAGAGGAAGTTACAATCATTGATGATCAATCACTGATCTCAAAAGGACAAGAAGATGATCAATCCTCTTATAGAGAAACAATCATGGATGAGCAAGAGGTTACCATGGACATGCATCTATTTCCTAAGGAGCAGCTTGTTTCTTATTTTCTTTTCAAGGATCCAGTAGTAGTTTTCATGGATCTATACTTTTCAAAGAACCTGAAAATTTCAGATTTCCCTAGCTTGCCAGTGTTTCTGGGTAAGTATGATTTCCTAAAAAGCTCCTTGTCACTGTGGTTGCATGTTCAACAATATTTGTTAATCAGTAATAAAGACAAGATTTCTTCAGTGTCCAAATTGCTTGGATGGTTACTATGGAAATCAGCATTCACTTAACAAATGGCAAAGCTGGTTAGTGTAGGGGTAGGTAGAGGAATAAGCTCGCCATATGAGCAAATGAGATATTTTTCAGTTGTTGATTTCATAAATAAGCAGGACAGGTCACAGGCAGGTTACAGGCAAGCTACAGTCAGACTACAGGTTTGATGAAGAACAGTTGCACAGGCCAGATGACTCCATGCCCAATGTTAAAGGCTACTGAAACTACTAAGTTCTTGGAAACCTCGCAGGGAGGTCTCCATACTAGTTGGAGCCAAATGCTATCTCCTAAAATGAACCCGTCCCTATGGTCGCATTTTGTGGTGGATAGCATGGCTATTGGTAGTTTTCTCAAATTGGTTTTGAGTTTTTTCTAGTAGCAAGACTTAGGTTTTGATTTTTCTCTTTGAAATAAGACGACCCATAAAGGTATTCCCTTTAAAATTTTCATAGAACGCTTTGAAAAGCTAATGCATGTTTTAAGGATGATGGTTAGCTGGTGAAAGTGGTTATTTTCAACAGCTAAGGAGCATTTCTCATGGGTTGTGTGCTGGTGAAAGCGGCAATTTTCAACAGCCGAGGAACACTTCTCACGCACCAAACATCAAGTGAGCCTGGGCATTATTGCTATCCACCGAAAATCATGACAAATGGTGCATCACGTGGTTCTCATTGCAGTTTACTGAAGAATACCTGCCAAAACTTCATTTATATGCTCGAGTTGTCAGTCATCATTAAGAAGAGTATGGCTCAGAATTTTATGGGCGATTACGTCACAATAAACTCAAAATTATATGCAGAGCTTCTGGAGAATAATCATGAATACTATAAGGTCACATTTATTTGGGAATGTGGTTAAGCGTTTGTTAAATCATGCACCGATTCTATGTATTGGTTAAACAGAGCAAAGATCCGAAATCCTCTCATACATGTGCGCAACTGGAGCTTCATTCTCATCTAAGTGGTAGAAGATGGTCGAAACCCTGATTTGAAGAGCATGTTCACCATAACAGTAGTTCGTTTCAATCATTAAAGTCTTACATTCTATTTCGTGATCAAAGCTTGAGCATTCATCACCTCAAAATCCGTTTACAGAAGCGGCATCGACACTCTGAATCTAATGGCAAGTTCAGTCTTTGTTGGGAGAGGGAAGCTTGTCATGCTCAAAACATGCAACCATATTCTACGACGTCTGTCCAAGGAAAATGATATGGTCTTCTATGCTTGCATTCTTATGTTTCTAGCTCATTTTTTCCCATGGTCAGAGCGTTCAGCTGTTAACATAAGGGGAATTTTTAACACAACTAATGAGACAAGAAATGGTGTTTCTGAACCCAGGAAGGGAAGGCATTCAATTAGGTTCATGCATGGGATGAATTGCCTTGATGTTTCAGTTTCTAGCTTTAATAGTCTCATGCATATTGCATAGCTAATCACGCCAGATGGGGATTCTTTTCATTGCAATTAGAAATACAGGACACACATTCCTTTGTTGTATTCAACTTTTTCTAAATTCCTCTCATCAAGAACAAGCACTCAAGCATCTTGAACATGCAAAGATGCATTTCGAGGAAGGATTGTCAGCACGACACAAAGCAGAGGAAGCAGTAAAAGGTATTGCAAAGGCTATGCGAGGAAAGAGTGCATCTGAGAAGCTTTCTAAAGAAGAGCTTATTTCTCTGCTCGAGTTGGCATACAAATGGAGGTAGTGCGATCTTTTAATGATGCAGATGGTCCTCCATGGAAGCATTCTCTTTTTGGAAATCCCAACGATCCTGAGATTTTCAGAAGAAAATGTGAAATTGTTGAGACTCTTGTCGAGAAAAAATTTGATCTAACCTTCCAAATAATCTATGAATTCAATCTTCCTATTGTGCACATATATGTTGGCGTGGTCGCTTCACTTGCAGAAAGGAAGAGAGGAAATCAAATGACAGATTTGCTATGAAACATCAGGGGTAGAGATTAATGTATTTGCTAATAAACATAGGGAACGACCAAACAAGCTTATAAATATTCTTAAGAGTAGTCATGGTAAAGTTTTGGCATGTGTGGTGTGTGTCCATTTAAAAAATGCCTTCCAGGCTGCTTCTCGGAGTGGCAATATTACAGATGTTCAGTATGTTTCTCATCAGGATTTAAAAACTGGGACACTTCCTGTGTTGGATATGTGTAAACAGTGGTTGGCACAGTATATGTAGCTCCATTTGTACAGTGTTGCAGAGTTTTGTGGGAATTTGAAAACCACCTGTCAAATTGATCACCTAAATTTTCAACTATGAGTGATTGAATAAATCCAGCTACCAAGATAGGTGCCTTTACCATTTTTCATGATAACAAATTCCAAAAGTTGATGAAGCACAGATGTCAAATTTTGAAATGGAAGATAGTTCGAATGATAGTCTAGCTCCTAGTTTTTATTATGGATTATCTTAGTTTATTTGATTTACTATTTTTAGATACAGATCTAAGTTTTCAGGAACTTAAAAACTGATTATTGACTATTTTGATTCTAAACTATTTTAGGTATGATTCGATCCTCTTCTATAGGATCTGATCTATACATTGTAAAGTCTATAAATCCTGGGAATTCAGTCTGAATAAGGGTTCAGTTTTGGATACATAAATACTATATTGTAATCAGGCTTATTGATGCTAATACTAAATCAGAGGTTTCTTTCTCTTTTGATGTCAGTTTTCGACCTTCTTTCTGTACTTTTATTTGAGTTGTCAAGCCTTGAATGACTGTTATCTCATTGTTTGTCTCATAACTGAATAAATAGTTTCTTCATTGCTTATTAGACCCTACATTGTGTACTGGTTATGAGCAATTTGTTCTTCGCCCACTTAAAGTTATCCACTGATTATCAATCCATGAGAGCATTGGTTCATTTGTTTACCATCTTGACTGTCTGAATACCATGTTTGAATTGAGTTATCCCATCGATCCATTTTTACTTGAAGTTACCAAGCACCTTTGGTCTACAACCACAAAGGGTTTCTTGGAGTGATAACAAATTGGCGTCATTGCCGGGGAGAGGAAATTGAAGCTTAGCTTCCTTGGGACATGACATAGATCCATATTTGATGATAGACAAAGCCTGGACATTCACTTGGTTGTAATTTTCTATCTGGTGACTCCACGTTCAAAGAATCCACTGGGGAGGATCCTGTCGATAAAATATGAAGAGGCTCAAACCAAAATCCAGGCATCAGTTCATTATTTTTCTTCATGAACTGTTGTTTTTATTCATCAACTCTTTCATGCTTTTCCCTGCGCGTGTAAAGAGAATTATTTTCTGCTTTGTATATTCAGAAAATCATAGCAGAAAATCATCATCCTTCTTGTATATATCCATCTTTAGAAGAGGAAATCCTGCAGCCCTGCATTGTAGATGTAGATTCGGTAACATTACCTAAGCCCATTCACAAACTTTAGTTCAGCTTACCATCCACAAACTGATGGTCAAACTGAAGTTACAAATAGAAGCTTGGGGAATATTTTGAGAAGTTTGGTTAGTGGACATCCTAATCAATGGGATTTGACTTTACCACAAGCTGAGTTTGCATACAATGACTCACCTAACAGAAGTACAGGTTTAAGTCCTTTCAAGATTGTTTATGGGACAAATCCAAGAGGAGTGATGGAACTTAGAGATTTGGGAATGATGGAGAAAAGGAGTGCAAATGCAGAGAATTTTGCTTCAGATATGCAGATGTTGCATGAAAAGGTTAAAGAACAGTTAGAGAAGAACATTTTCAAGTATAAACAAAGAGCAGATTTGAGAAGAAAAGAAGTGAATTTTGAAGAAGGTGATCTAGTATTAGCCTATCTGAAGAAATAAAGGTTCCCCAAGGGTACCTATAATAAGTTGAAACTCAAGAAGATTGGACCTTGTAGGATTTTGAGAAAATTCTCAGCAAATGC